>WBMW01003621.1:29849-324983 GCA_013396635.1 Penelope pileata
AAGGGAGGAAGGGAGGAAGGGAGGAAGGGAGGAAGGGAGGAAGGGAGGAAGGGAGGAAGGAAGGAAAACATATAGGAAGCAAAAAAATCTCAAACTCCTATTCCCCAAGATACCCTGGAATGTGCATCTGTAGGCTACACTTCTAACACATTGTCAGATTCCTTCTCTGTAGCCACAAGGCCTGGAAGCTTATTTAAAAACAGAAGCACGAGATTCCCATGTTTCCAGGAAGAGAGGCTCTACAGAGAAACATCACATAGCACTAGGTCCACAATCACATTGCAAAAATTGACAACACTAGTACATAAGCACACAGCATTACCACTCACTTCCTGACCTAAACTATTGTGCAGCAATAGGTTCAACAGCATGAGTCATTCTACCCCAGAGGCAACTGCATTTCCATGCCAGATGCAGAAGCAACACAAAAATGAGGTGCACACTCACAGCTGTCACTTTATGGAGAGAAGGTGCTGGAAGCACTAAGGTTACAAACAGTGGAAAACTCAAAGAGCAACAGATAAGTAAATGCTTCCTACAGATATCTTGTAACTGCATGGAGAAGGACATAAGTAGGAGAGAACTTCAATGTGTAGAAAGTGAACTGCATTACTGTTTGGGGCACAAGGACATCAGCTCTGATAAAAGGCATCAAACAAAGTCAAGGAAACCAGGGAAAAGGACCACGGCAATTTTAATTCACAGGATCCTTCTTCTGCAGACAGATGGTCATTTCAGGCTTTCTATTCTCTAATCCCTCCTTCTGCAAAGCAAACATCCTAAATCCCAGATAATGTAGGTTTTACCATCTCATACATTTCCCGCAGCATTAAGGCTGGCCCCAGCGATGGGATACATATGCTGAAACATCTGCATGCCGAAGTAATTTACAGCCCCAAGAAGCTCCTACCTGGATGCAGCTCAGAGGTGATCCCTGCATCCTGGCCTCCACTCCCAGCAGCAGCGTGGGCCCTGCTGAAGCCGTCACCTTTTCCAGTAGGCATCAAGGGGCTTGCAGCCTGCTGATGTGCTATCTGTAGCTCCCTGTGTTTGCTTTCAGTGAGATCCTCCTTGCCCGGAATGCACACACATCTCAACACAATGCTGTTTTCTCCATCAGGTTAGATACCAGGACAAAAGGAAATGTAGGGAATTGAGATTTTCACTGTCATTCACTCACAACACTTGCCAGAGCAGTGGGCTTTTGATGGAAGCTGTTTCTGGGACCAGCCAAGGTTCCCCATCCATGTCTCTAAAGTGGAAGAAGATGGAGCACATTTTACAAACTGCCATATTACCACCAGTAAGGAAAAAATAGCAGACAGCCAGCAGCAAGGCAGGAAGTTAGCATGGCAGCTGCCTGGGACTTCTGGGAGACAATCAGACCTCACAACTGTTTATTCCCTGCCATTTGACTTCAAGAAGAACCAAGCTGTCAAACTGCCCTTCTGCAAACAACAGCAAGGACTGCAGGCTGCAGGCAGCAAGCAGTTCAGTAAAACATGACATGAATGAGGTTTTGCATGACCTACTTCTCCTCCTAACTCTGGAGGTACAGAAACTATGGGGAAGTATCAGACAAAAAGAAGGCTTAAAGTTCAGCAATTCATTATCAATTTCTCAGCTTCCTTGTTCGTTAGCTCAAGCAATTCAAAAGGAGCAGTAAGCATCTCACAGCCTCACAGAGAACACTCACAGTTAAACAGACATCGAAATTAATTTCATGAAATATGCATATTGTTTGCTTCCTAAAAAGCCGTTTAGATCAGACCACGAAAAGATCAGAAATTAATGATTAGACCAACAGTCACTCTCCATTTACCCTCTAATGAGCCCTGTATGGATGTGGAACAAAGGAACAGCCTGTAAGAGCTCTAAAAGAGGTAAAAGCACCAGACCCACTCTGTGCTGATGTAAATCACCATTTTGACAAATAATCCGCAGCTCTTTGAACCAGCTGAAGATGCAGTCTGCCTTCCACATAGGCAAAATCTTAAGAACCGTGTTACTGCAACTGAGAAGCCACAGCTACCCTATTAATAATGGTCACATCAGCGAAGTTTCAAACAAGACCTCAGAAGACGTGGCCCTGTCGCACCCTTTCCAAGCTCCGGAGGCCCCGCAGCCTGTGGGGAGCACAGGAGGTGCAGAGCAGCCCACGGGTGTTCATGGGGCTGCAGAACAGGGTTCACTGGCAGGAGACCATCCCCGTTTTGGAGGCACTGCAACCCAAAACCCAGCAGATTGTTTTTCCTGTTTGTGGCAGCAGGATTGAGAGCTTTCCCTTTACCCTCCTCCCACATCACTCGGGATGGGGAGCAGGTTTCCATCCCCTAACCAGGAGGAGTCCCCTCTTGCCAAGCACTGAAGCCACAGTGCTTCCAGCCCACAGCCTCCAGGCACGGCAGGACCTGCAGCACAGAGACCTGCAGCACAGAGCTGGGCACATCCTCGCCGAGGTTCAGATGGAGCACATCACATCTTGGGATTTTTGCTTCTGACAGGCTCTCTCATCTCGCATGGCTAATAGCTCATTGTTTGTATTCATGCACGAGGAGTAAATTCTTCATTATTGGAGAGATCTGACATGTACAAACAATTGGAGTAAATTGATTGTATTTTCCAAATCATCACACAGACTCTAATTCTATCTGCAAGGCGCACTAATTTGCACTAGAATTACCTCCTAAATTAGGAATTAAAGCTTTTGACAGAGAAGAGCAATGACTGTCCTTGTGCTGCAAGGCTGGCTGGGGGAAGGGTGCAGATCCCTTCCCTACTGCCACTGCAGACCTTCTGTCTGCCCTCAGAGTCTGCTGAAATATGGTGAAGGAGGCACCCAGCCAGCGAGGTGCTAGCAGTTTTCAAGGAGATATTTCACTCCTTTAGATGCATGTTTAAAAAGAACAAAGTATTTAATTTTTTTTTATACTCAGAGCCTACCTTTTTCTCATGCAGGAAACAGGGACTCTCCCAGTGCCTTAAAAGAGGACATATAAAGTCCTGCAAATAGTTTATTTATGGATTTGTTTTTGAATGAAGGTGCTTAGAACAGAGCATCGCTGAAAACCATATCTCAAAACATTCAGAAAGTGCATTTGTTCCTGCTGGAAGCAGACAAACAGGGTGCACTGTGCTCTTCCAGACATGAGGTCATCCACGCTAATCCCGGAGGGTGTGCTGTACCAGCTCATTGAGATGTAAAAGAAACTAAATCATTAAGTTAACCTGAATCATGCACCCCAGAAGCATCTCTGTCTCCAGGAAGAGAAGGGATCAGAGTGTTCAGCACTCTCCAAAATGCCAGATGCAAGGTGTGTTTGGCGTTGTCTTCTCTATCTGAAATGCAGCAAAATTTATAACACTTCCAGTCCCCAGATGCTCCTTTCTCAGGACACGGGAAAGCAAATAATGCGATAGATGTTGGGTGTATTGCTTGAATGGTGAAAGGAACCCTCTTATAAAGAAAGAAGCGAAATATACAAGCCTATTAAAACTCAGGTCGTTCTGTGAGCAATGGGACCAAGATACTCTGACTTTCCTGCAGAAATGGATCCGGTTTGGGCTCCTGCTCAGCGAGATGCACGCTCACAACAGAGCTTTTCCTCTTCCTGGGACATTCACAATGTCTCCCACACAGACTCTGGTTTCTAATAGAGGTGACCTTACAGTGCAGCTCCCAGCAGTGGGATTAACAGAGTATTTTCTCTGGCCACCTATATTTACAAAGCCGATAGACATACAGGATTCTGCCAGTCCCTTTGGGTAATAACATCCTCTTTGGGTTCTCTTTGTAGCTGACACACTCTAGAGAACTTCGTATGAAATTTGCAAATGGTTCAAAAGCGATCAGAGGGGCAAAGACAGCGGGATCTCATAGGCCCTGTCTCGTTTGCAAACCTAGTGAAAGCATCTCAGACGAATAAATATAATTATCACCACAGCCCAGAGGATGCTCACAACTTAAGCTGGACCTGACACAAAGGAAGAGACAAATAATGGAGAGGGAAGGAAGAAGGCAAGGCCGCCTCTCTTAGATATGCAAAAACATCCAGCTAAACCCCAGGGAGTCACAAAACTGACTTTGTAAAGGCATGATTAAAGACAAAACAAACACTGGGAGTTCTTTTTCTTTGCCTTTCAACTTCAGCAATTATAGAAACTTAACCTGAAGCACACTCCAGCTGCAACCAGTTGAGCTACGTAACTATTTATGTTCTTAATTTGAACAGAAAGCTGAGTTATTCATATACTTGTGCAGTTCTGGAAAGTGAAGATTTGTGGAGGAAAGATAAGATTTTTGGTGCCTGAGTGTCCTTTTCCTCCTGCACTCTTTGCCAGGGAATTGCCTGATGTGGCTTTTCTGGAGGGTTCAGTTGCAGCCCATGTGCTGTAGACCCATGGATGGTGTCCAGGGGATGTGCATAATGCTGCCCTGGCAGGTGCTGCTGTGCTCATCACAGGCCCCTGCACACACTGACTGCAACAGCACTGCTTGCTGGAACCTCTTCTGGAGACCCACAACAAGATGATGAGGCAGACTGAGCTGCTACAGAGGGAGCACTGTTGGATGGTGACACCACAGCACTGATTGTTTCTTTCCCTGCTCAGGAACACAAACTTCTGGGATGAGTAGCAGAACCATTGAAGTAACACCTGAAGTCACTCATACACCTGCTAAAGTGACCTCTCTGGCCACATCTGCCTACAGCATATACCAAATCACTGCCCTGCTGTAAGATGAGTCAAGGCTGTACTTTAAGGAAGTGAGTTTCACCTCCGAAAACAAAAGTTTAAATTTGCTTTTGGTCCTATGCCACCCACAGTTGGCCTTCAAGACCATTCTGAGTAAGCACAGATCTACGTCACAGCTCTGTACAACAGCTGCAGTTATTTCTACACTCACAATTTCATGTAACAGAAGAAACTTTGGTTTTTGCTCTATAGAGTGTATTCCCAGTGTTTTTTCCCTGTGCCCACTACCATTAAAATATGATGCTCACCACGAGGGATCAAGATGTCCATTGAGATTCTGAGAAAATAATGCAATTCCAGGCACAAGAGCTCTTCAGGAGACAGCAAGCTACACAGGTGATGCAGATGAGAGCCGAGTACCATGACTCACTCAGCTCAGCGCACTGGGCTCAAAATGACAGAGATGTAGCTGGGAACAGTGGAGTGATTTCAGGCAACAGGAGCAAGGAGAGAAGCATTTCCTTAATGCTTCATACATTTCCTTAATGGCTGCTCAAACATCTGCATCCCCATCACTCAGAAGAGTGAACAAATGTATTATATTCAACCAAAAGTACATCCATGAGCAGTGCACTTGTGTAAGTATAAAGGTAACTGATTAGGGGCTTTGTGGGGTGAGCACATTGGTGCCCTGGCTTTGCTGCCTGCTAGCAGTCGGGCTCCATTAGGATCCTGCATTCTTCTGATTATGCAGATACAATCTGTCATATTGTTCCAGAAACTTGGTTAGGGCTGTGCTCGGAGAGAGCGCTGCAGCTGCAGCAGCTCACAGACACACATCATTTCTCTCTTTTATGAGAAGGAAAATTGGCCGTTGCTGCTCCTGCAAAAAGCAGCTGTTATTTGTTGTTTTCGGGGTGGTTGTTGGTTTTGGGTTTCTTATTTTGAACTATTATGATGAGTTTGCCTCCCCTTCCCACTTAACCAAATTACACAGTGTTTATGTTTCCAATCCTCTGGTGGAGATGCAGTCAGCTGGCACGCCTGCTTCAGGCCGAGCAGAGGAGATGTGTCCTCCCCTGGAGCAGCAGCACACCTGTGGCAGGAAGGGTGAGGAAGGTGAGCCTGCAGCTAACGCCCAGGGTCACAGCCAACTCCCTGACGGCACCAACCAGCTGCTGGGCAGCTCTCTCTGTGCAACCCAAAGGAGCCAGCCCAGCCCAGTGGCTCTTGCAGAGGCTCTAGCAATGCGCAGCGCTTCCCAGAGACAGGCACACCCCGGATTTGGTTGCAATAGACTTGGTGTTCAGTTCTTCTCCTTACCCTGGAGCACTGGGTGCTCGCTACCACAGCAATCTCTACACAGCAGAGGAGAACAGAAGGATTTACTATTACCCTGTGCCCAAGCACAACTTTCCACAAAGGTCAATATACATTTGGGCCAAAGAAACATTAATTTTGTGAAGAGCTGCTACCATACCCTTCACACTGAGCTGCAGTGTGTGTGTGCAGGCAGAACCTGGGCCATCTCCTCAGAAAACCCAAAAGGTCAGAGCCCAGCCCCTGCTTTCCAAAAAAAAGGTGGAGGAAAATGTGGGTTTGCCTTATCATCCAGGACAGAAATACACCCATTGTTTTCCCTGCCATGAGGTCTTTTTAAATAAAACCACCTCATCCATTTCATAAAAGAAACTCATTTTAAAATAGCACTACTTTTGCATTAAAAATGTTTCCCCTTCATAAAACGCCACTGCTGCATTTTAAATATAATAGCAGGTCATACTCTCTAGAAACATGCCGTAGCTTATGTTTAAAGGGATCTCAAAAATGCTCCCAAGACACAGCTGTTATTCAAAGGTAACACAGGATGCTTTCTTTCAAAATCACAACTGTTGCCACTTTTCAGTCAGGATTATTCCAGTCATTTTGTGCAACATGCAGAAGATGGGTGTGCGGAGTGCAAGCTGCAGAAAGTTTGATTTCCTCTCCGGGTGCTCCCAGTTCAGTTCCTGGCATGCCCACCCAGATTACCAAAGCAATCACACCAATACTTCCACACCTCTTTGGAACAGACCAACAAATAGCCCCGAAATT
This sequence comes from Penelope pileata, assembly GCA_013396635.1. Taxonomy (NCBI): domain Eukaryota; kingdom Metazoa; phylum Chordata; class Aves; order Galliformes; family Cracidae; genus Penelope; species Penelope pileata. The sequence goes on from WBMW01003621.1 coordinate 36,639, forward strand.
CAAATCCAGCTGTCACACAGAAAGGGCTCAACGCGTGAAGAGTTCCAGGTCCTGACCCTGCAGTCAGCTTCTTGTGCCCAGATCCATGCACAACCTTTAATGGGGTCTTACGCTGACGGGCCCTGGCAGGCACATACACATTTGGCTGGAAATCATGGCCTATTCTTTTCTTTCCCAAGAAGCAGGACGTTTCATTAACTAAAAGCGAGTAATTAAGAAGGAAAAAAAAAAAAAAGAAATAGGAAATCCAAATATAATTTTATTCATTTTCAAATAGCGCTGCAATCACTCAGATGCACCGCAAAATACTGGCACAAAATAAATGTTAAAATAAGAGACTTACCCTCTGCTGCCAGCTGGCTGCAAAGCTCGCCTGCTGACAGCAATGTCGGGAGCTGGTTGTGTCTCTGCACTTGATGATGGTCAGCCCACGTGTCCAGGGCAGTTCTAGCTATTGTCACTGAACTGCTGTTCCCTACGAGCCTTCGTAATATAATATTTCTCATTCATAATTCAACTCCTCCAGCCTTCTAAACAATAGGCCTTTTCCATTCATCCGGGATGTATGTACTTTTTATTGTGAAAACTTCCTCTGCAATTAACTCCTCTGTTATTGTCCCCAGTCCACACACCTCCACAGGCACTCTTGGCTTTGACTCACATTTTTGCACAGCCTGCACCAAACTTGAAATTCCTTTTCTGTTAACACCAATTTAGCTCTCCCTCAACCCTTAGCTCAGAGTTTTCTCATGCATTTTCCTTTTAGACCTCATGCTGTCCCACATTCTTTCTTTCCACAGTGCCTGGTTTTGTTGCTCTTGGGGAATGCTTTGCTTGTGTGGCACAGTTGGTGGAGGGGGTGAAAGGTGGGAACCCTGAAGGAAGTAAGTTTCTAGAGAAATTTTGGCACACTTAGTATCTTTGTGACAAAGCCCAAAAGAACAATAAAAACCTAAGTCTGTAGGCCTGTTGTGTAAGCTGTAAGGGAGAAGGCTGTAAAGATGCGGCCTACTCAAACTCAGGCTGTGAACTGGGCTGTGAAGGCAGTGAGAACATAGCAGTGCCACTCACAGGATCCTCCAGATAGCTAGCAAGGCTGCCAGAACAGCTTTCCTTCTTGGCAGAGTCCAAAGGAGCATGAAAACATTAATCAAAGTAAAAATAAATGAGGCTACTTTTAAATTAAAACCCCACCATGTTGGACTCCTATTGGGCTTTGGCAAAACACAGGCTGTAGGAATGTCTTAGTTCATTCAAATCATGGAAGGTTTTTTTGAAGCCACTGCAGAACTGTGTGCTCAAGGCTCAGTGTGGCTGATCTCTGTACAAGGATGTGGGCCAAAAGGAAGGGGAAGCAATGCATGTCATTAGCAGAGCCAATTTGCTGCATGTTTGTAGATGGAGCTGTCATAAACACACTGCAGCAAGGCAAATCTAGCCTATTTGCACCTATCAGCATAGCAAAACACACCATGGGGAAAAATGCACTGTCAGCGAACTGACAGCATAAATCCCCTTGCACAGAAGCTCACTCACCTTGCTCTCATCCTTCCTCCTCTCTGGGGAGTTTGCACAGCTGCCGTCCAGCCTCATGGCTTGCCTGCTGGGGAATCTCTCTGCAAACATCAGGAATCAACAGCCAGCAGTTCCCTCATCCTGCCAGGGACAAGAGAGCACACAGAGATCACTGTCACACAACTAAATGCATACATACTTCTTCCCAGATCTTTCCTCCTTTTATGTTTTTAAAAGAAGCAGGGAAAAGCTGGATATTCTAATATTTATTTTCCCCACGGGCACAAACGGAGGCATAAAGAGGTGAAGTGATTTGCCTAAGGCAGCAGATCAAGTCAGCAGCAAAATGAAGAACTGACTGCGTACCCTCGACAGTCGGATGATCAGCCCACCTGAGTGCATGCCACCTCTTGCCCAAACTGCAGCACGTTTATATCCCAGCATCATCAATGTGTTGTTTCTATGCAGGCTGAATTTCCACAGCAGTGACAAGAAAGGAAAATATGTAAAGAAAGGGACATAGCATTTTCTATGTGGGGCTTCTATATTAACCAGGAAGGGATATGGAATTTATCAGATGCAGATAAGCGTTCAAGGAACTAAAGAAGCAGCATTCATTAGCTGGTGATATGTATTGCCATGCAGCAGAATTTTTTGCCTTCCAATCAGCAAATCACACCTTTTGCAGCAGGATTAGTTGATGCCTTTAATGATAATATAAGAAGATTATATTTTCCCTTTCTCTTCACAATTCAAAGCTCTTGAATACAGAGAACCAGCTTTCTTGAAATATCACTGTGGAATTACCACTCTCCTCACAAAAAAAAGCTGGAGAGGCCATCAGAGTGGAGCAAGGGTATTTGCCTTAAACATATTCGTACAGCAGCTCAGCAAGAGAAAATAGCAGCAGCAGATGAACCCTTCAGATCGCATCTCCGCTGAGGGCCTGTCAATTGCCATATGTCCTGATCCAGTGACAGTGCTCAAGAGATTAACAGATGCTCCTGGCTTGCTGATGGAGACCTAAGATATGACTCCATCCAAATGCTGAGCAACGCTGCCCTTTTGGATGCTTCGGGGCCATCTGAGCTGCAGCCAAAGCTGAGGAAAATGGCCATTGGTCATGGGAATTGGCAAGCAGGGGAGAACTAGTCTGCATTACACAAGCTCTGTGCCATGCAGCTTCTTGTGAAAAGGTTTGTAGCCGTAAGCACTGCTATCCCTGGGCCTAGGCTGGTGGGCAGTGTTGCTGCTTTTGTGTGCGTACAGCTCCAGAGTTCAGGAAGATGCAGTGGAAGGAACCTGAGGAAAGGTTTTCCTGGGTAGAAAGTACATAGACATCATAAAACAAAATAAAGGCTGAAAGCATTTTGCTGTTTACCATTTGCATACTGCCCACAGTGTACACGTGCAGGCTTTGCAGGTGTGCCCAGAGACATCGCTGCAGTCCTAGATTACAGCAAATCAGGATGTAAAGAAAGAAAGGGTTATGTTTCCCTTTTTGTGCACACCTCTGTCAGTCTGAGGGCTTTGATTTCACTGCCTCTGCACACTGGGATGTCAGAGATGCGACTATTTGCTCTGACAAAGGTAAGACACTGATCAGTCTCAGAGTATTCTTGGAGCTACATGTTAAAAGGAAATAAAAAAGTTTCTACCAGAGCATCTGGAATAAGCCCAAGCTTAACAAAGAGGTGTCATTTCTGGGAAGCCAGAGTGGTTTATTTGTCTTCGTGTCATCCATCTTCCTTGTTGCTGTACCTACACCCATGTGTTTCTGCTGCTCCCTGAGCCAGTGGAATGAATAAAAATCCCAGGTTGAGCTGTTATTAGCGTGTGTAATGCAAGTCAAGCTGCTCTGAATGTCCTCTTGTTGGGTATTAATGCAGCATGCCATTTGTTACACAAGTATTTTGCTGTGGCAGACAGAAAGTGACATTTATGGGCCTATCATGAGAATGAATTTCACCATCCATTAAAATGATGTACAGGTAAACACTCCATTCATTCTAAATCTATGAGCTTTGGTTCTTTCTCTGCTCTGCTAGATGGGTCCATCAATACAGCTACTATTAGCCAAACTATTTGCTGGGAAGTGAGAACTGCTGAAAAATGTTACGGGTCTGTAATTAAAGGGATTGTAGCTTGAAAGGAGAGTACAAGAATTAAAGTTATTAGTGAACTCTCTTCTTATAGATCTGCATGTGTGCAGCAGCTGTGAGGCACCTGCAGAGCTTTGCTGCTGGAAAAGCCTTGTCTCATTCTGCAGCAAGGGAACCCTGCTCAACCAGCCACCAGAACTGAACCCAGAACCAGCTGATCTACATCATATTTACCATTTAAAATAAATAATAATAAAAGAAAAACAAACAGCAATGTCTGGAAAAGCTATAAATCTGAGAGCACAATGGGCTTACAGCTGTCTCTGCAGGTACAGCCACTGAAAGAAGACAAGGCAGTGCAAGCTACTGAGAATGGTTCCAGCTACGAGCTGGAGCTGCTGCATAGGAGGGCAGGTTGGTGTTAATTAGTCACTCAGAAGATGACCACAGCTTGAGGTTAAGTGCTGAACACAACATGTTACGATGCCTCAGAGTCCTCTGCTAGGGAGGATATTACGTACACGTAAATTTTCTTGAGAATTGCTCTGAGAAATGTACAAGGTGGAAGGAAAACATGCTATAAATGTAAGCCACATCATTTGGAAAATGAAGTACAGTTGTTTATCCACTGTAATTGTAGAAATTAAGGTAATAACAATTACAATTAAGTGACTCATATGCACTACTGTGCAATTAATTTAGGCTTAGAGGGAATGTTATTGTGTATTAAATAAAAGCCAAATGATGATATATCAAGTTGACTCTGTGATTCAGCTGGTTGCATTGCTCATCTGGACCCAGCACTGGGCCATCTGCAGTGCAACGTGACGTTCAAGGAACCTGTATGTAGGGAAGAGACTGTGCTTCCTTTGATGGAGCATTAACCACCTCTCTGTCGACCTTTCATGGTTTTTTGCAAAGTGAAGTTGCTCACCTGCCTTTCTTGGGCAACTCCTAGAATTAAGGGGGTGTATTTGATCTACGTGAGCTCCAGTCATACTCATTCATCATCCCCTTTCTATTGGGTGCATTCCTAATCTCAGTTTTTATGGTTTAAAGCAAAATGTTGGTGCTATGCCAGATTTCCTATGTGTAAGTCGAACTGGAGGTCTTTTATTGTGTATATTTCATGGTATTATTCAGACGGAATCCTTAACACACTGAGCAACGCCACTAATTCAACACACCTGAAGCCAGGAGCCCTCCATAAGATCACAGCCATGCAAGGACTCCCCTGCACCCACAGACAAACAGAAATTATGCAGAAGCTGCAAAAGAAGAGCTAGTTATCCCCTCTGTTTATTGGCAGTGAGACATCACAGTGACAAGCACAGGAGCTGTGTTCTTAGGATAAATTGCCTGAGTTCCACACACACTTCTTGCATTTACGTGAATGCTCTTCCTGCAGAGAAGCCACAAAGAGGTTTTGCAAGTGTTTTGTGCCACTGGATCTCTAATCCTCTTTTAACCATTAACTTGCTGACCCAGTAAAAATATGGCTGCTCGTAGCGAAACGTGCATCAAATCAAAAGAGACTTTTCTGCTCAAAAGAGAAAAAAACATTCACAATTGGAATCCCTACATTTCCACTGTCAAAACATTTCTAACTTGAGTTTATGACTTATCACCTCTAGTCTCCTGCTCATCCACTAAGTAGAGGATGTGGAAATTATTGCAGGAAAATGTTAATAAAGGAACATCTTCCTTTTCATGATAATATTCTTAAACTAAGTGAAAAAAAGAGTATGGAAAAATCAATGTAAAAATTATTTGTAAGCAGGATGCTTTACAAAATTATCCTAGAGACATCAGCAGGTCTCGTATCCCCATAAATGTGTTTCCCATAATCAGTTAGTGTGTAATTAACATCCAGTAACTGCCTGACAGAATCTAAATGGAATCTTAATTTAGAAAGCGTGGCTGAAATGTATTGCAAGGGGTTCCTCTGGCCTGGCCATCCAGTTGCTTTTCTCCTGCAGAAGCCAAAGCTTTTTCTCATGGGCAGCTCGTCTGATTTTGGGAAACTTGAAAAGCTACAATTCACTTTCAAAGTGGATCTATTTAATTCATTCCCTTTCTTTCAATTACAGCCACTTCCCCGAGGAAAGGAAACCGAAGAGAACCTGTTAGCTGTGGCTGAAATAAGGAATCAGCAAGCAGCTAGCTACAAAAGAGAATTTCCTTAAAACTGTGTTAGGAATAATTACTGGAACTGCACAGCTCTTGTTACATCAAGCATAAGAATTATTTTCAGCGAGTAGTCCTCAGCCTCCTTGCCAATTTCTGTTCATTTTCAGTTTGACATGTATGTCTTCAACTGCTTTTGTACCAGCTAAGCTTTTTCTTTGATCTCTTTATTAGCAGGGGTCCTTGGAAAAGTATTTTTTATTAAAAATCACTACCTTGCCAAAGATCCCATCTCTCAGAATGGGTAAAACCAAATACGAAGGAAAAGTGTAACCAGAGGGCAACGACCATCTCTCCCCATATAACCTCACAGCCCCCAGAGATGGTCAGTTAAGGATTTCTTGATTCACAGGTGGCATCTTTGTCCTTCAAAGGTCACAAAGGATATTTTTTCCATTAATTTGTGCAGGCATTCCTGTGTGTTTTGCTGTTTTCAAGTAGGTACGAATGACCTAGAAACATTTTGCTTTTCTTAATGAATTCTCACAGCTTCTTCCCAGTTTTGACCTGACCAAGATTCTTTACACAACTCAGACACTTCTCCAGTATTTCGTGATTTCCACTGCTGCACAAAGCCCTCATCTCAGATGGGCAGAGAAGGGAGGAGGGAGTAGCTGCTGCAGCAATGATGAACTCTGGAAGAAAGGGGCTCCTGTTTCCATGTGGAAGGCCCCTGCAGCATGGTTACAAAGAGAGAAGAAATGCCAGCTGACGTGGAGGCAGCAGTGTCCCTAAATAGAAGGCTTTTCAGAGCTCCCCCTTAGGCTGCCACAGCTCTTTAATAAAAGGAAATGCAAAAATGTTGGTGAGCTGAGGAGTGTCTGCACTCCAGGAGAGCGGGCTTGAGTTCTGACACAGGGCAGCAGTGAAGCTGCAGCCGCCTTTCCCAGAGCAGCATGTTTACACCAGCACAGGGCCTGATGCAAGCCAGAAGAGAATCAGGGCCAGCCTCATCCAAGCTCCGTTTGTCCCAGATATTTTACCCCAGGGTTAGTACACTTTCTTGGCACTAGAAAAAAAACACCTGCTCGGGTGGGCATGTGAAATTCAGGGTGCTTTTCATGCTGAAACTTTCGCTGTTTTCTTTGACAGTTTTCCCATCTCATCTTGGAAAGGCTGCATGCAATGGAAATGCACACAACCTGGTATTAAGTTGCTTCTGCAGCTCCAAAATAGCTGAGCCCAAGATCATGTAAAACAGAGGAACGTGGCCTAAACAGATCTGCAGAACTTACTAATAAATCTTTGCTCAATGTCCACAGTAGCTCCTAGAAGCGCCTGGGCACATTTCATGCGTTCCATGCACGGTTTCAGTGTATTCTCACACAAAACAGTCTGGATGCCCTGCCCCAGCACCTTCACAGATGTCATCTCCCAGAAAAGCAGGCACTGTAAAAGCTGCAGCTGTTTGCTGGTGGCTGAGTTGTTTCCAGGCAGCTGTGCTCAGCCTATTGTCTCAGTTGCAGACAAGAGATGTTTGCAAATGTGCTTGCATTTCCCCAGCCACAGTGGATATATCTGTGCTAGATTTCAAACTGATTGTAATGGACACAAGATAATTTACACATCATAAAGGTTGGTCTACAAAGAAGAATGATTGTTTCTAGGCTTCAGAGTAAGGCTTTGAGAAACAGCCATTTCTTTTTCGTGAAACAGAGGCACTCAAACCTGTTCAGAAAATGGCTGCAAGTAAGGAGAAGCCAGTGTGAGCTGAAAGAAAATTATCTCAGGCTCCTAGTGGCCCCATGTGCTTTTTTCAGCAGGATATGAGACACATTGCTCCAAGCTCAGAGCATGTTCTGCCTCTGGAAGAGAAGTCACTCCTAATCTCAGCCTGTGTCTGGACTCAGTTTGTCTGGAGATCTTTCTCATGTATTTAGCAAAGTACAATGTTACACAGGCTAAATGTCCAAAACACAAGGAATCTTTTGTACCTTGGGATAGAAGGGCATTCAGAGCAAGGATGCAGAAGTGATAAGCCAAGTCTGCACACTGAGCATTTACTATTACTTGAGGAGCTGAGACTTCAGCACTTTCCAGTGCACTTCCCCAGCTGTCTGGCATCCCTCAAACAGGTAGAGAACTTGGCAGAAACCATATCCTCACCGTGGTGTAGCTATTCACAACAATAAGACATTTATGGTAAGCAGAAGAACCCAGAACAATGGCTCAGAAAGCATCCCTAGAGAGATGCTGCAAGGCAAGGATCAGCAGCTGAGATCAAAACCAGCTGTGGCCAAGCCCATGGAAGAGCCAGTGAGTTCCTGGGTACTCAGTACCTGCCAGGGACAGGTCTAAATACCCTGGCTGAAGGACAGACAAATATTTGTGTCCCAGTGGTGCCAAGATTGCATTTATGTGACAGAAAATGCAAGTTCACCATGAATTAATTCCATTTTGCAGAGCACTCTGAGATTCTTACATAAAAGGTACCAAATAAATCCAAAGCATTATTATTAACAATACGTTCAGTCTTTTTACAAATTAATTTTGTGATATTTCCTTAATGAGAAATATTATCTAATGAAGCTAACACACAACATCAAACAGACATATACTACTCCACAACTAATCCACTATGAGAGAGTGATAGGAAAATGTCTTTAGGGTTTAACAGGGGAATAGCAAACAAACAGGCAATCACATATGTTTCGTTTCGTTTAATATCTGGGATCTGCCTGTGAATAAACATTTCATATCGCACCTTTTGATGGCTGCCACAACACAATTTCAAAGAGATAGCTCCTTCTTCACAAGGAACTGGAAGTTGCTCTTCTGTGAGAAGAGAGAGATGAAAGACAGCTTTGCAGTGCAGTTCCAGCACAGCCCTGGACCTTTTGAACCATCAGGATTTATATGTCATTAAATAATTAACTCAATGATGCATGAGAGAAAGTAATGCAGCTCTCTGTAAAAGACCTCAATTAATTGCTTTCATTTCAGCAGACACTGAGTCTTCATGATGAGATATAAGTGAGGTGAACTTTATTTCAGAGATTGTCTGATAAATGCAGTCATAAAAAGGGTGAAAAATGACTTGTTCAGATAAGACTTTTGTTTGCTGGAATGTTTTTTGTGTTAGAGCGTCTACGGCTTAAATTAACTAACATAATCAGATGCCAAAAAAATGCTAAGAGCTTTGCCCTTGTGCTACTCCATTTGCTTTGTATTATTCTCTCTCTTCATGAATTCCAGGGACAGCAAGAGGCATTTCAAGGCACGTCTGCACCATGGATTTTTAATTAATTTATCTGCTGCCTTTTATCTTTCAGTATTCACAAGCTGGTATACGCAATTTGGTTTAAACTGTTGGCTGCACCCTGCCACCTCTTTTAGAGTTATGCTGTAATCAGATAGGATATAATTTCTGATAGTGCAAACCCCTCTGTGCTTCACTTAATCCTGGTAGTTTTCACAGAACGTGTTTGGTCCTACACAGGGGCAGGAACTGGAAGGGCCAAGTCTGAGACTCACTCCCCAGGGCAGGCTGCTACACTAAATGAGTTGGACAAGCCCGTGAACAGCAGCTTAACAGCCCACAACCTAGTCTGTGACCTGTTTTCTCCCAAGTGTAGGGCCAGCTCCAAGGTCAGGCTAACGTGGTGTTCAGCTGAATTCAGAGTAAGGCTCGTTCTTGTTCTTCCAGCCTGCTGCAGATTTGGTGATTGGGGTCTGACGGTTGAAAAGGCAGCAGTGGTGGAACATCCCCTGATTTAAGTGGCTGCTCAAAGGTTTTTAAATAGAAGGGAACATTTCTAATCCTAGATTTAACGCACGTGGAAATTAAGTCACTTAAAAGAATCAATTTCCAGCCCTACAATTTGTGTGCCTGTGACCACGGTCTTACCTCAGCCCATGCTTAGATAACCTGCTCTTAACCCCAAGGAAGACCAGGATTACGTGATCCAGACACGGCAATTCCTAGCCAGGTTGCTTCTTCACTATTTTAAAAAGTTACCAACAAAAAAAAGGACTCATGTGGTGCCATCTGCTCAGGATGAGGTGCGAAGAACTCTGCCAGCATCTTACCTTCACCTCTGTCCACTGGCTTCACATGAGCATCCATTCCCACTCAATTACGTGCTGTCACATTTACTGCCATTGGCTCTGAACTGGCACCTGAAGGCTGGAGAGTGGCTGAATAGAAACACTCTTCTCTCTTCAGCAGATGGCACAGCCTCTGCCAGCAGGAGACAGGTTGTGGCGAGTGCTGAACGGATGCTCTCTGCCCTGCTCCCAGCAGTTCCCTGCTGAGAGGACCAGGCACTGCAGGCTGGCTGGGAAACTGGAGCTCTCACCACTGGGAAGACTGTTCCCCACTACAGTCTCGAAACAAATAGCTTCCCAGTTTGTGTGAGGAAGCACAGCAGGCCAGCACCAGGTCCGCAGTGCTTTTGCTGGGGATGGTGGGGTCAGGAAGAGAGGTGGAGAAAAGCTGATCCTGCACATTTTTGCACACAGAAAGGAAGGAGCAGTCTTCACGCCATGGTGGGCAGAAGGCATATGCCTCAGACCAGAATCACAGTTTCAGGGCTGGATGTCACTGTGGGTGATGTCATTCCCCTGCTGTGGGAGGTTACACATGATGCAAAGACGAACGCTGTTTCTTCTTCAGAGTTCAGATATTGCAGAGGTCTCCAACTCTGCAAAAGGAGGCAGCTCCTGACTTCTAGGAAGCGTGTAGTGCCAAGCACAGTTCTGTAGTTTCTTCTCTCACCTTGGCCACATTACACCTGCTCTGCTAGCAGGCAGCACTGTCAGATCATAAATAATAAAGTGACACTGTGACTACCAGTCATCGCTCGCTTGCCATAGCTTCTGTGGTAAACCCAGCTACCTGCAAAGACAAAAATCACCTCGATCATGACAGCTAAAGAAAAGGGTGCATCTAATGGGCTCTTAATTGGGTGGGATTGACAGCCTGCTTGAGGCTCTGGAAGCCAAAAGGAATGGACTCTCCACGCAGACAGTGACATCAGCTGTGGTCTCCACGTACGTTGCCTGGAATGAGCTTCATTAATGTTTTCCTTGGTATAATCTATCATCCCTTCAACAATGCATTTCTGACAGTTAATTAGACTCCACACAGTGGAATAAGTAGTGTCGTGTTTGGAATTGTAATCTATTACTGAACAACAGATCGTACGAGGCGTATCACCAGCCGGAGCTGTTGGACATCTTAAGTAGTTTTTATTCCAAAAGCTGGGTAAACTGTGTTTAGTAAACAATTCTGCAGCATATTTGCAAACAGCTTCATTACAAAGAGGAGTCAGGAATCAGGGGCCACCTGTTCATTAGCAAAAAACAAGAAAAATAAACAAATAAATTCAGACCCTCTAAAGGAAGATGAAACCCAAGTGTCATTAACTGCTCTGGCTCAGTCAGTACATTAGAGATGAAATCTTGTCCAGCTGATGCCTGTGGCAAAGTTCCTGCCGATTTCAGCAGTGCCAGGACCTGACATGAGAAGTTTGCTACACCAACTGGACTGCAAGAAAGATGCAAAACGCTGCAGTGCTGACCTGCTTTATCTGGATTACCTGAGGCATCTGTTTGTTGGAAAGGTGCTAATTATTTATTGGCTGTGCAGAAGAAAACCAGGAATTAGACACTGGATTAATAACATTAGTGACTTGGCTAGAGTTGGAAGTGTCAAGCCAGGAGAATTCTTGTGGATACACAGCAAGAAAAGCAACATTAAAAGGGTGGACAGAGCTGGCCCTGTGATGAATGATACGAGGCAGGAGAGATGTTTGTTGTGAAATACTACGGCTGCTAGTGCTCAGGTGTCCGTTTGCTTCAGACATGCAACAGTGCTGCTACCTTGAGGCCCCTGAGCACAAGCACACTGTCTTTACAGCTTACAATCAGAAGTGTGACAGGCAGAACATCAAGTCTAAACAGACCTAGGCCACCACTCTTCACACCTCGCATCATTTCCTTCTGTCCTTCTGTTCTTAACTGTTTTTTAATTCACTGCTCATCTAAGCAGCATTTGAAAGATGTCCCAGACCTCTCTGGATGCAAACAATCAGTTGAACATTACTGTGAATCTTTTATTTGGAAAGCTCCTATAGCCATCTGGAAGTACCCTAATCTCCAGATGTTAAGAGGAGAGACAGTGCTTTCACCTTACGAGCTGATCTCTGACAGCTCTGCCCACACATCATTAGTGCTGAATAGAAAACTCCGTGGAGGCTGCCTCAGGAGCACAGTGCCAGGACTGCTGCTCAGCATCCTTGGTGTTAGCAAACTGCACGCATGGCTCAGCTGTGTACTTACAGCTGCTGTCAAGGACACATGGCTCCTACTTCCAGTGTTGACTTGAAGTTGTTCTGGGTCCTTGGGCAAGTCACTTAGAAGAACAAGGGCTCCAAAAGACCAGTTGTGTGAAGACAAGATGCAGTGATCCATAAGTCTTTTTGCAGGCCAAGCCTAAAATGTTTTTTTACAGCGGCCATTTCCTTCTTCAAAGATTCCCTCAGGCGGAGATGATCCACCAACGAATGCAGGCCACATATCACGGAGAGACAATTTTCTGGGCAAAAAGCCTGCTTCTGATGTCCCTCTTTCTAAATGGCCCTTCAGATGTCTGGGTAAATAAACTGCCATGGGGAGCCGCAGCCTTCTCTCCTGCTGCGTGATGAGCATGTGTTTGGTTAGAGGAGCAAGCAGTAGCAACCACCCCAGCAGCTTTTATGCAAAGCCCACCTTGAATCCAAACAAGGAGCAGGATGAACACTTTTTGACTGCACATGGATAGTTCAGCTGATCTGCACGCACAGAGAGAATCTGTCCCTGCTGAGATGCATCAAATCTTCACTGTGTGCATAGATGGTGTGTATTGCTTATGCAGCTACAGAGAGCTCTGGTGCTCAGTCATCTCCTGCCGTTAAAAGATGGTCTGAGAGCTGACCAGCCAGTTTCCCACTGAGCAATTCACTGAGAAACTGTGCAGTGTTGGCAAATGGCTAAAAATCACAGCTTGTTAAAGGAAAACGAACAAAGCAAAAGAAAGGGCACACGTTAATATCATAATTCGTTTGCTGCAACAGATTCAGTGACAAATTCTTGCTTTTCCTTAATCTGAATTGTGATCACCAGAAAGTCATGAAGGTTCTGCATTTATATTTGTTTTATTTTTTATGCACTAAAAAAATTCTCACAAAATACATTTTTTTATAAAGGAATTGACCACAGAGGCTGACACCAACTATCTATATTCTGGAAACCTTAAATGAGAGTGTACCTTTTACTTTAAATTTAATGTTTTTTTATTTTATTATGCTCAGCTTCTAGACATTCTTATTACAATTCAAGCTGTAGTGAAAGCAGTAGAGAAAAATGTGATCAGAATTAGAGCAGAAGATTAGATACACAGACCTCAGCACTCCTGATGGTTACTCGTTGATTATTTTGGGCATAAATTGTATTGATTATGGTAATGAAAATGCCCAGTGACAGGCTCCAGAGGGACAGGCAAGCTTTCCCAGCCAGCATTTGTGTGTCTGAATCGTATTTGCAAAGCACTGCTGGAATTCACACAATTGTGAACTGATATGGTTTCCATCCCCAAATATCCCAACACATCTGGACCACTAATGAGAGTCCTTAATCAGAGCTGTGCATTTCACACTGAAAGTGAGGCACAGGAAGAGCTGCTTTATCCAAGAACATACACTAAGGAAGTCTCTGGCAGAGCCAAAACTGATCTTGGATTTTACAATAGGTTTTACAAACTGAACTCACATTTTACAACTCCCCTAGCCAAGGTCTGTTTCATCAATACTGAATGCCTCCAACCACTTTGGTTTTGTGCTGGGGGAAACCAATTTTCCAGTGTAACCTTTGTCAACCAGTGGCTGATATTGGAACAGTTATGAACTTTTTTTGCCAATTTCTATTGTGACTCCTGGGAAAACAGGTCAGCAGTTTTTCATAGGGATGTTCTGAGGACAGATATACAAAAGACTATAAGATATTCAGATACAACTGTATAAGATGGCAAATGAAAACCAAAGTGTAATTGGGATTCCACAGCAAATATTACCTACAATTTGATTTCTTGTGTAGTCCTCTGCTGCAACCTAAGGTATGTGATATTTCCCTTGAAGTCCCAGCTCTTGCAATCACATATGAATTTCAGCTTTCAATTTCCAACCACCATTGCAGAAGAAAGGGTTTTTTTAGCATCTATGATATTTTAAGCAAAAGAGAAGAAAGATCTGTAGCTTTGACTTTACAACGCCAGCGTTTTACTTACCAGAAGGTTACACAACATCAGTGCAGAATGAAAATGTCATGCCAGGCAGAGATACAACTGTGGCTTCTGTACAGATTCTTTTCACATTATAAATAGAGATCTTCCCTCATAATTGCAACACAATCTTGATCTGCCTGCGGTGATAAAAGAAAAAAAAAAGCTGTTTAATTTAATTAAAGTCCATTTGAAAACCTAGTAGCATGAAATAATTTGATATACAGAAATAACCCTCACCAGTTACAGATACCATTTCATTGTGTCTTATCTTGGGATAACAGTAACTGTTACATTTCAGACCTTAAACTCTATAAACAGTGTGACTAGTGATAGCCCTAAGAACATTTAAAGTGACGTCAGAATATCAGCACTTCTTCTGCTCCTCTTCTCTGTCAGGCAAAGATGCTAAAAATGCTGCTAGAGTAACATTCACCCGTGAGGAAATTGATAGCTAACTCCCATCCATCCACTCGGTGCTGGTGATGTTCTCTCCAAAGGTAAGCATTTCCCTTTTCTCGTGGGTGAGACCGCTGCTGGTTTTAGAGGGGCAACACTGTATGAAGAATTCCCTGAATTTAGGTATGAGCTATAACATTAAATAAACGTTTGATTCAGTCTGCAGCAGGTCATTACTGGAGGTACAAAAACATAAGGCTGAATCAAAAGTCTACAGACAAGCTGGCAAAAAAAAAGCTTTTATTTTTTTATTTTTTATTTTTTTGACAAAAATCTTGGAGGGAGAATACTTCACCCAATTTCCTATGTATACCTTTTTGTTCTCTTGCTTACTGCTTGGCTTATTTTGGTCTAATGAAAACCGAAAACCCTGGAGAGAACAAAGTTGCAGCAGACCAATATATTATCTGCTGTTCAAAAATGAGCTTTTCTTTGTTTTTACTAACGCATTTGGCTCCCCACCACCATTTTCTCATTTTGGAAAGCAGAGAAACAGATTCTATTACCAGTCTTCTACTGCTTTGGCATTTTTCTCTTGCAGAAGTAAACAGTACAAAGAAAACACAGCCTTTCTTTGAAGATAAGAGGGAGCCAGCTGATTATCCAGGATGATCTCTTGTATATCACAAGCATTATATTTACCATGGTGTACCTCTACCGAGTCCAGTAATTTCATCTCCATTCAAGCATTTCAGGCTCTTCTGGCTAAACTGTGGTTTGCCACAGAAAAAGGATTTGCAGATTTTTTTTTTTATTTTACTTCTAGTAATGTGAAGATAGGCAACTCCCTCCCACACTTCTTACCTTTGAAAAGAAGAGAAACCTGCCTTTGTGTGACACCTGAACTAAAGATATAGAAACTTGCTTTCATGCATGAGTATGTGAGAGACTATTTATATATGTGCACAGGAGCTAAAACTATAGGAAACTTCTCAGCTGTGAGGCAGGGACACACAGGAACTAAGTCTACAAAAACAGCTCCTGTGCACATTTCTGCATATGGAGATGTGCAAGAAAGACGCAGAACCTAAACCTACAAAGCATTGCCTCTGTGCTCAAGCAAAAGACAAGCAAGTTAAATCTATAAAAATACCTTGTGTGTGAGAGACAGGGACAGAGAGATTCAGCAACTAAAAATGTAGAACCCTTCTTTATGTCATCTGAGTGACACGGATATTAGTGGCCTCTGAGACAGGTGACTTGTCCCCTTTTCTTACTTTCTGTTCCTGTCATTTCAGCGTGTAGATCACTTCAGTGAAATCTAAAATATTTTTCCTCACAGGGATATTTTCCTCTCACGGCATTAGAAATTCAGTGATTTCCAAACAAGGTCTAATCTGCAGGGATGTGAGGAGGGTGCAATTTAGAGCCCTACGTGGCAGCCATACACTGATGAGCACACTGGCAAGGGGCTGAGATTCTCCTTCCATAAAGGTTTCGTGTAACACTATCCTTTCTCACACTTACCCATAACAGTTCCTAAATGTGCTCTGAGTAGAGGCATGCATTGTTCTAATGGAGAACAAATTTCAAGCACAAGGAATTCTGTTTCTCCCTATGTATTAGCCAACAGTGAATAGAAAGGGGCACAAACAAGGCTGAACTGAACATCTGTACTACGTCTGAACAAAAGCTTGCAAATGTTGTTTATGAAATACTGAACCATCTTCTGCTACTGCCTGCCAGTGTGGATGGCACTGAGCAAAGGAGAGTTTCAGATCACTACTCATACATTGTTATTTATTAGGAGTATTTACACCGTGCTCAGCATCCAACAGTTTGAGCCAGGACACAGGGATTCCAATACATCACCTCCAGCTACAGGCGTTACTACAGCAGTCACAACATACCTGGGATAAGGCAAGTGAAGGGTTGAAGTGGATCCATTGTCTTGCAGGATAAAAATAAAAGATGGCATCAGATTCATACACTTGTTTCCTATGGAAAGAAAAGAAAATCAGAAATGGTATTAACATCTGCAGAGCAGACTGAGGGTGATGGGGCTGAGTGACCATGCAGTTGTTCTTCCACTTTTGGTTAGCAGCGATTTAAACCCTCTCCCAGGGAGATGGTTCAGAAAATGTTTGGGGCAGTACATCAGCGGGGATGCAACATTGACCAGAACTGTGCTATTTCTTATTTCTGTTCTGAAAGTGCCCAGAGGCCACAATCAACATCAACACAATCAGATCACTACCTGGAGGAGCATACCTGCTTAAGCAGCACTAATGTGGCACAGCTGGAATGAAGTGTGGCACAAGGGCTGAAATAAGACAGCAGCAAACTGGCACTGCTTACCCCTGCTCTCCCCTCCCAGTCTTCCCAGCCCCTTTGGACTCCAGGGCAGCTGCAATGCTTCCATGCAGAGTCTGCATTATCCTCCCCCGCCTCCTGTCAGGTTGCATCTACATAAACCTGTATTTGTCTCTGATGATAGCCCAGTTTTCTCTCTTTATTTATCTACCTGTCGTCTCATTTTACAATCTCTCTCTGGACAGCCACAGAGCAAGAGACAGAACCAGATGCTATGGCATGCTCTGAATGCCAACTAGCTTGGTGGAGTGCACAGGCATCCTCACGCAGTGGCAAGGTCCCTTTGTAAACATGCCTCGTGATCAAAGGGCTGATACTTGCTGATATTTTCAATATTAATAATCTCCCAGCTGCCTCACTCCATTCTCTGCCTACCTGTTTACCTATCCTTCATAGTTTGCAGTGAGGCAGAGATTGAAGCAATAAAGGCAGCTGAGGGGAGGGAAGGGCTTTTAAAGCAGTAATTCACATGAAGAATATGCCATATTGATGTTGGATAGAAATGCTTCAAGTATGTATAGAATCACTGTAATGTTACGTACTGCATTTGGCACAGACCAAGAGGCCTCTAAAGACGTGCACACAAAAATAATGCATATTCATATCCACACTCCTACAAAATCCATACACTGCATGTTCATGTGCCATGTGCATTCACACCTCCCTTCCTATCCACGATGCAGATATATACAGCATCTGAGGAAGAGGAGTGTGCTTCATCAATAAACCTGACAGATAACCACCAAAAATAAATGCACTTGCAAGGTACTCCCAGAAGTAGGCAGGCAGTTGGCTATTTTTATTGTGTGTTTGTGGAAGAGCAGCAAGGCTAAAGAATGCCAAGAGAGGAGTTATGCAGAGGCAGAAATAGCACCAGCACGAGGCTCTGAAAGACAGCGAAGGGAGAATATCTGGGCTGAGTGCTGGCTGAGAGACCTGAAGATGCAAGGAAAAGAAATATTTTCTGTTGCTGGATTCCTGCTGTGCTCTGTGAAGCGGGACGTGGTACGTTCTTAGTCAATCAACAGGATGGCATCAGAGACCCCTGATTCCACTGCCAATGTCTCCTCTTAATACATGTCCTTTTGCTCAAGGAGAAAGCTTTAATAAAAGCTGGTTATAAGCTATGCATACACTAGGAAAATGTCATCTGTCACTGAAATGCAGCCAGTGCTGGCGTGACAAGCGGTAGACCTTACAGCAGCACACTGCCAGACAACGGAGCAGTTCAGCAAAGACTGTAAAACATACCACATCTGCCTGAAACTGCAGGAGTGATTTAAACTGAGCAGAAGGAATCCAACCAGACCACAGCACACGCACCGGGGTGAGCCACCTCCTAACAGAGAGTCCCTGGACTCTGCTGGCTGCAAGCTGCAGCAAAGCCACCTCTTTAACTCAGATGCTTCCATCCAGCAAAACAGGGCACTAGAAAACCATGGTGCTAGTTGGGGTGTGCTTCCACACAGGGCTTGCCTGCTGAGTCACAGGGTTTGCTGGGTCCACGTGGCCACACTTAAGCTGCAAAGCCCCAGCTGCCACCTTGCATATGCAGGAGCTGCTAAGGCAAACACTCAATGTCTCTATGCTATGAGCCACGCTGCAGCAAGGCTCTCCAAATGTAACACAGTCTATTTACATGCACTCTGATTTAGGGTTCTGCTGGAAATTTGGTGCAAAGTTATTGGAAACTAGGTCCATTTTTGATCAGTGAGAGCCTGACAATGCCACAAAGATAGGACTACGCTGACTTGCCAGCAAGGGTGAAAATTTATCACTACAAATATTTTGCTTTCCTTCTTTTTGGTATTTAAGGGCTTTCTAAACTCAAAGGTCGCAGAAAACTGCTGAGAGAAACCACAATCAAAGAAAATGTTTCCAAAGGGGAGAATCTGTAAGAAACACATGCATGGAATACATATCCATCCAATACAAGAAATCCCACCCCATGGCTTTATATCATCCCAAGACTGTGCTGTGTGCTGCCTGAAAAAATGAACTCCATTTTCAGACTCTGCTTTAGTAGCTGCCATTTCCTAGTGTAATCCACTGAGAATTTCAGGCCATCTAAATGCCTGTTTTATCACCACATCTCTCATATAATCGAAGCACAGTGATTTTACCTGTTGCCAGAATATTGCATTATATTGCTAGAATTGCACTTTTGAAGCCTGTTTATATAGGTTAGGATTTCACTTCCTTCCTTCCCTGCACAAATAAATATCAGCATTTAAATGCAGTAGGTGTCACGTTAGGGCCAGGGCTTTAATTCTTGATACATGAGGCACCAGGCATCTCAGAAAGCTGACCAAAAGCTTCTTCCTCTTGTCTTAGATATGAGAAGATTGCAGACAGTCAGGCACCAGGGCTGTGATCTGCACCATCAGCCCTCAGCACTGGGGGTCACAGACTGACATTCACATTAAGTGTCACAGAACTGGCAAAGCTCTGGTTAATGGTCCCTGATCTATGCCCTCTGCTAAAGACAAGGCTGGAGGAACTCAGAATTATCCTGCCTGAGCAAGGGGTCTGTCCAGCTCTCTAGCATCCTGCCCTTGACACCAGTGCCCATCCTTCAGCTGCTCCTTGCATTCATGCATCATTTTTTTCTGGCTTAGCAGAGGCTGTTCACTAAGAAACCTCCTTGCACTTAATGGTGAAAAATATTTTTGCAGGACTGGCAGATGGGGAGGGAAGAAAGGTGCAGTGTGAAGTCCAAACATCTTCTTGCTGTTCATCTTCACCCGTGCTGCGCTCACAAGTCAGACCCCATGGAGGGAGGCAAGGAGAGGATGCTGCCTCCAGAAGTTAAAGGGCAGAAAAGCAGGGCAGCTTGCTTGGGAATCAGTGTAGTGGGGTTTTTTGCTTCTGGTGAGTTTAGTTCTGGTGGAAGGCCTCTGACTAGCAGCCCAGGGCTGAAATTCGATAAATCTGCAGAGTTGCACAGAGGAGGCAGAGCCAGCTCCTCCCTGGACCTCACAGAGCTCCCTCTGCAGGTCAAAGAGGAGTTAAACTCTTTCAGCGTTGGTTTTTTCCTACATAGGAAACACTGCATAAATCCCTAGTGACCAAGTGCACAGCGACACATTTACTGGGAGAAAAATGGGAGGCAGCAGCCCCGTGCATGCTCATCTTTCACCATGGCACATGCTCGCTGTGCTGCTCACAGCAGACACCAAGCAAACCTCCTAACACATCCACCTTGCAACTGCTTCTTGCTATGAACAAATGTGAACCTGTGAATATACAAAGCAGTGGGGGAGGGCATCACATTTATGACAAGCACAGGTAAATTATTACTTCTTTTTTTTCGTTTTGAATGCATAATTAAGCTGTGGAATTCTGCACTAGATAAAATAGAGACCAAGAGGATTTCAAAAGAACTAATATAAACACCGAGCTTGGCCACAGCTGCTACAAAAGATAAAGAGAAGCGTTAGAGGAAAGCTCCCTCTCTGCAGCCAAGCACATGCCAGGCACTTAGGCAGGACAGAGGATTAGCTGGAGCCTTTGACTGGACCCATGTCACACTCCTTATGCTTCTGTTTGCTACCATGCCCACTCTGTCCCCAGCACTTCTACTAGGTGATGCTAATGAGGACCCAGATTAGCACTCAAGGACCAGTTGTGCCAATTAGGCCCTGGCACACACTGGGGCTGGGTCCAAGTGCTCACGCTGCTTCTCCAGCTGCCAGGTGCCTCGTGGTCGCACTACGGAGCATCACCCCAGCATATGAGGGAGCAGGGGATGTGTTCCCACAGCCAGACAGGGCACCACGCTGGGCCAGAAGGGCCAGGGGACACAGCTTTGCTCCATTTTATTGAGGCTGGATCTCTGGCAGGCTACAGGGGTCTGACCCACACATCACAGTGTGGCTGGGCTTTGTTCAGACACCAGGTGCATCCTCGAAGAGCAACAGAGGCACTGGTGCATGTGTCCATGCTGTTCTGTGGGGCACTGCTGGATGCTGCCAAGTCCTGGTTGAGCTCTGAGCTGCAAAGCCCAGCAGGAAGACAAAATCTCTTCGCAGTCCACAGAGCAGGAGTCAGAAAGGCAGCCTGGTAACCATATTTTCTGGCCAGCCAGGCTGCTTGTGGCAGAGGTATTGATGGCTTCTGACAATGAGGCAGCAGCTACCGTCTGCTTAGGACCTGGACAGAACTGTGTTCCTCACAGCCAGCTAGAGATGAAAGTCTTCCTGCTCTGCCAGATAGTGCTGATGGGAGCAGGGCATGAAAGGAGGAGGGACAGAAGATAGAGAGTTCTCCAAAGCAGATAGTAATTATAGCAGACAAGTCTTGAAGAAAGGAGAGCCCATCTCTCCTGAAGGACTCTAGGCTGGGCACTGAGGCTGCATGGCAGCAAGCTGCTTCTCCTCTCAGCCCCAGCACTCTGCAGCCATAGGAGTGTGTCAGGGAGTGGAAAAGGAGCAGAAGCATAACCTTCAAAAGACAAGTGAGAATATCATTACATGCAAATGTGCCGAGTAGATGTTGCTGGATGGAAATACAGCTATTTCCTCACTCTTCAATGTCAAATGGAATGAATATCAGACACAGAGGTCATACCACAAAGTAACAGAGAAGATCTGTGATGGAGCACAGGAACAGAATAAACAATGTGTGTACTCCCTTGGTATCTAATATTGACTGCAGAGAACAAGTAGAAAAAATGTGTACTACAATCATCAGATTATTTTTCTTTTGAAATCTTCTTCCAGGCAGCAAGCAAACAATTAGGACTTTGCAGTGAACTAGTATCATAAAATGATATATCCCTGTCCTGCTTGGGTGGATAAAATATGCTCTGAAATAGCGACAGTCTCACAGCTATGGCTCATAGCTATCACAAATGCCAGTCAGGGTTAAACCTCTTTCTTTTAAATTATTTTTTCATAAATTAAAACCCAAATGACAATAAATCATGCTATAAAAATTAAAACGTCATTTGCTTTTATCTGTGCTAAAATTAAGGCATACAAACGCTGAAGGCATAACACAGAAGGAGAGGGGAAGAAAGGAAAGGGTAACCAGGTTTTGTTAGGTTTTGACACAGATGAGTCACAGGGTCTGCATCTGGAACTGGGTCACAGGACTTTTTCAGACTTAATGTTCAGCTCTGGACAATTAAAAAGTAGACCTGAGATTTCTTAGCTGACTCTAACTGAGCAGTTCTCCTTAGCACCTCGGAAGAAAGAGATTCCAAAGCTGCCTCTGAAGTTTCCAGTTCTCCTGCGAGGCTCTGGGTACTTTGCATGTGTGTTTTCAGAATCTGCTTGTATTAAAGCAGTTGATAAAATTTATTGCAGCAATGAAAACTGAATTTAAAAGTCTGAAGACGTTACTCCTTTCTTCCTCTTTCCAAATTGAAGTGTGACGCCTGTCTCTGACCTTCTCACACCATTTCCCATCTTGTCTTCAAGCAAGTCAGCTGCATGCATCTGGGTACATGTGTACGTGGAATTTTGACAACCAAACTATGTATTTATCCTCTGCATAAGACTGATCTGAGTCAGACCATAAAGACCATGAATTTCTGTGCTCAGCTCAGGACTAAGCTGTACCCACAGCAGTGTTATCAAACCCAGGGTTTAGTCCATGGTTACAGCATTACAACAACAGAAAGCTAGATGTGGCTGGTTATCTCCTTGCAGTGTAAATAAGAAATGATGTTCGTTTCCAAGAACAGAAAAGACCTCAATGCCAAATCACACCAAGCAACCTTTCAGCCTGGTCAGTGCTGTCCTTGAATTGTTTTATTCAATAATCTCTCCTCCTGCCACATTCTGAAGTCTATAGGAAAAAGAGCTATTTCAAGTGTCAAGAGAGCAAGAAATGGTGTTTTCACTTTCACTAGTCATTAGCCCTGACTCAGGGACATCTCACTGCTGAAAGGAGGTGGTATATTCAGTGAGAAAGAGAGAAAACAAATGGCATCTGCTTGTTCAAAGGCCAAAAGTGGCCAGAGAGATGGCTGCTCATTAACTCCAACAAGAGCAGAGGCATCAATATAGACCTGAGCTGCCTGAATTCTTTGCCAGGCTCCACTCTATACGGTAATGTTGGGAGAAAGAATTAAGAAAAAATAACAAGAAAGCAATGAAATATGACCAATGTCTTGTAAAGATGAAATATAATGACTTGTAATGAAAAAGAGGCAAGAGCAAGAAAAAAAAAGTAGAAATCAATTCTCATGAAACAAAAATAAGAGAGGAAGAGTAAGAGAAGATGAGGGGGAGTGAGGGAGAAGGGAAAGGAAGCAGCAGCTGGAAATGACTTCTAACTTTTCCACTTAACGTTTTAAACCCAGAAAGCAATTACTGCCAGGCTGGCGTTGCCTTTCTGCACGTTAATTCCCTATTATGAATAAAATTAATGAGTTCAACAAACTCCTCATCCTCATAAAGTTGTGCTCTTCGTTATTTGTGTTAATAATCCGCGAGGGACTCTGACTCCAAAGCTTAGTACTGTGTCCTGGTTTTCTACAGTTTAAAAAAAGGAAAAAGAGATAAAGTGGGGAAGAAGAGCTTAAGAATGGAAAATAATGGGACTCTAAGCCCTTTCCCTCTGGTTTTGCCCTAGGCTGATACACTGCAGAGTGAAGGTTGTACTTCAAGGGATGTGCTCAATGGCAAAATGGCAGTCTGACACGTGGAGGAGGATACTTCTAATTTTCCCATGTCCTGCCCAGAGGGAACCCCACCAGAACCAAGCCCAACCACTCCAGATGACACATGGCAGATTCTCAGTGCCTGAAAATTAGGCCAACTGCTAGTATCTTGCTCTCTCATCTCTCTGTTATTTGGAAAAAGAGTTATAATGGAGGGGATGCATACATAATTTAAATGGCATACAGGTGGCAGTGGAGGAAATCCCTGGTTACAGAGAAGCCTACCAGGCTCTGCACACTGGCAGACAGTGAAGATTGTTCTTGATTGCCATGTGGGATCTCTGTCTTACAATAAGAGATTCAGATCTGCTTCTACAGCCTGAGACCCAACGCTCACCAGGGAGAGTGCAGCATCCCACGCGGCAGCAGTGGGATGGGGAGAAGCTGCAGAGGAAAACACATCGGTCACTGAGGCAGCTGACCTAGGGCTGTGCCACTGCAAGGCAGTGGGATATATCCCTAAAACGCCAGATGGCTGGAATATGGAAATTTCTGCAATCGGCATGGATGGGCTTTTCAAGACAACAGGAGAAACAGGAGAAGCAGCAGGAGAAAGAGAAGATAGGAAAAATGGGAGCAAGCACAGGAAACTCAAAAACCATCAGGATAGTGATGTGGCGGAGTACATAAACCATGCTGCAGCCTACCCAACTACTGCTGTAGGATAGTTCTGTTTTGGGGGGAAGTTTGAACTATAGAGCCTGAGAACAGAATTATTCTGCTGAGATACCAGGGGGAGAGCTGATGAATGAGTGGCATTAACAGCCCTCTGTTGGAAGG
Source organism: Penelope pileata (assembly GCA_013396635.1). NCBI lineage: Eukaryota > Metazoa > Chordata > Aves > Galliformes > Cracidae > Penelope > Penelope pileata. Next base: position 60,922 of record WBMW01003621.1, read on the forward strand.
AGCAAGGTGCAATTCTGTGCCCCTGTTTTATGTTTCCAGTGCTGGAAAAATCCTGAGTCAAAACAGAAAGCAAGAGGACAAGACAAGTGAGGAGGAGCAGCCACTGCTACGGTGGAAGCACTGCAGCCTGAAGCCTGCTGCTACGCAGTGTGAGGTGGCATGACAAAATAGGCAATGGCAAGTGGAAAAGATTCACCCATCTACCTGAATGCACCGGGGAAATCTGACTGAGATGGCAGCAATTCACAGAATGAGATCCACGAGACCTGCTGTGGGATTTATACGGACACCACATGGGCACAGCCCTGCAGAGGAGCCTCAGCTCACAGCTGACATCGGTGCCAGAATGCCTCTTCCAAACGATGGCCCGTCTGCGAGCCAGCTGGAGAAGTTAAAGACGTTGTCTGCCTCCCTCATGGCACTGTCACTGCCCTTCTGTCTGAAGTTACCAGCCCTGCAGCTCTGCAGACAGACTGCTGCTTGAGAGCATTCCTTGATCCACTTCAGTCCTAATCGGTCAGCTTAGCTCAAATGGCATAAATGATATGTTTGCACTAACCTGGCTGAGCCTGATGGAAGCAGCTTCCAGAGCACTCATGTGAAACATTCCTCCCACCGACAGGCTGACAGCGATCTCTGGTAGAGATACAGGTTACAAATAGCTGGGGCAGGGCTGCAGCATCCAGATCTGCAGAGCTTTGCAAAATAAATGTGCCTATTGCCTTGCCAGCACGGTGCCCTTTGCAGCCATCAGCTGAAGAACAGCGAACAGCTCCAGGCTCCCACCAAACCAATGCTTTAACTTGCAGCTTCCTGTCCAAAACAGGAAACCTGCAGGCTGCAGATTTGGGCAGCTCAAGCTGGTATAGTTATGGGCAGTGGATATGAGCTGTTTTTTCAAAATATCCTCAGCCAAACGTACAAGAGTTTTAAGCCAGTTCTAATGCTAACAGCATGGCACTGCCCTTAAATTTTCTGTCCTCAACACGCAGGTGTTTACTTCTGTGAAGAGAACAAACACAGCACAGATCCTTCACGGATCAGAGCACAGAAGCACATCTCGTCCCCTGACACTGCCTTTGAAGCCCTCTGGGAAGAGGCCTCCCAATATACCACAAGGTATTTGCTGCCTAAAGCCAGAGTTCACTGGGCAGTGGCAGGTTTAAGTCACCTACTTTGTCCTCTGCGCACATTAGAATTTAAAACCTGCAATAAAAAGGCTGAAAGGGGAACTGCTAAGCTGTAATAAAAACAATTTTTAAATCTGCTTGAGATTTCAATTGATACAGCTTCCTGCACAGCAGCTAATGTTTATACCACACTTTCTGCTCTGATTTAAGTACCACCGATGCCCTCAAACATTTTTTTTTCCATTGGACAAATTGTTTTCTTTCCTCAGTTGTTATTTCCTAATGGTATGAAAATTTCACACCCACTTTCTCTTACTGAACAGCCAGGGCAGGACTCGGATCTCTCGAAACCGACGGACTTTGCCAGAGGATGAATGTGAAAGAGGTAGAAACTAAATCCAGATGCCAGACTCCACACTGCCACCTGCTCCAAGCTGGAGACAGCCAGCTCCCAGCCCAGCCCAAACGCAACCTGGCCCTGACTGGTGCTGCGGGGTGCTGGCAGGCATTGCCTTTGGCAAGGCTCAGCCCCAGTGGGTGCAGTCAGGTCTCCGTACCACGATATCCCCAAGCAGCACGGAGTGCACTGGCAGCAGTTGCTGCTGGCCAGAAATGGGAGCTGTTTCTCAGCCAGATGGTGAGGTCTGAGGGATGGAACAAGGGGTGAGGTGAGACTTGGCTCATTTTGGTCCCCTCCTGCAGTGGATTCCGACTGCTAGGACTGCTGCACCAGCACCTTTCATCAGCTCTGAGCTAATTCAGGAAGTGTTTAAGGTGCACAAAGATGAAATTTCCCTTCAATGCAAGGCTGTAATTAGAAAACACTGCTCAAAGAGCAGACGTATCAAATGACTTTACAAATTAGGAGCAAACGGTCAGACACAAGACTGGGATGTCAAAATCTATTCTAAATGTGACTTGTGAGGCTACCTGGGGTAAGCTGGGCCACAGCAGGAACAAGGAAAAGCAAGAAAGGGAGCACATGGCAGTTTGGTATTTCCATTATTAGGGCGAAAGAAGTCGTGTGTCAGCTGCTGCAGCGGGTGACTGGTGCCAGTGGTTACAGCACCCTGTTGTACCTTTTGTTCTCATTTACAGGCAACTAAGAGACAGCAACTGTTATTGATCAAACTGCACCAGGCACCAAAGTATCTGTTTGGAGGTTTGGCAGCACAGGAGTGGAAATGTAAATGTGTTGTGCAGGGTAATCCCACAAGCAAAGCACGCAGGAAGAGGGATAAGGAAGCCTCACATAAGAAGTGCTCTCTTCTTTTCCATTTCCAAAAGTCAAATGCTGCTTTTATTCTTGGAAAAGCTACAGGCAGCCAACCACGAGGGTGCAACACTCCTGTAGGAAATCCGGCATTTCACACAGGATAGCAGCAGTGGGCTTTGACTGCCACATAGAGATCACCAGTGTTAAAACCAAAAGAACCAGGGAGAGCAGGGGGAAAAACAACCTTAAATATTGCTTTTAAAGGTCTAGTTCCAAGTTCCAATGTGCAAAATTCAGGCAACTTCAGAACCAAGCTTCCCCAGCCACGTTCAGCACAGCTCTCTGCGGATGCATTATGACCAGCGTGCCACCAATGTCCTGGCATATCTCATCTCTGTGACCCCATCCTCATCCAAAGCTGTCTCTATGCTTGTTCACTACATATGGTGCCCTGCCAACGAGCAGCTGCTCACTGTTCTGTTTTGCCTTTGAAGCTCTTTGTGTGGCCCTGAGCTTTTTTTGCAGGTTGCTTTCCTAGCCCTGCTGTGCACGCAGAACTGTTCTCTTCCTCCTGATCTTTTCTGAAGTGTTTATCTAACACACATCTACACAAACATGAGTGGATTTATATTTGTAATGCTGAAATGGGGGTTCACGTGGAAGGCTACCACCCTTGTTTTACACAGCATTTAGCAATGAAGGGCAGTTGAGATACAAAGGGAATAACATTAAATTCTCCTTTAATTTTGTGCTTTGCTTTGAGACGCTCAGCACTTTGTCATACGCAGCAAAAGTTTGCTGCATAATTGAGGGCCTGCTGTGCTTCTTCCCTGTGACTCTGAAACGCTTCCAAGGGAAATATGAAATTCAGTGAAATTTACTTGTTTGTCTTCCTTAGATTAAATTCAAAATCTCTAATGATGATAAATAAATACATAATATTCTGCTGTGCTCATCAGGAAGGTTCTGAAACATTGCAAACCAAAGCAAAACGTATCTCTGTCCTTTGAAATCCCTTCCGTCTTTGGGAGTTCTTATATCACCCAATCGAAGATGGTGAAAGTTCAGAAAAGAAAAATCCTGTATTCCTGAGAGAAGCCTGAGCTTGGAAAATGGAGGCTTTAATTAAGACAAAAATGCTGAAGCAGATGTAGCCCACAGGTACTGTCTCTGTGAACAGACCTAGAGCCTCATCCTGTCCTACCCTGGAGCTGGATGTTACAGGACACTGATGCTACATCTTCGAATTTCAAACTTGCCATAAAAAGCAGATTCTGTGTAGCTTTCTGACTCTGAAATTTCTTAGGAGGCCTGACTCCCTTTTGCCCTGTAGCTTCCTTACAATTAAGGGGGCTGAGATTTGGTCTAGCTATAATTTACTGCAATTTTAAACCCTATTACCCCCTCAGCATGGTGCTGTGCAAATGCAAGGCAGCGCCTTTAATTTTCTTGACAAAGGTGCTATTTGAGTTCTTTTCATAGTCTAATTATTACTTAGCAAATATCATGTTGTGGTGAGTATTTATGGATAATTCTCAGATAATACCTAATTATATGGCTAATTCTTATAATGATGGGAAAGCCTCAGAGATTCAGAGTCCAGATTCTGTAGACTGTCTCAGAACTCCAGATATTTCCCTGTGCTTGTAAATCGAGAAACAATTCAGGGTGTTTTTTTTCTGCTGCTAGGATTTCATCTTCTAGCTCCTGCCATGGTATCTCAGATGGTTTGCTGGAATTTGGATTCACACATAGGCATGGACTGCTGTGAACTGAGTGACCTGACACAGCTCTAAACCCGATGAACACATCAGACAGCCTCAGCATGTGAACAATCTGTGGAACTGAACAGGCAAACCTCTCAGGGAATGCACGCTTAGGGGAAAATGGTCTGTGCTAAATGGAGGCAGAGATGGTTTGACTCAATGAAAATTTCTGATTTTCAAATAGCAAGGTGGGACAGATAGGGTACGAAGAAGAGAAAGGGTTACAGGGGAGGAGTTAGTACTGTTTGTTTCTGAGAGCTTCCCTGAAATGCTGCGATCTGCAGCAGGCTGCATTGCTGCATGCAGAACAGGATCAGTCAGATGAACAATCTGTTTCCCGTGCCGTGGCACTGAGCTAAGCTCCAGCCTTTGTAGCTCACACAGTTCACTAAACCACTCCTGACATCCTGGGCAGCCCCAAATGAAGTTTAGTCTTATCAGGTAACAAACAAGCTCTTGGCCTCCTGGACTTGAATCTATGAGTCAATATCTCTCCCAGCTGAGGCTGTAGACATAACGGTTAATTCTCTGCTGGCTGCCTGGGTAAGTGGCTACATAAATACAGAAGGAATGGTGCCTAGGCAATCAGATGTTGCTATCTGGAGATAAATGGAGCAGGACGGATAGGCAGGTATAAGATTGTAAGAACTGTTTTGAATGGGTCATAGCAAAAGCCCTCCTGCATCACAGTTTTGACAAAGACTGGTATCAAGTGTTTACAGAAGAACAGAGTATGTTCAGAGAAATCCTGAACCTCTCTTTGAATTCTAGCAATCAAAGGCAGACTGCATTTAGACCGTTGTATTTTATCCTTACTGGTGGACCTGTCTTCTGAGAACCATCTCATCCAGATAAAGAAATGGATGAAGTCAAACCTTTGGTGACGTTTCTTCACCACCTCCTGCTATTACCTTGTACTAGGTGTCAGGGGGGATGCCATCATCCAGGCAGTGTTGCAGTGAAGGTGGGAGGGCTCGAGAACCTCACTTGTGGAGTGGCTGCAACACACAGTATGAAACTGGGAAGTCTGGGTTCCACTGCCAGCATCACCTTTGACACAAGCAAGTCGCTCTGTATCTCTTAGCCTTGATTTACCCCTGTGAAATGAGTTTAACAGACTACTTCATGAAGCAGTCTCAATTAATTAGCATTTGTAAAATTGCTTTGAGATTCCCACATGAAAGGCTGGCCTGGAATGGCAAATTGCTAATGATAATTAATAGTTATTCGTGATCGCTTTACAGAACTCCAAATTATTTTCTGAGGGGAAGAAAGTAGGGATAGATGCTCTCAAGACGGAGATCACTAAAAAAAACCACGACAGCTATATCTCCCTGCCTGCCCGGCCTTCTTCCCCAGCATTAAGAGGAAGAGCTGACACCTCTCACGAGCAGATGAAATGGAATGTCACAAAGGCCCCAGGTGCTCGTGCGTTCGCTGCACGTTCTTCCTCCAGCACACAACGTAGCTGGGGAAGGGTGGGAAGGGGGAGTGAGACAGCAGGAGTGGATGAACAGGGCTGTTACATTTCTCTCTCAAATTGATGCAAAGGCAGCCCTAATTAAACAGATGTTCTTAATAATACTCTGACAACTGTCCCTGCTTTAATTTGCTTCAGAGTAAAGATTAATATAACAGCGCAACAATACTTTACAAGTGGAGAAAAGGGAGCTGAGCTAATAAAAGGCAGTAGCTTACATGGTATGTTATTGCTTTTCTTTCTGCTTGTCTAGCGAATATTTACCTCCTCTGGGAGCAGTTTTCATATTTATTTGATCACTCCTCCAAGCTAAAGCTGACTTTGTGGTACATTGCAAAAGGATTAATGCCAGGGCCAAGAGTGCACTGGGTGCAGTCACATCGGGGTCTCCATGGTGATTCTCCAGGAGGAAACATCCCAATGGCACCAAATTCAGCAGCAGTATCAACCCCAGGCCGTGATTAGCACCGAATGAATTCCTGGCTCATGTAACATGCTTCTGAAGCAGTGGCAGGTGAGACACAGAGGACAGGAGTCAGCTTTCAGGCTGATCTTTGGACCAAAGAAGCAGGATCTCCATCTGCGTAGTCTCAGTGTCACAGGCTGACAGGAGAAAACAGGAATAGACAGCCTGGGCAAGAAAGCCAAGTGCAGACCATTCCTGAACTCTGGAAGGAGTTGTGATTTCTGTGCAACTACTCTCCCCTCACACATCTGTGCTGGATTGGCTTCAAGTGAGGATGGTGGCACTTTTGCAGCTGTTTTCCTGCATGTAGAAGGCCAACAGCTGCAAGATAAGAATGTCACATCTCCTCCCCTGGTCACCCCGAGGATGTGAAGGGCAGCCTGGGAGCACTGATGTCCCTGCAGGGGCTGGCTGCACCTGGCCCTGCACCACCTGGATTGTCCAACAGTATTAAATCTGTGAGCTGCCCAGATGGCCCAAGGTTTGGTCTTTCTTTGGGAAGAAAGCTGGAGATCCCACCCCATAGGATACAGACTAACACGTCTCTAAGGTCACATCACATCTTATCCTCAATGCACACAGTCAGGCTGACATCCTGGAGGATGATATTTAAACATGCATTATTCCCAAGTTCCTCTCTGCTTTCATCATAACTCTGGATAGTCATGTTAAATAAAAAAAACAATCCTTGCTGTTATGCTGACTTTTGCCTAGTTTGAATTTCCAAGAATTTAGCAGCAAGAAAGAAAATAAACTCTGAAGTGGGAGAGCTATCTCATCTCCACAGATGAGTCTGAAGCTTTTTTGGTTCAGGTCATTCAGAAAGGGACCTTTTCACAAAGAGGAGCAGACTGCAAGTCCTTCATTTTTGAAAATAAATTCACTGCCTGAATACGATGCTTCATATCGAACAATGCAGCATCCTCGAACACTATGTGTGGGCCAACAGGCTGGCCCTACAAAAAGGGAGAGCGAGCACCCTTGGCTGAGCCATTATCCATTCCCAATGCTCCTCAGCACGGTATGTTGTTATGAGGGAGTGTGGTTTTGCTACCCTGTGCCTGAGCTGAAATAGCCTGCAGAAATGATTTGGCACCTCTGCAAATAATGTCTGTCACTGCTGCGTGTGCTCTTCAGTGTCAGCTGCTTTCTCAAGCTGCTTTCCTCCGTTTGCAAGGCACCCTGCTTGTGTCTCTCCTCCTGGCAGCTTTATGCTGGGCATAGCCCAGGGTAGGGCTTCACTTGCCTTCAGCTGTAACGCAGGGCTACAGCTCTGCAGTCTCCAGCTCAGACATGAGTGAAATCATGCAGAAGTCTGCATGTGCCACAGAGCTGGGCTGGCATGCTGTCCCTCAGTTTGTCAAGCGGATGTACAAATTATCTCATTCCAGCAAGAAAGAAACACAAATGGGAAACAGCTGGCTTATGGATCACCTCATTAAATTTTCCATCCCAAATCTCTTCCTTCACAACAGCTAGGAGAATAACTGTGCTAAACACTAGAGGCATTGGGAAGGCATGTGTGTTGTCTGGCAGAGAGAGAAGCTGGGGAAGAATGAGAGAGACAGAGGGGCAGAAGCAGGGAGCAAGGAAGACATCAGGGGAACAGAGACAAGATGACATGGGAGCAGTAGAAAAGGAGAGACCTGTGGCAATGGAAGGATGGAAGGAAGGAAGGGACTCGCTCTCCCCATGGAATATGAGTTACCATTCAACTATTCTTGAAATATTTTAAAACTCTGTTACACAATTTGTGAAGCTGTTCATGATGATGAAGTCCTTAGACAATAAGAGGAAAAGCTAAAGAAAAGAGCAGAAGCTGGCAGCTAAGTACATTGCCCTTTGCTGGAATTAATGAGGCTTGTTTACTTTCTGGCTTTTTATGGCTTTGTGAAATGTCAGACGCCACCCAGACTACCTTGACAAAAGCATGCTGTCACCCTTTCCCTCCCATCCCATATTCTGGTCCTCTACCTCAGTGTCCTCATCTTTCTCCTGACTTCCCTCCAAAACACTGTCCTCCAATGGACCTCTGAATGTGGTCTCAAAACGTTTTTCACGCTGGCGGCTGTGATTTCCACAAATGGACTCATTGTTAGCAGCAGCACGTGGTTACAGCTGCAGCATTCCTGGAGCTGTTAGGCTTCCTGGAGGTTAGCAGCAGGCAAACAATCACTGTAGCTGAAGTGGCTGTGTACAGGAGAAAGCCCTTCAAGACCTCTGCTGCTAAGAGGTTCCGTTGGTCTCTGCTCTCAAGCAGGGACAAAGTTGTGTATGTCTGCTGGAATTACCGTCGCTAAATTGATGGATGCTCCAGGCTTGGGCTGACCTGCTCTTGTCCTTGGCAATTATCTTGCGTGGCTCTGGGCTCCCTGTTCATCCAAGAGCTATTCCTGGATCATCTGCAGGCCCTGCAAGAATTTGGCTGGTTAAAAAGTGGCTTGGACTTACTTAGTTCTCTCACATGACCCTCATCAACTGGACGAGGCTTCCAGAGCTTTTGATTTTAGGACAGAACATACAGGGCTGTGCTTCAAAATTAAAAAATATCAGTTCCTCAGTCTTTAGACAGAAGGTGAGTGTGACTTAACTCACAGCAACACCAGCTGGCCCTGATTTAAAGCATTCTTTGGCTCTTCCTTTGCCAGAAGGAAAACACAAGCCAAAGGATCTCAACAGCAATCAGTTAACTATTCAGTCAATCAATGGGTAAGATAGAGCATAAGGGAATGAAATGTGTAGTAGTCCCAAGCACCTAACAAACTGAACTGAACTTCAGCTGGGTTTGCTGAAGGCAAAACAGAGACAGGAAAAGGGAAGGTTTTAGAAAAAGGTATTTTTAGGCAGCATTATCTCTGCTAACTGGAAGGTGGCAAATCCCGCCCCCAAACTCCATTCTTATCAACATCACACTCTCCATGGGCTCTCCAAACACAGTTTTATCACTTTCATATGACAACAAATCAGGCAAGCATAGCTGCCCTGACACAGAGATGCTCACAGGCAGAGGGACAATGAGCACAAAGACACAGGAAGAGCTAAGCTCTTATGGACTGGATACTTTGCAAGGGAGGGTGAGGCAGGTGACCCTTTCCATTTCTACCAGCAATTTTCCAACACTCTCACCCGCAGTGCCTTTCTTCTGCAGCTTTCAGTTGTCTCCTTCTCTTGTACTGTTCTGTCTGCTGCTGGCTCTAGTGTCCCACGAACACTGAGGAAGACAAGCTTGTCCAACAACTGCTCTAAGCCCATATGCCCCAGGCAAATCTCAGCCCTGGTGACAGACCAAGAATTAATACAGCATTACAGAGGCAGGCTGAATTATTTAGTTGCCCCATAAATCAGTTGGCTGGGATGCTCTCTGCACAGCGACATCACTGACCATTGCTCATTATTTTTCTCCTTGCTAGGGCTGCCAAAGAGTCTCAAAGGTTAACGACAGAAAGTCAACACCCCTTCCCATTCACAGACAGGTTTTTTCCTGCTTGCAATCATCACTTTCTGTTGCTGCAGCTTGGCTGACCCAAAGCTCCCAGCAACACAGGCCCTGAGGGTGTCTGCATCACAGCCTCCCACACTCACCTCTAGCCCAGGCCCGTGAGTTAATGCTGGGAACACACCTCTGCTGTCTGTGCTGGGCCCAGCCCTTCAGCCCTGTGTGCTCACTGGGGCCACAATGGGCAGGAAGGCCTGAACTAGCTCCTCACCCCTTTTTTTACCAATCATTTTGATGCTCTCCCTACAGATATTCGATATTTCTCTATGTCGGCTGACTCATTTGATGACTCTTTTGCTCCTTGTGCCCTGCCAGAGTTATGCTGGCCCTTAGCACAAAGATGCTGTGCCCCATGGGGACCCCATCTTACTGCTGTCCCTGTCCCAGTGAGTGGTGATGCAACACCCCTAGCCCATCAGCTGCAGCACTTACATATGAAATGAGGTTTCATTTAACAACCCAGGTTAGTAATCCAGCAGAGCAAAAAGCATGCACAAAAGTGCTGGCTGTTCCTCCCTTTTCAGAGCACACGTAAGACCCATAAACTAGTGGAAAGCCCTAAAAATACAGCCATGGTAGACTACTGAGGGATATGGCAGATCTGTCCCTGACTGTGCCCGTTGACTGGTAATGTATAGCTGTGTACTGAGGTTCTTCAAGGGCCTCAAAGAGTTTTATGGGGATAAATAAATCCAGTTATTTCAATCCCAGAAAGATCTCCCCAGACAATCACTGCTGCACTGGGCTATTTTTCTCATATTGTCTGTGCTGTCCATGTGCAAGCCCCTTCAGCATCTCCAGGTGTGGAATCAGAATGAAGAATGTGAAATTCACTCAACATCTTAAAATTACACCGAGTTACTGCAGGGTCTAACAGAGTTCTGCAAAGCACTGGTTCTAACTCAACATTATTCAATTAGTCCATTTTGCTGATTACCATCTGGGTCACTGTTGTCAGGGTTACAGCTGGCTCAATATTCACCCATAGATCGTATTTGAAAATACACCTGGGGAAATGGGATATTAAAAAATAACAGACCTTGAATGTAACACAATTTCAAAACATTCCCACAGCTGCTTTACTGATCCTAAAGTGAAGTTCAGTTCATTAATTTTGTCCATCTTGGGTAAAAATAAAAATCTATTTATGTACACCCTGTGCTGGCAGTGGATGTGTGATGCAGGGGAAGGTGCTCATATCCACGAGAAAGAAAAGCGTGAACATTTTTGAGCAATGCTCCTTGTGAACTTGAGTTTCTGTGTCTAGGTGCATGTGCAAGCAAGGAAGTATGTGCCCATGACAGCCTATGTGTTGGGGAGATGTAACCTGCACCATTCTGGTTGCCAGACTGGAATAACATATGCAAGTGCACTGGAAGAGAGCAGGGGAACAGAGAGCATGGACTAGCACGTATCATTTTGGGACTCTGTGACTGCATGCCCGTGTCTCATGGTGTGCACATGACTGTGCATTTGTTAAGTAGCAGCTAAAGGAGGTCAGTTTGGGACAAGCCAGTTGCAAAAATAGGATCATCAGGAGGATGGAGCTCCAGGTGACAAGAGCACTGAAATCACTGCACTTCAAGCCCAGATAAGCCCATGTCACAGAATTACAAAGAGCTTGCAGCTGAGCCCAGGCTTGCATTACTCTCCAGCCTGTGGTCACAGGGAGTGCATGCAGCAGTTGTGTGAGCACTGATTGCATTATACCCCAGAGAGAGAGTGCACTTCCAGACAAGTCATTTGTTTTCTAAAAAGGCTAACTCCTTATTTCCTCTGAGATGTACCACTGGCCTGAAGTTCCCAAGGTCTTAGCAAAGCCATCAGTCACAGTCAACTGGGCCTGGACTGCAGGAAAGTGGCAGTTCGTATCTTTTAGAGACAAGGAAGTATATAAGGACAGACTGTTGACCTGGTGGAAATGCAACTGCTTTGAACAAATGCATAATGAAAAGATGTAAACTGGCCTCTGTTTCACTTCCAAGGACAGGACAAGCCAGCTGCTTACTGCCCTGGGAGAGAACCTTCTTCACTGTCTCTAGATGCAAGACCCAAGGACCATAATGGAGGACAGAGCAGGAGCAATAAATGAAAATTATGTGGCGTTCAGTGCTGCTGGGGAGATACAAATAGGTATGTCAGTTGTGGGTGATTCTGGGAATCTGGCTGCACATGGATAATCCAGTTTCCAACAGAAACTGCCACAGAAGTAGTGTAAGTTGCTACAACATGGTCCAGAGTTTAGTTCAGTTTCCATGTGAAAATTGCATGCATTACTCCTATGCAGATCTGAAATCTGTATCCACCACTGAAGTGCAGCAATTCCACCTTGGGTGGAACACGACAGCTATTTAAGGATGATGCTACACAGCCTGAAATAGGAAGTGAAAGGAACTCTAACGTGTGCAAATCCAGGGGGAATACAGATAGGAAGAATATTAGTCTGCAAATGGGAAGGCATCCCAGATCACTAGTACTCAGACATTTGGTTTTATATCTAATTCAGCAGCAGCGACTGCTATCACCCTCTGTGACCATACTCCTTGCCAAGGACTTCATTAGCAGTGCTTAATACACTGATGTTGTGTTGAAAACTCTTTCTAGCAATACAGTACCTTTTTTTGGAGAAGTCTCACCCTCAACACTGATCAAATCCAGCCCACTTAGCTTGATAACAGCAGCACCATTTAGAAATCTGCCTCATGCACCAACTCTGCTCTCTTCCATCCTCCACCATGAGCTCATCAGTAAACAGCTAAGCAGAAACTTGATTATAAATGTGAAAAAATTTTCTCCTCCAGAGGAAGATTTAATGCAGAGCAATTTTAAGCTCCTTCTCACAGCAGGTTTTCACAACTTGCTGCCTGAAATCACTCACATAGAAAGCTGTCAATCCAAACCCAAGCTGTGCTGCCCAGTCCAATTTCTGTTCCTCCCACCAACACATCAACTTATCTCAGCATTTCAGCATCTTTTCAATGGCTTTAATAGCCTGGCACAGATTATGCAGAGGATGGTCACGTACCCAACAGGCAATGTTTCAAAGCAATTCCTGGAGAAGGCAGAGATCTCAGTTCATGACATGAGTGTTTGATTCCTACCCTCTCATCACAATCCCTTCAAACCAAAGGGCAATTGCAGATCGTAGCACTGATAGCAGAATCATTTGAGAGTGACTGGAATAAGCAGAGATCTATTGGCCACCAAATCTGTACTAAAGCAGAGTTAGAGAACTAACCCCTTTCTCCGTGCGCACAAACATCCTCATATGGGGACATCTAACGCAATTATTTTGTTTATTTTTCCACTACTGCTGCCAAAGCCTCATCACTCACTTATTGTTCTGATCATGTAACACTAATACACTTCATTTTTGGGAGCCTTCAGGAATCTTTTTATCAGATTCCTGTACCAAACATGCTCTATACCACTACTGAATTTAATGAAATTTACTGAAATGCAATAGTTCTGAGATCAGCATTCCAAGGGTTGACATTGTCCTGAAAATGATAAAAGAAATCACGTATATATTGGGTTTTCTCTTCTCCTTTGAAATGTAATCCTGGGGCTGTGTGTAAGGAAGTAATTTTATTTGAAAAAGAGAAATTGGGCCGTGTAAAGTCAAGCTTTGAGAAGCTCTCAGCAGAAGCAGAGAAGATTCAAATTGGAGTCTGAGAGACAGAAGTCTAAAGGTGAAGTGGAGAAAGAGTTGCACAGGTCTTTGAAATAGCATTGTAGATGGAGTGATGAAAGGACAGAATAAGAAAAACGTGTTCTAGAGATGAATATATTCATCTACGTCCATGCATTTCTACTAATTTACCTACCAGCACTTTTGTCTTGTTCTCATATGCCCATCTGACTCTCTGACAAAACTGTTTCTCATTTTTTCTCTTATCTCTTGCTTCCTTCTCCCTCCACCTCCCTCTGCTTCTACCGAAAACCATTGCTCTCCTCTCATCCACTGAATCCATCACATCCAGATCACTTGCAGCTACCTGGACACAATGAAATTCCACTTCCTTGGTACACAAACAATCACTTCTTTTCATATAATCTCAGGATTATTCATTTCAAAGAGAGGGAAATAAAATTTAATGAATTTTTATAAATACGGAGATTTTAAAAACAAATGGCCAGGGTGCAACAGGACTTTATTAAAATAAAGGAGATTAGCAAGGTCTCAATCCCTTCAATTATTAACAATGTACTTGTTCTCCAGAAAAGTACCCATGAAAATTTAAAACAGATGAAAATGGTTGTTCGCTTAAAACTGCTCGGTTAATCTGTGAGAAATGTTTTATTCAAAGGCATTAAATGAATCCTGCAAGGTTTGATACGCGATAATCCATCATTCATGTGGCACAAACATGGAGATTGATAAAATACATCAAGAGGAGAGGTGAGCATGGTTCTTTGGAGGATTTCTGCACAGGAGGCTTCTTGCAATTCATGGACTCTCCAAAATCAATATTAAGCCATAGATTTTACAACCTGGATGGCCTTTTGGTTTTTCCCTATAACTTGTCAGTCTTGGCTCAGATTTGTAGGCTGTAATGGCATGAGTTAGAAGGAGAAAATTGTCTTAAATACTTTGGTATAGATTTTCACCAAGGGCAGGAAATGGTGGCAATGAGTTTGGCAACCACCACATGACATAGGGGTTTGGGATAGCTGCTGCAAAGTCAGCCGAGAAGGAAACCTGGATCCAGATTATAGGTCATACTGGATTTCTCTCCAAAACCAAGTTCAAAGTAAAATTAGGTCTGGTTTGGATGACAGTGAGAATGGAAACCCATCTAAGAAACATTTACTGGGTTCTGTCTGCTGCAGCCAAATGCAGACTTTTGGAGGAGGCGTGCCCTTACAAGCTACACGTACTATTAGCAGCACTTGCTTGTTGCTAATTGGTTTGGAGCTTGAACTCTGATGTAAACAACCTTGTGTTTTTACTGCTTTTACTATTTGCAGTAGGAGAAGGTCAAGAGACAGTCATCTGACACCAAGGCCAGAAGATAGGGACATTGCTTTTGTTCTAAGAAAATAAGATAGTCAAAACAAGGGAAATGCAGGAAACCTAGTATAAAGGAAAGTGTTTTGTACATGGTGCCTATTGTACCAGTCAAGCTTTGCGTACAAGGGGTTCTTTTACCCAGTATAATTATTCTTGCGGCCAGGCATAAGGTTTATTTCTGCTTTTATTTGAACAAAAGAATTCTTGTAAAGGACTGTTTCCTTACAATGCTCATTGTAAATGCTCAATACTTAGAATAGACGTGGCTAGGAAGCAGTGAAAACCCGCAAGCTCTGAGAACAGAATAGAGAGAGGCATTCACTGGGGTTCTCACCCCCTTCACTTCCTTTCTGTGTTTCTGCAATTACTGTGCATTCCAAGGTGAGATTAGGCAAGAACAAGGCTGCTGATCTAAGCACACAGATAAGTTTTATCTCTTAAGGATAAGGCTACTCAGCTCACGATAGTCTGTTATCTGTATTCATAATGAGCAGAGATGTAATGGAGAATCACCAGACTGCAGTGAGCAGCCAAAGTGAATTGTAAGCAGTGTCTGTGTCCCTTTGTTTAGCTTGCTCTGCGGTCTGATAACACCAGACTGGGCACAAAGATGCCAAGCAACTGCTGTTATAATATGGGCACAAAACCACAATTTTGCACCACTGCAGTCAGTGGAGATGCAGTTATAAGAGTGGAATGGTGTGGAGATGGATATTCTTTATTGAAATAACAGGACTGGTAACAAAGGATATTGAAATAGAGACAAGCTACCACAAGGTAAAATGCAACAGAAGACCATGCCTGGTCATATCTTTACAAAGCTAATGATGGAAACAGTAGCTATTATGTCAAAGAGGCTTGGGGACAAAGAGAACCAGGAAAGAAGATGACAATAAATGGCACTTTATCTCCTTCTAGGTTAGACTGAACAGGTAAGTGCAAATGCATAAGTGCAAGAGCAGCAGAATTATTTCAGGGGAAGATAATGATTCCAGTTTCTCTGATCCAGCACTGAAAATGCTTCCATGGCTCAAAATTGCTTTATACTGGCACGTGGAGACTGTGAACTATCTGTTCTCTTACAAATCTAGACAGAGAAGATGGAGAAAGGAGCAGTTAGAAGAGCACAGAGTTTTAAGTGTCTGTAACAGCATCTTTGGTTGATTAAAGAAGTGCTCACGTTAATCATATCTTGTGCTTAATGAACTAACACAAATTGCATCAAGCAGTGACTCTTATGTAATATGCTTAGCCATGCTACAAACCTCTGCAAGAAAAATAAAGTGAAACAACCATCTGAGGCACCTCCATCCTTCACTTGAAGGATGGATCTTGGAAGGTTAAAGTAACGGTGTTTCAAAGCTACCAGTGAAGTATGTGCTACAGAGTGTTACATACCTTCTGATGAGAAAAAAGATACAAACAGACAGGGAAACGTGAAAAAAGTATAGACAAGAACCATGTAAGAAATGTACGAGCGCTCATTTTATCAGCTTTTCTTTGTGCAGCCAGTGAATCCTGGCTCTAGTGAATGTCTTACCTCAAAAAGAGGCAGCTTCAGCTAACTAGTGAGTCCTGGGTTTCGTCCTGACCTTTCATCATTTCTAGTATGTTCGTTGCCAGTCTATTTCTGGCTCTGTTTCTGACTCACAGCATGAATTTGGATACATTTATTTCATTTCTCCATGCCTCAGCTTCCATCCCAGTGACATTTAACAAGCTGAAATCACTGATATGTGTGGAACACTTTGAAATTCCTCGATAAAAGTAAGAGACCAGCTTTGGTTAAAAAGATGACCAAATTTGTGAATGAATGAATCTAGGGTCAGATAACATATTGAAAATATATCTGTAAGAGATAATGGAGCATTTATTTATATAGCCATCAAAAGGCCAGACGTAGCCTTCTTGTAAATGGAAGCAATAGTCCATATCTTTGGGCTCAGGGCCAGTTTATACAAAAGCTGACATATTATTAAAAACAGAAAAGGTCTACTTTCCATTTCCTGAGGCAGTTTTTCTCTTGCCTTATGCTTCTGCTTTTCTGTCTAGCTTTTTCCCCAACGATCTGGGACAGTTCTGTAATCTATTACTGTGTTCTCCAGGATCAGAGAGAGTTTTTGGTGCTTCTTGTTGCCATTAGACAAGCTTTCCTCGCCAATATTAGCCCTTGCACCTTGGACATTGGTGGCATCCATTTTTTTGTTTGCTTGTTTTGCCTGTGGTAAGGAATCACCTAGCTTTCTGAGGCCTGAACAACTGGCCCCCTTTTAAAGCCAGCTGGGTGAAATGCAAGGTACCTGCAAAGCCTGACCAGTCCACCTCATTTTATCTAGGGTCTAAAAGCCCCCATATCAAGGACCTTCCTAATTGAGAATCTAAGCACTCAACCCCACAGTCAAGTGGACAAGGGGAAGACAAGCACTCCTATACTGCATGGCTGCAGTGTGGAGCTGGAAGAACATTTAGAGCTGAGTTATGAAGGAAGGTGCATGCATCCTTTTAGTTGTGAATGGAGCAGGCACTCACAAGCAAGTTGCTCCTACAGCTCGTGCAATTTTGCTGAAGCCCTCAGATTTTTTCCAGGCGTTTCTTCTGCAGTGCAGCTATTTCAGCCTGGTCAATGGCTAAAAAACAGCCTGATGGCGACATACTGAGGCTCCTTTCTTTGTTTCAGGGAGGACTTTTTCCTCATATTCTTACTGAAAAAGAATGATACTGCATGGTATTCCCAGATTTAGGGAATCTCTCCACTAATTCAGTTCAGCCTAAACCAATCCAATCAAACCATCCATATGCAGAGATGCTCAGGAACTCATTTGAGAGCCAGAAAATGAGAAAGTAATTTTCTAACCTGCAAAGATGTTGCTGTGAACAAGGTTAGGTGAAAGGATTCATCTTCACTGAGCAATGTTTTACTCATGGGGTTTTCAAGGTTGGGCACTGAGCTGCCTGGACACTGTATCATTTTTATCATGGCACTTCATTTTTCGTTTTACTGTTAGCACTTGCTTCTTTCCCCTCCCTTTCTTTCAATTTCCAACCTTTTTGTAAATGATACTGATTTATTTGGTCTCTCCATACCTTTCTCCCTCCCCTCCACTCCATTTAACTCTCCATAGGAGGAATGAATTTAAAGTAGTGGAACTGCTTCTATCCTGGACAGGAGGGCTCTGCAGTCAGAATTGGTTAGTGATTCGGAAGAGCCCAGATGCTATGGCAACAGGCCACAGAGGTATTCAGACAGATATGATAGCTGTCATTTCCTTCTCACTCCCCATTCCATACACCTCCTTCAGCCAGGGCTAATTTGAATTTTGATTTCAGGGAAGTCCAATTTTAAGTGTAAATGGTTTCGTATTATGGAGGGGGGGAGAAAGAGTTTTTTTGTTGTTGTTGTTACTATAAGCTTGTATGTCCAAATTATCAGGGATTACACAAATATCCTAAGGTTTAATTTTCTTCTAAATAAGAAAAACTGATAATTTGATTGATGTCAGTGATTTCCATGTAAACCAATGTTCTTCAAAATTTAATCTAATGGGTAAATTCCACTGACTGTGGGATTCCACTGGGAGCCCACTGTACAGTTACTGTACACATGCACACCCTTCATCCTGTATAAAACACTCACAGACCCTAAATGGTTTTACTGCTTTTTATGTGCACAGGAAGATTGCAAGACGGACCATAAAGAAACCAAAACTTGACTAAAGGAGAGCGGATCATACATCAAACTATTTACTCTGAACCTCAGGTTGGTTAGAAACATTGAACATTTAACCCCTCAAAGGTTCATTACTTCTCTCACTAAAGGACATCTCATGGTGAGGGATGTCGTGACTCACAGCACTACCAACGCTGTCTTCTATTCCCAGTCCTTATGCCTTGTAAGAGTGTTGGCTATCTTACTGCTGTGAGTGCACAAGCATTTCGTTGAGCCATCTAACAACAAATGGAGTTTTTAAAGTTCAATTAAAATTCAAAAAGATTTGCTTTTTTTTTTTAAAAAAAAAAAAAAAAGTCCAGTCTTGCATGTCTCTTATTGGAGCAGATTTGCTGCTTGGGATAATTCTCTGAATTGAGCAGCACTAACCCAGGGATGAACCTAGCCTACAAGCCATATGATGCTATGCACTGTAAATCCCCTTCTCATTTCTTGCTCTGCCTCCACAGTATTTATTGTCTGGCCTAGTGAAGCAAGGAGCAGCATCACATTCACAGCGCAAATATGCCTTTAAGAAGTCTTATGTTTGACAGCCTGGTTGACTAGAATGGAAACTCAAATATTAGCAGCTTTTATCTAAAATTGGAAGAAAAGCTCCATTTCCAGGATAGAAGACAAAATATTGAAATGATCCATCACAGCTGATGTACCCAGATGGCTTTATGAATGAGTGACAGAGGAAACGTATTGCCCAGTTCACTGCATTTAAAGCAACAAAGCTGAATAGGAGATACACTATACTTGTGCTGCCTGGAAATGAAGAAGTAAACTAAAAATAAAAATTGATCATTGTACAAAAGACTTCATCATATTACTTTAATCATAGTACAATGCACCTTCAATGAACAAGACCAAATAGATAGATGAACAAGAAAGTTAATCTTCAATGCCTGAACTAAAACAGAAAAGCTTTCAACTGCTGAACGATGAGCTTCTTAATATCATCACAGAATGGCTTGGGTTGGAAGGGACCTTAAAGTCCATCCAGTTCCAACCCCCTGCCACGGGCTGGTTGCCATTCCCCAGCTCAGGCTGTCCAGGGCCCATCCAGCCTGGCCTTGAACACCTCCAGGGATGGGCACCCACAGCTCTCTGGGCAGCTGTGCCAGGGCCTCACCACACTCCAAGCAAAGAATTTCCTCCTAACATCTAACTGAATCTCCCTCTGGATGGAAGCTGCTATGGAACCCTGGCACAGCTCTCACTACTTCCTTGTGGTGCTTTGTGTGCTCTTTAAGGTAGTTTCCAGCTAATACTCTGATATTCAACAAAATTCATCAACAAAATTAAACTGAGAACCACTGCAAGGTCACTCTAATATATTTAATTCTTCACATTAAAACTCCTCAACTCCTCATCATCATGTTTGTTGATCAGCTTGTCTGTGTAATTAGTTACAGTGACTGAGTTGGGACTCTTGTCTGTCAGCATAACAAGTCAGCATATCCACAAATTAAATGACAACCTCTCATATTCTAGGACACCCATCCCATTAAAAATGTTAAGTGACAGACCCCCTAACTGCATAGCAATTGCTGTCTCCCTGCTCGTGGGTTCCTGCTCTACCTCCTTCCGTCTTGAGCCATGTCACTTTTATTTCTGATTTAGATCAATTCTGGCTGTTACAGCCACAGAAATTTTTCAACTACTTGTGAGACTTGATTAAAGTTCAGTGCACCATGGGTTATGACCAGGTAATGAATATGGGCATTGCCATACTGACTGGATCATGCCTACCTGCCTCAAATCTCCTTGCTGGCAATGGCCAAGATTCAGAAGCAAACAGAAGATGATAATAACAGGAAATTACAGAACAATCTGACCACAGGATTAGCAGCTTCCTGAGCACTGCCATTTGGATGCTGGCTGATAACCTGAGGCACAATACTGATACAGAGACAATAAGCTCTGAAAGAAGTCCTATTCTCTCCACAGGGAGCAATGAAATGTCTGCCAGGACACTGGTGTGATACGGCTGGAACTGCAGGCTGCGTCAATAATATCTGAAAATCGCTATTGGCTAACTCTCAGAAAAGAGATGCTCTTTAGTGTAACTGGGAATTGTTAAGCTTGGTATTATAGTCATCATTTATCCAGCAAGGGAGAAGAATCAGTTGTATGAAGGAGGTTTGCCATAGTGTTCCCTCCTGGCTTTAAATCATACACATTTATTAGCTATGCCTCCACTGGGGTTGGCACCTCATGGCTAGGGCTTCAGATGCTAAGCCAGAAACTTTAAGGTCTGTTAATGGAATCATGCTTTACCTCTGTGCATCTCTGTGTAAAAATGAGGGGAATGCTTGTCTTGGCTACAGGATGTTGATGGAGAGCCTTTATTTAGTTAAATAATTAGGACTTTCTCTTGCAGCACAGTTACACACAAATCCTAGGTTACTATTTTTCCTTTTTTATTTCCATCAGTTGAGATCATAAGCACTCTAGGACAAAGCCTCCTGTACTAACTCAAGTAAGGTCAGCAGCATTAGGATGCTGGCCCTGTGGTGCGCTGTGGACCTTGTGTTCTGCCTTGATGCTAAGCTATCCCAGATCTCTACGTGTACCACCTGCAAACCACCCCGATCTGTACGTAGTGAGGCTCTGAACAAAGTTGCTCCTCCTGCACTTGCCTTCAGTGCCCCACTATTTTTGCTCACTTGGCATCCCCTCCCTGGCGGGCTGCTTCCTGAGCCCGTTCTACTTTATCACAGAGCAAGTGTTAAAGGAAAGAAAGATATCTGTGAACCTTCAATGTTTTCCAAGTTGACTAAATTCCTCCAGCACTAAGGTGTGTGTGTGGATGCCTGTGTTTCGCCAGTGCTCCCTCCAATGACTGCACTCAGCACTTTTCTAGCACAGAGCCAAGGATTATTCTAGTGGAATTACAAGAGACGAGGCAACTCTGTCTCTGCAGAGAAAACAATTTCACAGAAGACTAAACTAAGTTAGGACAGGAAGCGGGGACACAAAGGCAGTGAAAAAGAAGCTGATCTCTTTGGCTTGCCAGAATGAAGAGCCAATTAGGGTGAACCAGCACCCAGAATTTTTTTTTCTTTATTTTTTTTTTGGAAGGATAGAAAGCCATGGAAGTGTGAGGTGATTTGATTCCATGTAACTTTCTTTACCAGCTTGATTATCATTGTACCTCCATTCATCCCTGTCCTGGTTTTTTATTCTTAATGCTGCTTTCCACTGGTCCCACAGAAAGCTTCTTCTGCATAGGTGAGGCAGGAACAGGACGTGATTTAGAGGCACATGGGTACCCAAGGAAGGAGGAACAGAGAAACCTTTGCACATCAGCTACTAATTCTCCAGATGATTTTGGGCAAAATACACATTCTTTGTGCTTAAGAAGCCCAGTGATGAAAGGGATGACCTTTGCTGTGACCTGCAGAATTGAGATGAGCAGGAAATCAGATGAAGAAAGGTGGCAAACAAACAGCTGGATAAGAGGTGCCAAATACATGCCCAATGCAAAAAGCCAGCCTAATGAGGCACCTTGCTTCATATCACACAAAGGACTACTCACAGCACAAGTCCTCACAAGTTTTGAAAAGACTGAAAAATCTGTTCCTTTCTGCATTTCCAGCTCAAGATAGCACACATAGAGGTATGAATGCAAATCATTTACTCTGGTCTAATTTAGCATCTGTGATTCACAGGGTCAGACAGAAGCATACTGCTCTTTATCATCATCCTCAGCCTGTACTCCAGCTCTGAGCTGTCTATCATGTATGCTTTGCAAGCGCTGGCAGCTGGGTAGCTGCAGGCTTCATTCATTTTCCAGAAAATTCCTGAAGCAAAACTCAAATCCTAGCACAACACCCAGTATAGCTCCATGCAAGCGGGTTGCATCAGCCTGGCCAGGGGCAGTCAGATCACAGCATGGTAATGCTGAGGATGGTAAATGGGTGCATTACAATTCTCAGCCTGCTTAAGCCTGACAGGGAGCCATGTTTCAGCTGGTGATGCAGCCTTACCCTGATTTCTTCAAGGAGTTAATGCAGGCAACTGGAAACACTCAGATTATATTCTCAGCATCTAAGAATGGCTTAAAGAAACCTCAAGTGAATAAACTCCCCCAGTGCCTGGGAGGGGAATCAACCTTGTTACAGGACATAAGGCAGACAGAAACACACTCAGTTCTCTGTCTCCCTCACAGACATTACAGGCATGATTTGCAGACAAAGTCTGTAAAAATGGGTAGAAAACTAGACCCAAGAGACTAAGCCTTACCTTTCATTTGTGTAAATTAGGAACATCCCAAGTGAAATCAATGAAGTGCAAAACAAATGTAAGAAATAAACCACTATCCAGGTATTTGTTTTTTCTTTCTTTCCTTGATCTTACAAACTGAAATACATTTCAAGAAGCCCTCTCACTTCTCTGGGGTTCACACCACAGTGATGTGAAGCTGGAACACACTTCTATGTATGTATGAAGCACAGAATAAAACTGAGACAGAAAAGGACTTAAAAACCAATGAGTTACAATGACAGAGACCACTCAGGAAACACAATGCTGGTGCCTTTGGGAACGCTGTACCATAATCTTCCCAGTGAGACCATGATCTCAGATTCATCCTCTCCTAGAAAGGGAAGGCAACGCAACCTGGGCACAGTGCTATTCCAACTCTCCAAAGCAACCTGGGCACAGTGCTGTTCTAACTCTCAAGAAAACTGAGTTTTTTTCTCCCCTCTCTGAGGTCTGCTTGCTTTGTACAAGTTAAACCTTCCTCAGTTTCTCCATTTAGAAAACAAAGATAATGATCCTGATGTTCATAAAGGTTTTTTCACGGTAGGAGGAGAGAACACACAATCTAAGAGGTTGTAGTACCTCTGTAATACAGTTAATGGTAGTAAAAAACAAGACATTTTGTTTTCTTCCCTTCCTGACCTTCCTCCCACACACCATTCATGCCAGACTGTCTCCGTGCTCTCAGCTCCTGCAGCTTATTACTTTCCAGCCAGAGACACTGACAACAAAAATAAAGCATTTTAACACGTGATCTCTCTCTTCTTTCCTCCCATCATCCTTCCTCGGCAGGAGAGAATGATCAATGCCTGAAACGTACATTTCCACCTCTCTCTCCCTGAGCTGTGACATTTGCTAGCGAAGAAAAGGCTGCAGTGAGGCTCTAGCACCATTGCTTACGCATTTGATTGATGATGACTGTGCTGGAGGCTGGGAGAAGATTGGTTTCTGAGGCTGATTGATAAAGTCTATCATGGAGCATGAAACAGTTGGAAAGAAAAATAATGGGCCATCTGATTCTTTCTAACAGTGAATATTTAGCAAGAAAAGATTACCAAGGGTTTTGCCTGATTAATTCGTAGTTGTAGAAACTTGGTTCTAGCTATGAATATCACTGGGTCTTCCCTTTGTTAAGGAAGTTCATCTGACCAGTTAACTAAGGCAAAGGTACACTTACAGGACATCACAGGAAGCCACAAACATTCAATTCAGCCAGAGTGATGAGTGGGACTGTTCAGGCAATTCTGCTTACCAAAGGGAAGACCCAGTGAAAGAGCCCATTTAAGGAGTTCACTTTCCCTGGTAGCAAGAAACCATGAATTAATGATTCAATGGGAGACGGATAATGCTGGGATTGAGGGGTTTTGTGTGTTTTCATGTATATTTCATAGACCTGTGTGCTTTTTGATGCTTAAAGCTCTTTGATTTTTCTTTTAAATCCTTTTTTCTAGATTTTTTTTAAGTGCCAGTTGCAGTCCTGATTTTAACTTGCAGGTTGGAGCAGGTGAGCTGTTCTCCACCTAATGAAGGCACACTGCACAGGGGACAGCTGATGATCTTTAGACATTCTTTAAATTTGGGACAGTAGCACAAGGTTCTTTGATCTGACAGCAGCATCACCTCCACCATCTGCTAAAAGGGATCGGTTACTTAATGCAGATGAGAAGCACAAGCCAGCACAAAGGAGAACTGGAGATGTTCTCTCTTCTAAATTTACTTTCCTAACATAAAATTCTGCAGAAGGCTCCTAACTGTTCACAAAAACATACAATTAATATTCCACGTGTAGTGGCGCAAGTGATTGCTCGCCTAACAACTTCACCTAAAAGGTCTCCAATTGCTTCAGCAACATCCAGTCTGCTGGAGCTGCTTGCAACTCAGGCATGAACTTGACAATTATAAATGGAAACAATTTCCATTTTTGCCCCCGACTAGGATGAACTCTGAGCAAACAGGAATTCAGTAGCTATGTTGCAGTCATCGCCTCAGAGATGCAAAAGCAGGAGGAATTACCAAAATCAACAAGAAACTAATCTCTTTAATCCTGAAAATTTCTTAAACTAGTTTTAATAATTGATACAGTGTCAGAAGCAGCCTGAATCCATGGAGGGAGATTAATATTAAATGAGAATGCTTCTCCCTCTCTCTATGGCAAAGGATGGCAGAGGCATAACACAAGAAATTCGTGCACCACTGTTGGCATAAGCTAGGTAAAATGCTGGTAAAATTGCTACAGTTGCTTCTTCGTTCCAGATTTCATGCAAAATCTGACCAGTAGCGTGACGAGGAGAGAGGAAGACTGACAGCTCTGCCAACTTTGGTCTTACAGAAGACAGGAAGTATACAATATGGGAAAATAAAGGAAAGCAGAAAGAAACTACCTGAAAATCTCTATTAACAGTCTTCCTCTGCAACCCTGAGCTTTATGGGCAATAAGGCCTGGTAGCCTCCCACTTGCCCTCTCTCCTTCACTGCCCTGCTTCCAGCTGGCAATTTTTGGCTTCCCTGTTCTGTTCAGCCTTTTGCCATGTGTTCAGCTGAAAAGCAACTGAGACACCTGCCACACTGGTATCCCTGTGTTGCAAATCTGTTGACTGAGGCTTTTGGCCAACCCCTGAGAGGCAATCAAAGCCAACGGCTCCGGGTTGCCACGTGATGGTTTCCTGGTGATGATCCTTCAATAAGATATGGTGCAGCTCTCTGAAGTTGGGCAGATCAGAGGAAATGCAGTTCATTAACCTTCCTGGGGAAGGCTGGCAGCACATGCTACTCATAATACAAAATAGCAGTTACAGTGGCAAGTGGAGATGCAACCTCACACACAGCATGTTCTACTGTGCTAATGCTTCACTTTTCCAGTCATGTTATTTCATATTAAATAAGGCATTTACGTTCATCTCTACAAAGGTATTTAGATACTGCAATGCTGCTGAATTCAGCATCACCTTGGTGAGTCCGGGTCTCAAGCCTTATTCCTGCAACATCATGCAGCATGCTTAATGCTGAGAAGGTCGCTATTCATATCAAAGTTGCTAAATTGCTCACTCTCCTACCAGCCATGGCACAGCTCTATCTTCATCTATGGTCCTCACCACTGTAGTGTCTGAAGCTTGTCATGCAAGCTAAAAGCCAGCAGTTTTGTCTTCGTCTCTCACTTATCTCCCATTCGGAAGCAGGATCATTGTCTTCAATATACCTATAAAAATAAGCACTGTGAGATTACTCAGGAAAAAAGCAATCTCTCTCTATGATTGGTAGCAATGCCAGGTCAGACTAGCAGCTACAAAAGGCAGCGGAAGAAAAAGGAAACATCTATCACTGCAGAATTCCAGCCCGATGCTCAGGAGACGTGCTGGAACAGCACCTAGGAGCCCTGTGCCAAATGGATGGGTTTTTTGTTAGGATAGCGAGCAGCGCTGTGCTAAGGGTAACACTTCCCTTAGTATTTAATGTAAACAGACAGTTTTATTAACCTGCCCCCTGAGGTACCCAATAAGGATCGTGTCAGAGAAGAGAAGCAATAAGGAAATGAATAACAACGTACTGTATTATATATGCAGGATGATAATCAATACTACTTTGCACTAAAATAGCAGTTGGCATCGAAAGACCTCAGAAAAATGCAGTAAGAACTCATTCATCAACGAGCTAGTCTTTAAAGGCACTTCAGGATTATTACACACTTTGTTCAATGAAGAGTGGGGGGTTCACAGAGAAAAGACAAGGCTTGCCCAAGGACACATTGCTCACCATTGACAGGGTTCTGAGAGAAGTTCCTGTGTTCAAAGTCTCACAGTGATTAATGCCTAGTGGAGGCCATTATACTCCTACCACTTAACAAAGGCCATCAGCTTTTAGTCTGTGATTCCTAGATCAAACTCAGTAATTGCGCTTTCTTTAGCGCTGGTCTCTTGAAGAACTAAAGATGGATTAGATGGCAGAACAAGCCATGTGCTAGGTCTAACGGTTGTGACCAATCAGTCTGAAAAGTGTCCCTCAAAATGGGATTTCTCTTGGGATGAGAGGCAATATCACACATTGTCTTTATATCCACCAAAAGCATGCAGCACAGACAATGCAATAACAGCAGCACAGAGCAAGGCTGTTAGCGAGAGATCTGGCAAACTGCAATTGATACCCAGTGGCAATTTACAAGAACAGTCGGTCACTCCGGTATATTTGATTCAAAATAACACTGCTGCTGCTGACTGCTGATTGACAGCCTCCTCCATCACGCATGGCAATTGCTGGGAGACTTC
The DNA here is from genome assembly GCA_013396635.1 of Penelope pileata. NCBI lineage: Eukaryota > Metazoa > Chordata > Aves > Galliformes > Cracidae > Penelope > Penelope pileata. The sequence continues at coordinate 87,727 of WBMW01003621.1, forward strand.
GCAGCCGTTTGGCTCTCACTGCCTCCCATCAATCTCTATGGCAGGAGGCTCACAGTTTGTGCACAAGGTATGTTTGTGCCCACAGAGAAATCAGCTCCTAGTTCAGAGACGAAGCAAAACAGAACCTGCTGCAGATAACAGACTGACATCACTGGGAAAGTCATCAGGCTGGCACTGAGAAATTGGAAAGAGTTTTTGAGTTCTCCAGCAACAGCTGAGCAACTCTGCCTTCAGCATAGCTCCGTGCTTCCCTGAGGGTTCCTAAGAGCCCATCTTGCACACATCCATTACGCACGCTGTTATTACAGATGGCAGGGAGATGGAGGATACTTGGCCCTGGGTTGAGAACGTTATTATTTCCTGATCATTAATACATTGAATGGCTTCTTACGGGCTGAAATATTGCCGAAAAATGTGAAATGCATAAAGAACAGGGCACAAGTTCACCACAAAAAAAAATCTCACCCAGGGACTGATTCCAGGCCATGTGGTTTATGGGATGTCTTAAAGATACAAGGGCCTGTTCAGTAGGCACGTGTTATCTGACCAGGTCTCTCTCCTGCACACAGACACCAGCACACACTTCATACCAGAGATCAGCTTAAGTGATGAAATAGCTCCTCTGGGACATCCTTTTTGACCGCACTTTCCAGTGCTTACAGCTGTACTGTCTCTAGCAATATTTGGTGCTTTATCTAAAAAGTCTGAGCTTCCAGAGGCATTCAGTCAACTAAGAAGTTCAGCTTTCAGGCAGAATACCTTACAGACAAGAGCTCTGATGATTAAATCTCAGCAGGTGAATATGGAAACCCTGGCTGCTTCTTCATCTTCGTTTTTTAATTTTAGGATTAGAGGCATCAGATAAAGCCCGACTCACAGTTTTTTAATGCTTCGGGTGAGCAGTTCCAGTCACCTGCAAGGTCCTTCCCACACAGACTGACACACGCTTCTTAAATGCATCAATTAATTGCAGCGCATGGGTATTACACAGGGAAAGACATGGGCTTTGAACCAGCTATGGCACTACCCTCTTTCAGCCAAAATCAAATGCCCAGCTGTCCTGAAGTAGCACTGAAATCATACGTGCTGAAAATCCTGTGACTCTGACAGAAGAGTAATTGCGTGCTCGCCCAGTGTTAATACATTTTTGGTTTCTGGTTGGCTGCATCTGCATCTGGCTTTGCAGACTGCCTTTCCCTGAAGCGCCTTTATCGGATTTGCTGGGTCTCATGACATAGTGTGTTTTTTAAACTAAGTTCTAAATAACTAAAATAAGCCCCAAGAAGGCTTAGTTTGCTGGTGAAAACCAAGGTACAGACAGAGCACCAGCGTAGATCCAGGCAGCCCAGGTGTGACAGAATCTGGAATACGATCCAGGCTGAGTTATGTCACTGAAAGGGTTAGATCTGCTCTTTCCTTCTTTGCAGACCAGCAACAGGCCTCGAGCACAACCAAAGCCCACGGCACAAACACTATAAATAACATTAATGGAGCCACCGCTGGTGGCATCACAGTGGAAATTTGTGATACTGACAATGGCAAAGAAGCAGAAAACTGAAATATTTTCACTAGGAGTGCTTTCTGGAAATGATCTTTTAACTCAGGCCAAGTCAGACACAAGTAGGGGGGCAAATGATTTGCATTCACTCAGCCTTGTGCTGTGGGACTGTCACTTCTGTCTCACTGCAGGACAGAAGGAATTTCTCGGAGCCATTTTTGACCCCTCACCACAGTCTACCCCAGTTCTCATTTTAGGACAATGTACACTTCCAGGTGGCACAGGAAAAGTGGTTTCTGTGGGTGTTTTTCACCACGCTGTGATTCACACTGTGGGGTGCATGGGAAGGAAACGGTACCAGGTTGTTCAAACTGCAGTGTCACAATACTCCCTGCAGTGACTTCTCCTCAATAAGGCAAGCACAGCAATGCAGACCCCAGATCCTCATTCTTTGTACCCCACAGCATCTCCTGGGAAGGGTCTAGCCTCATTGCTGCTCTGTGCTGCTCCAGAATTAGGACACCCTGTCCTGTGTCTTCTCGTGTCAGATGGAATAGCCTGGTCAGGACTTCGCCCACTTCTCAGCAGATACCTCCAGCAAATTCTTAGTAGCAAAACCATTTTGCTGCCAAGGTGTCATTCTGCTGGGATTAAAACTGCTCCTAGCCTTTGCTTGGGTCCTCCTGAATAATAAAGCCTCTGCAATAAAACAGTCTGTTAATTTTACAGCTGGAGAAAAAGTATGAATTGTGTAAGAAATCTGTTGGAAGCAAACCAGACTTTTCTGAAGTGGCCATGAGTGTCTTCAGCACAGCCATGGAATAACCAGGTAGCAAAGGAAGTGCTAAGTGGGCAAGGATTGCCCCAGCAGGTTTGTGCTGACTGTACTGATGGCTGAGCTGCAGTTTTGATTTTCTGGTGCCTGAGCTCTCTAGCACAAAGATAGCTTGAGTGCATCCAGATGTGCTGCATACACAGACCCCAGCTGCAATATCAGCATGGCTTTTAATAGCCCTCTGTGGAAGATGGAAGTGCTGACATGTAGCTCCCTTGATCATCTGAGCTCCTTTAGGTGAGGGTAACCTGCATGTCTGGAGCCTGATAATGGTTCCTATATCCAGTTACCAATGCAGCCCAAATGGTGCTACCCCTGTCACACTGCACCAGGGCCAACCATGCACATACACTCTGCTCTACGTGGGCATGGCAATGGTAGGCAGTGAAATTCCTTATCAGTCACCTTCCAAGTTCACTGTTTCAATGCACTCCTTTTTGCATTTCTCAAGTTAGATTATACAGGTTCTGCAGCAAGCACAAGCTCCCTGTTCACAAGTTAAACGAGTTGCTTTAATTTTTTTTTTTTTATAGTTTTATCTGCCTGCTGTTGTCCTTAATGCAGGATTAATGGATGCAATGCTTTGTGGTCGGTTTATGTAAATTACTGGCAGCAAACAGCGGTCGTAATGCACTTTGTTGCAATGAAATGCAGTTTGTAGTGAAATCTATTATAGTTCAAATATAAATTAATTATAATCCCTTCTGCTGTAGTGAACCTTCATGTATAATTAACATTTACTGTAGGGGGAATAGAAAAGGAAAATCCCCATCTGAATGTTTCAATGTCAGTAATAATTTCCACTTCCCTAATGTCTCTCAAAGGAAGAGATATTACAGCTTACCTGTCCCCCTGCATCACACAAGTCACATCTGTCTTCAGCTGCAGCCAAAAGAAACTGCTGCAGCATGAAGAAAACATGAGCAATTTCAGATCATGCTGTGCTCTGGTCTCCCTGAAATACAGACAGCTGCTCTTTCTACATCTGCTTTATCCAGCACAGGACTTGGGAGATAAAAGCAGTAAGAAAAGGCAGCCTTGCAGTTATCAGTAGCTGTACCACTTCTGGTAAAGAAGGTAAACTCTGGAATAGTTTCCAGGCCCATGCTGCTTGAAGCCCTGAGTCACACACAGGCTAAATTGAGAAAGCCAGTGGCCTGCTTTCACGGGAATGGCAACTCCAGGCACAGGCAGAGCCACCATTAATCCAGACATTTCTAGACTCCCTCTGTACTTTCAGACACTACAGCTCAGTATTCCTACTCTGCATAGGAAGGGAAGGTTTGCACACAGCTGACCAAGATCCAACTCCAAAGATAAGAGAATCACAGCTCATCCTCTGCCTGTATAGGGGAGATAACTCCTGATTCAATCCCACTTCATGAAACAACGAGGAACTTAGGCTGTTTCCAGGACTAGCACTGCAGTTTATGTCCTACAGGCATAGATGCCTTTGGCCCAACTTGTTGGCCTAACAAGGAGCTCTGCATCTCCTCAGCAACATATTTCTACCGGAGCTGAGTTTCCCCAACACAGCGGAATTCAGTGCTCAAAGACTCTAATAATAGCTCTGCAATTTACAGGCACTTCATTCAGCCTGGATCATGAGCTAACAGATGTGGTTACTTACTGCTTCAGGACATCTAAAACCAGACTACAGGAAGGTGAAAACAAGAAAGAAATAGTGATGGTTCAGAGTCCAAATTTGTTCAGGGCAAAGGTCAGCATAAATGTTAGGAAACTGAGGCTGAAATGAAGATTTGGAGCATCATTCCCCCTCATGATGAAGCCTCCTATTCCCAATCCCTAATGAGAGCCAATTGCAGCTGATAAATTTTACATAATAGCTTTTTGCTTGTTCTGCAAATTAAGCAGAAAAATTGCCTATTAAAAGAAAAACTGGGGCATTTCTTAAAACTTAGTGTAACCTATTTAGCTGGTTAGGTCAGACACAGGGCGGAAACCAAGAAGTCTCCTTATTAATTTTCTGCAGGGAACAGCAGTTTGCACTGCTGCAATGTCTCGCTTCAGAGACCCAGCAAAAGCTGATTTCAGAACCACATCAAAGCTGGTTGGGACCAGAGGGGCTGCATTAGCTCCTCTGCTGATGCTTAGGTAAGTGTCCTTCAGTGCAGCACATTGATTTCTCCTCGCCATTTTTCCACCTGGTTGACTGGTTACCCACACAGCCTTCAGAGACTTATTTATTTAAATCACCAGCAAATATGGAAAAAGCCAAACTTGAGCTTTAGATTCCAGGTTCAGCCCCAACACAGTCAGATATTTAGGCCTTGTTAAAACATCCCCCTAAATATTTCATGCAAAACACAGCTGTATATTCACTTTCCGCATTGCTCTTTCTGTGATTGTCTTCACTTATATATATATGTTGACCCTGTACAACTCCCCCTAGCTGTATTTGCCTTACATTCATCCCTCTGTGATGCATATTCATCCTTCCCCATACCGATTCCTGCTCTGCATAGGGTCTACTTTATTTCTTTGCTATGCCTCGTCTCTTACAGAGCCTCACAAAACAGGGTCACAGCTCACTGGAGACCAGTTTGGTGGACCATTAATCCTCTGCCAGGACCCATTCCCTCCTTTCCATTATTCTACCTTTGTCATTACATGGTTTTTTTGTTTGTTTTTAAATTGGCTCTGGACTACAGACATTTATCTGTAGTAACACTCAGAGCTAGAATTACTAGGAAACTAATGGTAAGATGCATGAGCAGTTTGTTGGTCAGGCTCAGCTGGAGAGAACCTGGTTGGAGGTTAAGAATAGCTGAGCAGCAGCTGGTCTCTGTTTTATTGCCCTTTTCATCTACTGCTATTTAAGGTGGCACCTTCTTACAGTTTTGCTTTTAAACCACCTACTTCATTCAGCCACTGCCCTCCTCTTAGATCAGGTAGCTGCAAGCTTACAGAAAGCTCCAAATTACAAGCTTGGCCATAAGTTCTTGTTACTTTCTCCAAACTGGCTCATTTGTCTTTCTCCACCCAGAGCATCACAAGACAGCCTCAGCTCCCCACACATTTGAGAGGCCATAAAACACTACCATGCCCTGGCAATGCAGCAATCTCCTCCAACTCCAGGAGCTGTGACCAGTGAACAGTCAGCATTACCCACTGGTAAGGTCAACATTTGATAGCTCCTTATTCCTCCTCCACCAGTGTTGCCAATAATTGGACTTTACAGATGTCCTGTCTCTCTGCTGGACCTCATACAGAGCACTGCCAGACCCCATCATGAACACACACCTTGCTCCACTGTATTCCCGTGTTTTCATCCGCCCTGCCTGCAGTCAGCCTGCACACCCTCACTCCTCCATCTCATCCATATGAATAAGCAAACACGTAGAGATGAAACTGAATGCAGTGCAGTTAATTCTGTCTGCCTCCCAACTTACTCTGCATGGCGTCCCCACTTAAACCCAGGGTGTGCTTTTCTTCCTGCTCTCTCCCTGGGTGTCTGAGCTGCTGAAATCGGTCTCAAGTGGCTGAGATAACCAATGGTATTTCCCAGCCAATCTCATGCTCCTGATGTATGTGGGTCCCTTGGTTATCCTTCACCAGCTGGGAAAGAATTAACCAGAGATCTGCTCATACACAGTGTGCCTCCAACACAGAAACAATGCAAAAAGAAATGGAGGGTAGTGGGGAAACAGGGATGATCAGAAAAGGAAAAAAAAGGAAAAAATATCAGTAAAGGTCACCAAATCTAATCTTGGCCTGCTTCAAAAAGCTACTTGTCCTTCAAGAGTAGCATCCAGAAAGCACAAAAAAATGGTATATGGACCTGCATAGCAACACAGATCCCCTTCAGCACTAACAGCAGTGCAGCCACTGGCAGCTGTTAGGTCTCCCAGGGATGAAGGCAGTGGGGACAGATACTGTTTATTTCTTTGGATTTTGGCTGAGCCCCCATCAGTGCTCTGAAACCTCAGAGTCTCTTCACTTTGCATGCACACAAATTAACTAACCTCTGCTGGCAGTAAATAATCACCAGCCCTTGGAGAAAACATTCTTAATACATAAGGGGAGGTGTTGCTAACAAAAACATTACTTATAGACACATGCAGAGGGACTAACACAGCTTAAATTTATATATTCTTTTAACCAAAGAAAAGAGTAGAGAAACAAACATTTTGGGTGTTTTTAACCAATATTATTTTCCCCCCATCACCAAGATCTTTTGCTTTAAAAATGTCAGATTGTAATAGAATGAAACATTAGTTTTGGTGGAAGAGGGGGCAGTTATCCATTCTATCTGAAATATGCATTTCCTTTTCCATCCCTCCCCCCCCACTCCCACTCATTCTCTCTTGTCCCACACCCCAGTTTCTCTGCCCACTGAGCTACACCAATTGATTGAGATTCTCCTCAATCTATGACAGAGATCTGTCAAGGCACTTGTAAGGCTCTCTTAGCTCCACGCTACCTGAGCACTTACCTGTACAATCAGGTAATTGTAGCCCCACAATTAATGGTATATTAATGACTACCCCACACGTTAGCACTGATTAGTTGAGAGCAGCAGCCTAATTTCTGGCAGCCAGTTCTGCTGATAACACAGTATGTTACCAGAAGTAGCCTCAGATCTGTATCACTCTATGAATTAAGCTTATCTTCATCAGATCCACAGACAAAACATTGACATAAAGCAGGAGCCAGAGCTATGGAACCATCCACAAGAATGAGATAACTACTTCACCCTGAGTTTTAATTAAAATGGCTTAGCACTTCATTTTACTTATTTTTGACATCCATTTTCCATTTTCTTTCTAAACACAGTCTGCTCCCATGTGCCCGTGCCACTGTAGGGTCAGTGACCAAAGTACAGAAATAAAGATCACAGCACTTACTGCACTTCTCAAACACTTAGGACTTGGTTGCTAGTAGCTAACTGCATTCACAGAACATCTTTCAGTTTGTAGTGCAATCTCCATCTCGAACCACAACTATAACTGTTCCTAAGAAGCCCAGAGACAGGACATAGCATTAAAGCCTGACCTACTTCCATCAAAAAACTTACCACCTCCTTTTCCTTTCCTCTCCTCCTTCCATTTGCTTTGCCACTTGACACCTTCCCTTTCCAGACTGGCTTGTGTTTACAGAAAAAGCTACCATCAACATTTACCTGTGACTGGGAAAGGAACATTGAGTGGGGGTTAAAGGGAATGACAGGCTTGCAATGATTTCACACCATGAAGCCACAAGTGCAAATCCACACACACACATCTGAACCCTTCTCTCCTCTGAACTTGCTATAATGACTTATCTGTGGCATGGACTCTTGAAATCCTCATGGATTTCTCTGGAAAGAAGCAAAGCAGCTCAACATACCCTCATGTCTTTAGCAGAAGTTATCCCTGTCTTCCTTTTCTGAATTGTCTGGATATCTGTATGATGAAAGCAGAATACCCCCCAGCTCTGGAAGGGCATTTCTTGCACTCTGCAATATGAACTAAAACATTAGCAACCTGCAGCCACCTTCACAGAGAGTAACAAAGGTTTTCTTAAAGTTTGCAAATGCAGAAAACAGAATGGCATTTCAGTATAGTGTTCCTGACATAACGAGAGAACTGGCAGTAAATAAAAGACATGATGAGAATCAATAGCATGGGAAAAGGAGAAAAGAGAACACAAAAGGAAATGCAAGAAGCCAGAGAGGAAAAAGGTTAAAAAACAAACGAGAAGAACCTACATTGTTTTCTTACAGAAATTAAGTTTATAGGCCTCAATCCAAGGCTGGCAGAAAACTATAGCACAGCTATCACTGACTTGAACATCTTTTGGTCCTCTGTTTTTTCTTTCCTGCACATCCTGGTGAAATAATAGACATGGTACCTTTGTAAAGGTACAACAGTAAATCCCCCTTGCCTCCCAAAATAACAGTACAGCAAAACCTAGCTGGACAGGCTTAACTATGCCACTGAGAATCTCTGTAGTGCCTCTTCACACATCTCAGCTCTGGGTTCTCTCCTTATACTACAACCTGTAACATGGAGCAGGGTCTCTTCTTCACAGTTCAGTGGTAATTGCAATTAAATGGAAGGTTTGCAATGAAAGCAAACATGGTAATGGAGTTAATTTTAGTAAGCCACTAATGAGCAATACGCCAGCCTCCTTTTTTACCCTTATGGCCAACCTCCTAATGTGCCTTCTCTTGCTTTATTGAAATCATTAACAACTAACCCGCTGTCCTCCTTTTGAAAAACACATTTCTTCCAGATTCTGCTCCACAGGGATCCAAAAGAGCTTTTCCAATCAACAATTCATTGAATGAAGTCTCCAGAAGTCTGCTGTTGTCCTTTCCATCCTGAGCTGACCTTGAGCTATTTAAACCTAGATGGATTTCAACTCCATAGTCCCACCAGCCTGCAGACTCTCCTCCCTGCCCTCCACCTGGGATAAGAGAGGCTTTTCAGAACATGTTAGAGGAGGTCTGCTAAATGATGCATTGAAAAGAGCTGGAGGGAAAAACAACTTTATCATCATCCTGTGGCTCAAGCAGAAGGGCATAGGGTTCCTCAGTGCTTTGAAAGATAATGAAAAAATAAAAAGTCTGCGCAGAGAGCGATGCAAGAAGGAAAATTAGTACTTTTTGATGAACAAATGAAAACAGGTTCAACAGACAGCAAGGTCCCAGCAGAGTCCTAGGCACGGTGTGTTCAGATTTATGCACACTCAATTCAAGTACAACTTTTCCTTGGAATATGAAAGGGTAAAGGGGTTCAGGAGAAAAGTTCTGTCCGGCTGCAGAGAGGATATGCAAAGAAAGAGCATAGAATTGAGACAGTGGAGAAGTTACTGTCCAGAATTTAGATGCAGCAAATTAAAACTGCAGAAGCACTACTAGGCAGTCAGGGCAGTGGTCCCCTTAGTAGTCCCTGACCTTAGCCTTTCTGATACAGATTCTGCTGCAGATGCTTGTAGTAGATGTGAGATAGAGCAAATGCAATGGGTCATGAATGCCGTATATCCCCACAGCTGCTCAAAGTCTCCAAGTAGCAGCAGGAACTTTAGTAATGGTGTTGTGCAAACGAAGAAGCAAGATTGCTTCAGATAGACTTCTAGCAAGCCCGGGTAAAGTATTGGGTAGCTTAATGGTCACAAACAAGGGTAACAAAGGTTTCGGACTTACATAATGGTGAGCTCCCACCAAGACGATGACACTCCCCCCAGGAACAGCCAGACCCCACATTTGAGATGCTCACTCCTCAGTGGCTGGTTCTTAAATGAGCCCAGGGCAGCCCCACCCTGGGTCCACCCCTCCTAGTCACATGGGGGGGCCACAGGTGCTCCCTAGGCAGCCACCGTCCTTCACCACGTGCTCAGTCACTGATTCAGGCCGTGACCCAGTGTCTCTCTTACAAACGGGTACAAGCACGCTGGCAGAGCTTCAAAGGAAGGGGCTGTATGTGTCTCAATCATTTGGTCTCAACCAGTGAGTAACTTTCACAAACACTACTGCATTCCTCCAGAACTACTGTCTCCGCTGAAACACTGCTAGAAGAGCAATTTATGCAAAGCCATCAACATCAGAAAATTCGCCAATTGCCCCATGCAAGGTCACGCTGTCAAATGGACTCTATTACTGCAAGACAAAAGGTCACAGAGAGCAGGAGAAGCCAGAAAAGCTGTTCCATTTGCTTGCATTAAGGACTGTGATTTGCCTAACTCTGCGTGAGAGATCACTGGAGGAGACACTACTGAAAGGAAAGGAGATTAAAAGGGGTAAAACAAGAGAAACCTTGCCAGTAGCAGCATCCTCCCCTGCTGAGCAGTTGTCCCCTTTAGCCTTGGAAACATGAAGCCACATTACTTAACAGAATCAGATCAAGATTTCTCAGTGGGGCAAGACCCCTTAGTTCAGACCTCTCTCAAGCGCTCATTTGTTGAGATCTCTACCCTGCTGAGATGAAAATCAGCCAAAGAACAGACACTGCTCCTGTTCTCCTGCATCTGGAGCTCTCCATTGCTTTAGAAATCTCAGGAACTACAAGCAAATTCAGGGAAATTCTGAGACAATGCAGTACCCGGCCTCCAGTCCTCCTTCAAGAGATGCTGGATCCCATCACTTGGGGATGATACACTTCTGCATTTGATAGATGTTTATATAATAACATGTAAAAACCCAAAGGTAATAACTGTGCAAGAAATGACGAGAGTACAGTGCTGGGTACAGCAAGTCAAGCAAGCAATGCCATTACACACCCACTCTCTTATTCCTCTCCTAAAACCCTAAGTCTTTTAAATCTTTCCTAGCGGGGATGAAACTGAAGGAACTAACAAATCTCTGCAGCTAGCACAGGCAGGGATGGAGTAAACTCTTCTACAATTGAACACGTTTATAGTTCAGCAGTGTGACAGGTCACAAAGCCCTATACAGCTCTGCCAGTGCCTCTGAATCTCATCCTGCCCCATGCCAGTATGGCTGCTCCTCAAAGCTTTGCCCATATACTAGAATTTTTGCCTGCAAGCAGCCTGCTGACTCCAAAGTCCTTTGAGAGCTCTGCATGCACCTTCACACCGATACAACATTTGGCTCTTGGGTGTTGCAATTTCCCCCTTACCTTGCTATTGAAGCTCCTCTCCACACCATTTCCATGGCTCACTCATGCTCCTGGGGTGCCATTGAAACATCCAGGGAATGCCAAGCAGCTTTGTCAAGGTTTCCCAATAATTTCTTGTGCTGTGCCTTTACATACTTCCATCAGGCTTTACATATATCAACCGCTGCCTAAGGGGCCCATCTTCCCATCTTTTCACCTCACACAAAAGCTGTGTTCTGGTCACACGTGCAGACAGGCCTCCTCCTGTTCCTCATGGCATCGGGTGTTTACTCACGAAACCAAGAGCTCAGAGACAGTGGCTGCACCCCTGAGGTGTTTGAAAGATGCTGAGGGAATAAGGTGCCATGGGGGTGCCCCACAGAGGTAGATGGAGCTATCAATCACGGTGCTCCTAATCAGCAGAACCCCGGACAGCATCTAATTTGCAAAGCTTTTGCTCTGTTCTCTCATTAGCGTAACTATTGTTTTCCATTATCCATGGTGATTCATGCTAAACTAATGCAAATTCACCTGTCATCTGAGCATATCTGAGTAAAGGGCAACTGTGAATTCAATTAGTGACTGTTTGCCCCTCTTCTACCAGGCAAATGAAGATGTGTGTGGGAGTCACCTGACGGGGTGGTTTGGTTTGAATCCTGCCTGACCTTACCACCTTGGAAGCAGACTTGTGTCTGTTTGCTACATTAAATTTGAACGTTTAGATATCGATGCAGATAGCATCAGTAATTCTGGCTTCGAAGGTAACTTAAGCTCTTACTGCAATTCCTTGGCACATGATAAATGGTGGCTTTTATCCTTACCCTGATGCTATCGTTCTGAGAAGTGACAGTTTGTCCAATGGTTTGAAATCCATTGCTATTTGTGGCTAGCTAGGATGATTAGAAGGCAGGAGAGTACTCCTGGGTTTTTTCTTGTGTTTGATGCAGTCAAAAGAAAGAAGTAGCTATGAACTGAGCTCTGTTTCATATGCTTCATGGACATCCAGTTTCATGTAATATTTTTGCAAGTGCAGGAATCTTGTCTTGGAAAAAATCTTCATTTGGGGTCATGCTCTTGTATGAAACTTCTCTCAGTTTTATACTGTGATCCTTTGTGCTTTACCCAGGACAGCTGCACTTGCTGGTAGGTTATTGCTGTGGTCCTCGCAGTGGTGGTTGCCTGCCAGTGTTGTATACTACACCCCTTCTTCCTCCAGAAAGAGGAATTTAGAATCAGAGCTGTACTTCATCAAATGCTGGAGGATCCTCCCAGACAATTGCTGCTGAAATAACGTTATCGGTTCGTACTATGCCATGGGGAGAAGGTGATGACAGTGGAGTTGCCTGATGCTTCTCCTTCTGGATGCTCTGAATCAGGTGGGATGGGAGCTGTAAGAATAAATAAAGAGCCCACAAAGTACTTTCCTTCACCACAACCACCAAGGCTATAATTCTACAGGGTGCATACTCTATAAATTCCCTTTCACTGCTGGCATGTTAATGGCACTTGGGGAGATGTCACTTCAAAACTAAAATGAGCAATGACACACCAAGCAGCAGAAGGTAAATGGCTTTTAACTGGATAACGTGTCAGTTAAAGGCTAAATTATTTCCCTGCTGTCACTTCTTTTTACTGTGTCGGCGGGTGTTATTGGCCGTTACTGACAGCGGTTGGGAGAAGCGATGCCCTTGGCCCTGGGACATGCTGATTACCTTTGTAGGTATCTGTTTATGGTGAAATAGCAGGAAAATGGAGCCCAAATCAACTTCTATTCTCTAGGACACATAGAATTGACTCACACAATGAGATAACACCAGTTACATAGCAATATTTTTCAGTAGAGATCAGATGCTTGTGTTATCTCCTAGACAGATCTGACACAAAAGAACACTTTCGTAAGTGTGCTGGTTCTGGTTCAAGGTCATTGTTTGAGCCTTCTGGCTGATGAAGAATAATCAAGGTCTGAATGTAGGGCTGTATAGATCTATGACTCCTACAGGACTTCTGCTCTGCTGACAAGATGTATTCTCAGGTATTCCTGTAAGACATCAGAATGGGAATGGGACCCCGAGACATGTTTTTTCAGACCCCTTATGATGTTTTTTGGAGCTTCTAGATAATGGTGATCAGAATCCATTATTCTAGGTGCTGTACTGAGATGTCTAATAATCAAGGTAAATATTGCTGCTTTAGGGGAGGGGAAGGGTATGTGTGTGTGTCTCAATTATACTGGTGAGTCATTACATGAAGGTAAGTGGTAAAAGCAGCAATAGGTGCTGTAAAACTCATCAAAATCAGATGTTAAAGAAATTATGAAAATGGATGTATTGTTTACACAGTGGTTCTAGTATTGAAGAAGCTACTTTAATATTGAAAAAGTTACGCTTCTTAAAGCTTTCTCATCAGACTAATTGTTGTTAAGTGGCAGAATTGATCTCTGGTTTACAAAGCAGCAAAGTCAGAATTTTATGATTTTACTGTGGGTGTCCATTTTAAAAACTGCCCCTGCAGAAATGGTCCTGTGGGTCTGTTTACATGGGTGATACCGGATGGTCACAGTTCTTAGGAGATGATTTCCTTATTTCCAGGTGTTTTGAGATCTGCAGGTCAAACTGGGCCTTTTATATGTCATCACCCTCAGTGATAAAGTTCTGCAGGACAAATAAGGGTTTCATCTACATACCTATACAGCTAAACTGCTTTTGTGTTTACTGACGTGAACTGGTCTGAGCTACTTAAAAACTCTAGTTGAGATTTAGTAACTAACTGCTCTCCTGTATTTGGGCAAAGTCTGAAAAGACAGTTACTTAAAGGCACAAAAATCAGTTTGTTTTTTCTTGAAGCTTTAGTGGAGCTTATATGGAGTTAGACTAGACAATGATGACCCTGTTCTTATCCAGTTTACCACTTCAGTCTTTCTTTTAAATGCTTTCATGGGAGGTGGGTGAGTAGAAGCCCAGAGAATGAGTATTGTTGTGTCCTGAAGCCACTTTCAATGCTTTGAGTGTGTTCCTTATGCCCCTTGAGTTCCAAAGATCCCTGGGTATTAGAGTCCTGCTTTGAGCCTGAATCAAACAGGAGGTATTCAGACTTGCTTCAAACACTTGGAATGTGTCAGGAGTCTTTTAAGTTCACTAGCAAACACTTGGAAAACCAGATGGCTTCTTTGCAACAGAATCCTGAACATAACAGGAATATAGAAGATGCTCCCCTCCTTCTCTTAGCTGGAGAAAAGAATCTTTAAAATGCCTTGCATGTGTGCTAAATAAATAAATTTAAAAATGAACCTTCTAGCCAATCACAGTTTAGCTACCCTGCAATTAAACAAATCCACAAACTGGCAACACATTTACATCTCATTAAGGGGAGGCAAATGCAGCAACTGCATGAAAATTTAGAAATTAGACACAATTACCATGTTGGCTGGAGGCAGGAGGGGGGAGCATTGTTGAGGGAGGCTTTTAAGAGAAGTTTGATGGTTCCTTAATTGGCTGCTGCCTCCCCAGTCCCACCCAGCTCTGCTGTTTAAATGAATTAAAAATAAAAACCGCACGACAAAATCATTGATGCTCTGCCTATCTCTGCAGTGCAGCAGCCCCGAGGAGCTAATGAAGGCAGACCCAGAGAGGTCTGCCAGGGAGCTGCGAGCCTCAGGGGTGCTCCCCTGGCATGGCACTGGGCAGGCTTCCCAGTCGCTGAGGGACAGGCCTCTGCTGGCCCTTTTTATAGGGTTTGCAGAGACGTAGCTCAGACACACTGACCCTTTTGCTCTTGCTGTGCTCTGCAGCTGTGCCCATTCACGTGATCAGTGTTTTTGAAGGGCTGCTATACTTGGAATTGTAGTCATAACTCACTGAAGTTAGCTGGTGCTTTTCCATTGAATTTGATGGTAGGAGTATTTGTCTGATACCAGTGGCGAGGTCTGCTAGCACGGAGGTTTTTTTGTTTTTGTGTAGCACCCTTCCTGTCCCCTTTGTATCCAGCAGTTGCTTGGTTCTTCTGTATTTCTTAAGAGGAGACAACTGCTTTCCTCTGGAGGTGGCTGTACTTCTAGGAGCTCATGTACAGGAGCTATAGTGAGGAGGTTTCTTTCTTGAATAGGTGCAAATTTTGATAACATAAATATTACATATAAAAACAAATGCTGAATTGTAATTATGTGCAGTAACTGAGGATAAGGACTGCCTCAGATACATGTTACTTCCAGGGGTAGGACATAGGTTTTTCTCTTGTGTGTCCAGAGCACGGGATTCAGGAGCCTTTCCACAATAATGTTATTTTGTAGAAAGAATGGTGGTAGAAATGCCCACCAGAAGGTAGAAACTCTTCAGAAAATGAAACCACAGGGATCTTCAAAAGGAACAGTGAGACAAAAGGAGCAGCTCTCCTGTTGTTTTCGTCTTGCACTGAGGCAGGGACAAGTCTATCCACGGCAGCTACTCCACGCTGTGGCTGTATTTCTGCAGAACTCCAGAAGTGCCAGCAGTGATGGTTCCAAATCACTGTGAATGAAAGGCTGCTGAAAATACGTCCAGCTCGCTGAAGGGAATCGCAAAGGGGTGAGGGATGAAAAAGCCAACTTTTGCCAATCACCAACTCCACTCCGTCATGTGTTTAACAGCCATATTAAATATAGCAAGTGTAAATCTTACAAATTTCCTTGACAAGGATACAGCCGCTTCCAAAATGGAGGTGTATTTTAGATATATGACTTCAGCTTCAGATCCATAAATAAAAAGTTAGTGTGGTACTTCCCTGCCTTCTTGGCACAGCAATAAAAGCAGCAGCCAAATTATGAAATGATTCTGAGAGGCTGTAAATATTAGAAACAGAATTAAAAACAGAAACAAATAAAAACCACCAACAAAAAACAAACAAACAAAAAGCAAAGAAAACCCACCCACAACTGCGAGGGCTGGGTGCGTTCCCCAGAGCTGTAGCCCAATGTGCACTGGGGCTGTAAGTGAGATAATGTTTCTCCTGTTTCTGGTGAGCTATCTGCTCTCCATGGGAACACAGTGAACTTCTGATATATAAAGGTATGAAGAGGCTGGGAGCATTTGTAACCACGTTGGTTTTGTCCTGTGTTGGTGGTGGTCTGACACAAAACAAGGACCAAGCTCTGACAGTGTCCCCTATAGAAAAAACAGCACATGCACAACACATAGTGTTACAAATTAGGCATGGTGATGGCAATTCCCCATTTATCTGTGTGCAAGGACTTTTTGTCTTGAAGCAGAATGCTCACAGTTCAGGTAAATACTGTTCAGGTGTTCCTTTGTATTTTCAGAAGATCTGAGGTCCATGCCTTTTCTGTCTGAATGGTACCAGCCCCTCAGCAGTTTCCTACATGTCTTCAGCAGCAAAATCCAAGTTGGCACAACTGGAACAAGTTAATTGGGGAATGAATAGAAAGTCCTACAGGCTGGCTCATACCCTGCATACCAATTGATACAGTCTGCCTGCTGCAGAGGAAGACAAAGAAGGAAAAGGGGTTTTTCACACGTCCTCAGCTGATCCCTTGAAAAGATGGAAGCAGTGCGAATTTAAAAACAATAATTAACAAAAAGACAAAACAAAACAAAACAAAAAAACAGAAACAAACCCCCACAACTATACCTCATTTTTTGGTTTAAAGCAGAAGCTTTTAAAAATATTGACATATTTGTATTTGTACAGCCTGGACCTTCATTGCCTCTGAGGCTCAACTGAGTTTAAGCAGCTTTAAGTTTTATCAGCAATATGCAACCTGCAGTGTGCTTGTTTTTTCCTCAGTATTTCCTTGGGCATCTTGTTGTGTATTTTTTTCCCTTGAAGGTATTAATTTGAAATATGCAAGTTTCATGATAGCTCAGGTGTTGCTGATCCATCAGATTGGCCATTTTGCTGGGCTCACAGTGACCCTGAGGAGAAACTTTATCATCCATACAAGAAATGATGAACAGTGTTGAGTAGTGAGTTGATAAGCAATTAAGTACATTGTGTCAAGGAACTGATGAAAGGTGTAAGAGTCTGTAGGGGATTTATATGCTCTGCTGTAGATGAGAAACTGTGTAGTCAGTAATTGAGGGGACTGTATGGTCATCACTGAACAAGTTCAGAGCTGTAAACAGTTTCCTTGGCACTAATCGCCAAACTGTCATTGAGTTCAAGAGTATTTTGCCCCTGCAATGTGCACAGCCTTGATGTGAATAGTTAATGTAGGTGAGCTGCCTGCCTGAAGCTGTGCTTTGGCTGAAATTTAGGGGGCTGCAGAACCTCTCTGAAAGTCGCTTCTTGCTGTCTGAGCAACATTTCTCTGTTTCTCTGTAGCTCTCTTCCACGCAGCACGCAGGAATGCCATGCCTAGCAGAGGAAAGGTGCACGACTGACCAGAAAACCACTTTGGCCTGATGCCACTGCAGTCTGTATCCTAGCCAACTGCCCTAGTGACTTTCTGCTTTCTATGTAAAAACAGCACATTGCTTATTCATAAGGTAACTGTCAAGGAATGAGTTAATACAGATGGTACTTCGGTATGTGGCTTCTGCTTTTGGCTGAAATTTTAATATTATTATGAAGATATCTTGCTTAGGAAATCAGAAGTGGGCACCAGCTGCTCTCATCTTGTCAAATCATCCTTTCTTCCCTGAACGTGGATCTCAGGGATCTCAGGAGTAATTCATACACGTGTATCTGAGTTTAGCCAACAGAAGCATTTTCAGCTGGAACTGAATAGAATCCATTTCATCTTCATTGAATAAAGGGAAGGAGACCTGCTATTACTTTGATTTTTATTTTTTGCAACTACTCAGACACTGCAATGACGTGTGGAAAGATTAAATCTAAAGATGGAAATGAGGAGTAGAAATCAAAAACCTGGTTATAGTCACTTGCAGGCTCCATGGAAACTGGGCTTGCCGTCATCAGCCAGAGTTGTGGATTCGCAAATTTGGGCAACTGTAAGAATGAAATCAGGTTTTAATCTTTTGTTTCAGATGTCACAATGCAACTGGATTAGAAACCCTTAGCTCTCGCCTTCGGCAGCAAGAGCTATTGCTGAAGATGTCATCTGTCTAAGTGTGTTGGAATGGGGACGTTTTCTTGGTCTTTCCTGAGTGCTGCAGTGCCTCACTCACAGGAAGAAAGCAGCAGCTACCTCCTTGCATCCTTGTTCCTTGTGTAGTCAAACAAATGTTATGATACGGATGCAAGTAGGTGTAATTCTCTTGTGGATTCCAGCTTTTACTTATTTGCATTAATTGCCTCAATATGCTGACATTAGATCTGGGAAGCCCCGGTTAAGAAATTCCTGCTGTTCTGGGTGCAGTTTTATGAAGAATGGGGGAGGAATTGAGAGCAGCAAATTAAAACTAATCTCATCTCCTAAAATATTTGATTACACAAACTCAATTTATTATGCGGAGCTGCCCTTTTAAACTTGTGCAAGCTGATAAGATAAACAGTATTGAAGGAGGAGAAAAAAAAAGGGGGCAACCCAAAATTTGTTCTGTAAGAGAACAACCACTGTAGTGATAGCCTGAAAGGCAGCACTAATCTTGCTGTAACTTAGCATGCTTGGCATGTGGAAAGGATTCTCTTAAAGCAGGGTCCTTGCAGAGTGCGTTCTGTGGTGTCTTGTGACCTGGGAATCTGTGAAGTCACCTCTTTACCACACCTCAGATTGAGTGGCAAGTTGCCAAAGTGCTCGGACAGGAGTTTAGGCCCCCTCGGTGTCGATCAGGTAAGGAGGAGCCTGTAGTCCAGCAGTGGTTGCTCTTTCCCTTGTTTTTGAAGTGCTGCTTTGTTCACATTTGTGTTTATCTGCTGCTTGTTCACCCACATCCCTGATGCATGTTTCTCAGGATGAAAGAGTCTATTCTGAAGCTTTTTTTCTTGTAAAACTTCATTGCCATATGCCTTCTTGTTTTAATTCATCTCGGAACTTTTTTTTTGGTAGCACAAAAGCAAAGATTCACTGGGGGCTGAGATCCCTTTCCCTCCCAAGCACTGCTTTATTACAGGAGGCAACGAGGATTCTCCAAAGTCAGCTTCAAACGAGTAAAGGCTATTTATGCTTTCTTTCATCTCCCTCCCAGTTTGAGCAGAGGTGAGAGGTTCTGTTTGGTAAGCTGTATGGGAACTGCTTTAGAACAACAGGGAAATAAATTCCATGCTGGAATTCAGCAGCCCCTGCAATCAATGTACTTTCCAATTAATTTCTTTGTATAAGCAGGACTTCTGAAAACAGTGTGCTGCTGTTAGCTCTGGCTTTAATTTATTTTGAAAAATGCATAATTATCAAGCTGTGAGCAAATTGCCATGCCTTTCACCTGGCTCCTTTCTGAACTCATTCGCATTCAGAGGAGCCATTGATTAATGAACAGAGCAACAGAGGACAAGGATGATCCAACGCAGCTCTGAGCTGCGTACAGCAGAAGCATTGCCTCAGGAGAACATACATTAGGGCCTCATTTGCAGATCGCTGGATGAGGCAATGCTGCCCCTTATTGCAGTAAAAAGCAAAAACTGGGTCTTGTGAGATGAACTTTTCCTATTCTCTCTCTTGGGCTGTGAATGAGGAGTGAGACCTGCTCCTTAGACCCTCCCCACGCTGTGTTTCTGTGTTAGCTGTACCAGTGCATGATCAAACGCGGATGCTAAGCCCACATTAAACTCCTCTCTTCTTAAGGAAGAAAAACATCAGGACTCAACACTTCTTGTGGAGTACAGGCATTCTGCGTTTTGTGCAATGAGGTAATGAGCTGAAGAGTGGCAGTTTCTCCTGCTTTCACAAGAACCACAGGTGGCTTCCTCAGGCACCTGTAGAACCCCTCTTAGTGTCCCCTTTTTCCTTTGCTGTGTCTTTTCCACACTTTGAGACAAAGGAGCTGGCTGATAGCCTTCCCTGTTGGTATGTATAATGATGTTCTGTGTCTTCCCAGGGGATATATACGTGCCTGCGAGGCTCATTCCCTGTTCCCACTTCGAGTGATTTATTTGTGGCTATTGTGCAAATTCCTTTGATTTCATAAAGTTAACTTCAGAGGTAGCTGTGGAAGCTGGTGCATTTTATTGCTCTTCAATATGTAGATTACACAGCTTTCACTTCCAATAAGTTCTTGGTGACTCTCAATCTTTTTTTTTCTCAGCTTCTGTCCCTGTCCTCGTTAGAGTGACAATCAGTATGTCACTGGGTGTCAGCTGTACATAGGCTATCAGATGTGAATTTGCAGGAGTTGAGATAAACAGAAGAATTTCTTCTGGAGTGCAGGTCAGTGTCACTTAAACATTGATACAAGGGACTGGTTAACCATGGGTACCAGCTGCATCATACCCTTCTGGCTTGTCACCTTCACCCTTGATCCTCTCGGATGCTGCTCACTGCAGGTTTGCACAGACTCTTTTCTAACAAACAGGAGTTCAGGTCAATGTGTTTCTTTGCTGCCACATTTCCTCCCAAGAGGAGTGGTAGTTCTGGTGATGATTTCATGCGATGTGAAAACACCTCACTGCTGGAAGATGAGCGGTGCTCTCGGTGTTACGTTTACAGGTCACTGAACAGGCGATCTGTTGCTGTTAAGTTCAGAGCATCATTAAGTCAGGCTGGACTGAAATGGTTTAACATGGAGGAAAAAATTAGATGTATCTTTATCTAGTCCCTCGTGCCACATTTTTCCTTTGTTTTGGGGTCCTTAGGGTGTTTTTTCATTGATTTCTGGGGGAGCAGGAATGTATTTTTCCTGTTTTTTTTAAACTTCTTCAGGCTAAACTGCAGAAGCGCTGATAATCCAAAGCTTTCAGTAAGATTTTGTGAGAATTCAGGGCGTTGCAGCATCGGGCTGTGATCCCTCTTATTTGTTGGAGACTTTGTGGCTTCCTGTTTCTGCAGGAGTTAAGAACTGTGTGTTAATATAATCAGGGTCTGACTTAATAACCCTCTAGGCTGTGCACGCTGCAAGCTGATACCACGAGAAGTAGGATATCAGCTTGAAAAAGGGGAGGAATACTTTATTCTTTTGAATTTGCACTGAAGGAGAAAAAAAAAGGCCTAGCATCTGAGACCAACAGTGTCTTAGAACCCTGCTACAATCCATTTAACAAATTGTTTCTCCTCTATCTTCACCCTGGTTGTTCTTATTATTATGCTTGTTATCTGATGGTTATTTAATCTATATTTTGTAATTACTTCCCTTCTGTCTTTCACTCCAGCATACATCCATTTTCTTGTTGCACTAAAGCAGTGACCTACATTATTCAAGCTGTAAAAGTCAATTATGCTGCCTGTGATTTTTCAAGTGGCATTTAGCAAATGGGTTTGTATATTATCCACCCGTTACCTGGTTCACATCAGGAACCAGTTTTTCTCAGGCACCTCTTAAAAGCATCTCTGGAAATACAACTGTTCTTCCAAATTTGGGAGAACAAATTTGCCACAGCACTGAGAAGGAGAACATACTATCTCGTCCACCCATATGGATAATGATGAGCATGTATCATACATTGGGAACAAAGCATTGCATCAGTTTTCTATTTCTCACTATGAAGTGGGAATACATCTTTCCAACCTACTCTATCATGTTCTCACCGTACTTTTGTGTGGATTTTGCATCTCTGACACTATCAGGCTTCAACTTAGAGCTGTGTTTGTAGTATTTTATAGGTGAGATTTACTGTTACCAAATGGGTTACAAAATCATCTGTACCCAGGAGACAAACAGCTCCCAAGGGGATGGTGGGTGGGGAAGGTTGTTTGTTTTTTAATCAAGCCTCGCTCATTAATGCTTGAATCTTCTCTGCATATAGATTTTCACCCTTCACGCCTTTTCCCAGCTTCCTGTTACAACATTGAGATGTGAGCACATTACAGATGAGGCTAAGAGCCCATGCTAATAAGCTCTCTAGGCCCATGCTAATTTTGTAGTAGAAGAAAAGGATGTATCAGAGGGAATTTGTTAGATAGAGGTGCAATCATTTTAAAAACTCCTAGCTCTTCCTTCGTATGAAGGCTGATTGCTTTATTACTTGATATCACAAGGCAGCTTACAGCAGTAGCCTTGTAGCATCACTTTTCCAAGGACTCACCACACCTCTAACATTTCCACGTGCACATATCTTGATCGAGATACTTGGGTAATGTGCATGCCTGTCACATATGCACTCAGACATTCACATCTATGCACGTGTTCTCATTGAGACATGCTCTCACAGGGGAGAGGCCTGCAAAGGTAGGAATTTAAACATGTGCTCTGCATTAAAATGAATATGCATCAGAGACAGTGGTGTGCATGTTCATTGATTGACACAATCAAGACACATTTTAATTCAAGTATTTGACATTTACTTCAAGTATTTGACAGTTGGCATACATATGTGCAGTTGTGGATGCACATTAAACACGTATGAGAGGAACACAGGCAGAAGACCAACATACCACCACGTTGCCTGTAGTTACCTGAACACGACTGGCATTTAACAATTAGTTCTGAGGCTAACTGCTGAAAAGTGGCTAAAGACTGTTTATTGTTGCCATATAACAATGGTGGTGTTTTTCCTCATTTCGTGACAGCTGGATTGCATTGGAATGAACTTCCTCTCAGAAGCAGGGCTGTCTGTGCCTGTAGTCACTCCTCATTAGACTATGCTGTGGCATTTTCAATTTCTCCACGATGGCTGCTGTATTTGCTGTGACACCTTCACCATGAGCTATATACACATCCAGTTTATTCTGCCTCTCAGCATTAGCTTCAGGTGATAGAGATTGTAGTGCTTGAGATAATGATTATGAAGGATCCTTTTTTTAGAGTTAAGTGTTTAAAACTTCTTGGGAGAATTTGTCCTTTCCGCATCTTCCCCTTACGTGCTATCTGAACATGGTCTACATAAAAAAATCAAAGCAATGGTTTCATGCAAGCAGCAACTTCTGTGCTGCATGACAAATACTCGTAGTGAGTTTTCCTGTTTTGAATGAAGGGGATGTGTGGCTGTTTTTCTAAGGCATTTAGGTATCAGTGTGCCACTGTGTTCTCCAGCAGCACCATGTTTGAGCAAAGCCTAAGTACTAGCTGATTTAGCTTCCATTTTTTTCCCCCTTAGAATACCTTCTGTTAAAAGCAGCTGTTATTCCTTCATTTAAGATAGAGAATTAAGGCGGAGAAAAATGAAATGCCTTGCCTGAGGTCACTAGCAGAACTAGGAACAGAGTGGAGGTCTTGTAAATTGAAGCTCAGTGCTTTAATCAGAAGCTCAGATTTAAAGATTGTTTGACCTGCTGGTCAAACTGAGGGAAAGGAAGGAAAAGTGCAGGGCAGATCGTGCCTGACCAGTCTGGTGGACATCTATGATGGAGTGATGGCATCTGTGGTCGAAGGAAGGGCAACTGATGTTGTCTGCCCGGTCTTGTGCAAAGCCTTTGACATAGTCCCGCACCACATCCTTATCTCTTAATTGGAAAGATATGGATTTGAAGGCTGGACTGTTATCCTGGTGGATGAAGAAGTGGTTGAATGGTCACAGCCAGAGGGTTGTGGCCAATGGCTCTATGTCCAGGTGGAAGCTGGTGATGAGTGGTGTCCCCAGGGGCCCATTTTGGGACCAGTGCTCTTCAACATCTTTATCAATGACATAGACAGTGGGATAGAGTGTTTCCTCATCAAGTTTGCTGATGACACCAAGCTGGGTGGTCCAGTTGACACAATAGAAAGAAGGGATGCCATTCAGATGGACCTGGACAGGCTTGAAAAGTGGGCCC
Source organism: Penelope pileata (assembly GCA_013396635.1). Taxonomy (NCBI): domain Eukaryota; kingdom Metazoa; phylum Chordata; class Aves; order Galliformes; family Cracidae; genus Penelope; species Penelope pileata. Next base: position 111,351 of record WBMW01003621.1, read on the forward strand.
CCAGGAACCTAATGAGGTTCAACAAAGCCAAGAGCAAGATGTTCTCTCTTGTAACTCTGTCAGTGCATGAACTTGTGTCTGGGGCTGGCTTGCTGCAGACAACAAGGGAAAAGTCTAATAGCTCTGCTGTAAATGTAAGAGGTTTTTTGTTTTTGTTTTTGTTTTTTGCTGGATTTCCCTAGATTGGTTTGGATGACTGTACATATCTGAATTCTAGTCTGTGCTCGTTGAGAGGTGTTTAGCAATCAGTATCCTCAGTGCTGTAAGCCCAGCTGGGAAGAAAGGCCTGTACAGGAGCTAATGATACAGAAAAAAGGTCTTTATTTCAGGAACTGTAACAGCAAATTTGATTTCCGCCAGCCCAGTGTTTATAGACTGGTTTTCTCTCCTCTCCGGGAAGCCAATCTTAGCTTTCACAGGGCTCCTACTGGAAAAAAAAATCAAATAGCAAATTCATGCAAGGTTTGCAGTAGCAAAAGGGCAGGTAAGGATGTAACTGGCTGTGTTAGTGGGAGGTGAGGGCAACGAGAGATGCCAGAGAATGGCTCAGTAGGGGAGGAGGACAGAGTTGCTGTCAGCCTCGTTGCACTTTGAACAGCTCTTGGAAAATGCTGCAGTCTGCTCTGAGTCACCTCACCTAAACCAGGTCATCTTTGTTTGATGAAGAGTGAGCCTTCTGTCCACTGGTGACAAAAGGGAAGATAAAGGAAAGCCAGTGCCAGAATGTTTGAGGAAGCTACATTCTTCAAATTGTTGTTTTAGCATTCCCCAAAACAGGGAAAATTTAATTGTATCCAAAGGGAAAGTTTTTGTCATAATAGTTTCATCCATATGTTTGTTTTTATTGACTTGATTACGGGGAAAAGTAGAATTTCAGTGAAAAATGTGTTAGCTTCATCTTTCAGTGGAGAGGCTGACAGTGTGCCCTAAAGTCTGGGTCCCCACGAGCACTGCTGGCCACATTCGGACTGCAGAACTGGTGTATGCAATCCGCCTCGTATTCCTTTTCTCCTTGCACGTTCACTGGAGTTTGCTGCCAAAGGAAACCAGGATGTGCAGAAGGATGATTGGCAGCCAAGCCTTATCTCAGCAGTGGCAGCCAGGTTGCTTCTGGAGTGTGTTCTGGAAAAGCAGAATGTATGCCCGTTACTCCTGTTGTAGACAGAGCATACATTCCCACTCCTTTGTGGATTCCCAGTAAGGCAAGCCATTTATTTTTATCTGGAACAAAATCCTTTGATGCCCTTTAACAGATTCAGGGACTTCTCTTAAAACCTGAGCGTGGCCATTGGCGTGTGTTCAATTATGAATCATTTTGCAAATGCTGCAAGCTGATTTTGGAATACTAGTTAAATGGAAGTTTTGAAACGAAACCTGAGGGAAGCACGCTTATCGCAAGGTATTCAGTACATTAGACTTAAGCCTCTTTCTTTTTATGTAAGATGAATTTTTCAGGGGGGAGATGCCCACTGGCCCAACAGAATAATTAAGTATTTCCCCAGAATGATTGTGTGTTAAAGGAGAGGCAAAAGAGGTATGTTGTGCCAGGAGAAGATGCATGCTTACAGCAGATGAGAGTTGTCCTATACAGAAAGCAGCCCTTTGACACTATATTTTTGTGAGAATGAAGATTATGATTGTGTATCTTCTGTACTTTTTGTTCTGAAACCACAACCCTTAAAATATTTAATGAAAACCTGCTTGCTGGGTAAAATGCATTCAATGAAAAAGTGAAAATTATTAAGTACGTTAGAGCTGGGGGAGGGCAGAAGGGTGAATGGATTGCTGTTCCTCTTGGAGTTACTGAACAAATAAATCATTAGGAGTACTAAGAAGGTTTCCTCAGAACTACCATGGCCTTTATTAGTGTATTTCTATCCAAGAAGTTTTGCTTGATTCAAATTTATTTGCCTGTAGAATGTCTGAGCAGTAGGTGTTCTCACTGTGCTCTTGCCCAATCAACTCGTGTATGTCCTTCCACCCACGATGTCAGCACTAATACTGCAGTGGTTCTTGGTAGCTGATGGGTAATAAGTGCTATGCAGAGAGTGACAGATGTGGGATGGAGGCCCAGGAAGATTAAACACAATGAATCTTTTTATACCATTACTTGCAAAATGCAAAGTTATACCCATCTGTCCTTGGTCTGGGACAGATGCTTAACTACAAGACCACGTCTTTATGCGATCTTATATTAATACTATATGCCATTGTTGCATTATTCATCTATTTCTTTGGCAAGCTGTAAGGTACACTGGCCATCTTCCATCCATTCAAAGTCTTCTCTGTTTTCCCATGTAACATTTTCTCCTAACAAGAAATAACAAGGAATTTCCAAAATTGGTAATAACAGCACTACACACCTTTCTGGAAGTAAAGGTTGGCTCCTCTGGGACATTATCTCGTCCTCTGTAAGCAATCACTCTTCTAAAAATTGTCACGAGCCTGGATGCTAAGTGAAGTCAATGCAAGATGTGATAGATATAGCTCTTAATTCATGTAACACTCTGTAGTACCCCGTGGACCTTGGCACTGGATGGGGAAGGAATTTCAGGATGCTAAAGGGGATTTATTCCTGTATCGGCTGCAATAAAACAACAGCCCTGCTTGTGATTGCTGAGATTCTGCTTGGCAAGAGTCAGTGTGTTTATACAGAAGCTGCCATCTAGACATCGTGTTATCATTCCACATCAATAGAGTTTGGCGCTTGGTTTTTGGTCATAATAAAAAAAGAATAATTATGTGAACCTTTATTTAAATAATAAAAAAAACCCCTTCCACTACAAAAGCTAAGTGAGATAAATAACCTCTGACAGAGCAAGAAGGCGATCTCACTAAATTGAATCCAGTCAATTTTAACATTCACAGCACTAGAGGCAATTTTAGGCCGAGTATAAACGTAATGGAAAAAACATATTCCTGAAGCTGACTTACAGAACTGTGTATCTGGGCCCCTAATGATGATAAATCAATGATCTAGAAAATAAAATCCCTTTCCTATTAACCAGATGGGCACACAAATTCTTCTCAGACTGAGATGTAAGCACCCAAAGTTTTCAATTAGTGTTTCACATCCCACTACCTTATAATTATAAGTAATTAGATTGGAACGTTGTGCATGCACACGTATATAAACTGCCTTTCTCTTGCTTTCTCTCCGTGTGAAGTGTCTGTCTCCTGATTGATACAATTCTTTAATTCAGCTGAGAGATCCTCTGCTAACATCGTAAGAGATGCACTGAAGCAGAACTCTGAAATTGAATTACAACCTTTGTATTGAGTCAGAAAGGAAAGTTGTGATGATGAGCTCCTGCCTCTGCTATTTCTTCCCTCTGAGCTCCACTTTCCAAGGCTCTTCTGTACCCTAATGGTGCTTTTATCTCCAGTACCGTTGGGTGCAAGTGCCCTGTTAGCTGCCAGTTCTGGAAAAGCCAGCATCCATCTGGGTGTTCTCTGAGGATGGCAGTAGGATCCTGGCTTTGCTTTAAGAGAGTCAGACAGGAATTCAGCATCTTCAGAAGAACAGGTGGCAACACAGCATCTTAATGCTAGGGAGCTAGACTCATCCACCAGCCCTTTGGGAGGGGTAGTAGATTAAAGTATTTTTTTTGTCTTAATCATACTGAAACTCGAGAGAGAGCAATCTGAGAAGTGCCAGCATTGTTCAAAGATGTGAATGCTGGGTGTGCTACGTACCTGTGACATTGCTTGTCTTAGTTCAACCACTGCAGATAGTCTCTATCTAGAACAGAAGGCAATGTTGTAATTTCTGCTTGTTGGTGTAATGATCATCAGATCCGAAGTAGTGCAAATTTGTGTAGATTCGCACATTTCAGAGGTGTTCTCCCAGCTGCACCAGCAAAGGCATTTTACCGCGCTGAAATAACAGACATAAATCAATCTCTATGGAAACCTGAGAGGTTTGCAATTTGGATTTGTTGGACATGGTATTTTGCCTCAAGTGCAGTGGTTACTCCCTGAGTGTATCACTACTGCTGTGCTTAATGCAGTGTGCAGGATGGCTGCCTGTCGAAAATACTGGTTCTGGGAAACCTGTGTGCGTGGAACCAGACAACAGAGAGCACGCAGAGGAGGCCCAGCTCCAACATTGTGCTTCCAGTGAGGCAGAAGCGTTGAGGTCTTTGTTTAAGCTTTGAGGGGAAATGGCAACTTGAGACAACGGAAAAAACATCAAAGTTGTTCTGAAATAAAAGAGCCATCACTGCTTCACACAAGTTCTCTTTTCAGTTTTGTACTACATTTAAGCTTCCCCACATTTGACTGGGTGAGTGATTAAAATGGAGTGTAAAGTCACTGCCACACAATGACTGTTGTAACACAGCCTTCTCGTGTGTAACGACGGTGTAATTACATCCCAAATTGTTTCCAGATATGTAAATAACGCTTATTCCTAGGACTGGGAGGTTAACTTCGTGACAACATAACAGCCTTGGATATTACTCTTAATGAAGTGCTATTAAACTCCAGATATCTAACTACATCATATTTATGTTGTAATTATTGCTCCTTGCTTGCTGCATTTCCAGTTACTTAAATGAGTGGTAATTTCAAAAAGGCTAAAACAAATGCCTTGTGTAATTGTGCTGTAATTGATGGTTAATTACAGAGTAATTATATGGTTATGAAATATAGTCCAATATAACTTTTCTCTTAGTTTGCCCCCTTTTTTTTTTCCCTTTTTTTTTCCTTTCCTTTCACTGTCACACAAGGTTCATGAGTAGACTTCATGGCCACGCAGTACACCTTTAAGGCAGAGGGCCTTTGAATATCAGAAATGTTAAATCATGGCTTTCTATGGATTATTCATCATGATTAACTGAGTTCAGCACCCAAGAAATTATAGCTCTGATGAAAGCCTTTCTGGGCCTGAGGATTTGATGGCTTCCTTTCCAACAAAACGCTTTCATCTTCCTTCTCTCAGGACGCTTACTGCGTGTCTTTGCTTTCATTTACCTGTTTACAAGGTTTCTGAGGTCGTTTCGTTATCTGTCTCCTGTTCTTCTGTCACATTTGACCAAAATGGCTCAAATCTGTTTGGAGACTTAAAGACATAGATGGGAAACAAGGCTAAAAATCTGTGTATTTTCAATAGAGCAGAGGCAGAACGGTCCATTCTGTTTTATGCCCCTTTCTGAAACTATAATTTCATGCAACTTCTAAACAAAATGTGTTCAAGTCTCTGTACCAATTAGGACAATGGAATTACCAAGGAAGCAAAAATAAATGTTCTAGTTGATGTGCTCACAAAGGCATGTTCACAGGTACACACTCTTTCCCTTTCTTTAAACCGGAATCTGTAGCTACTTGATAGAATTTCAATACGAAATACTTTGTTTCCCCCCAGTTATTAAAATAACTGGGTATAAAACAGTGTCCCCTGAAACCTTCACAACGCCTTTTTAAGCAACCTTTCTCTTTTTGTTCGTCATGGAACAGAACGTTCCCTTTCAAGCACCCTGCAGCACTCAGAAACCTGTTGAAGAACCTGGTGTAATCGGTTGTTTTCCAAGTCTAGACAGGAATAGTCACAGCCACATTTTTAGAGGGCTGTCAGTCCAAGCTTTGATGTTCTAATTTTGTATATACAAAATCCTGGGGAAAAAAAACATTATTTCAGAGGCAGCCAGGTGTGAAAAGCAAGAGGTATTTATCAGAGCTTGTAGAAGAGACCAAGCACAGAAAGCCAATCGTTCAGGGTGTTAGCTTATGGTGCCGTACACAGAAACACGTCCTGGTTTTCTATTCCCCAATATGTTTTTACATATGGCTGTAATTTACATGACATTTCTGGAAATGCCTTACACAGTTTCTTGAGGTTTTTCAGATTTATTTATTTATTTTCTGTTCTCTGGAAGGCAGGCACTGAGACATGGCTTCTGCTCTCCAAGTTCTGTTTGACACAAGTGAGGTGGGAAACATGCCACTGGGTCACGGCATCTCTGGCAGCTCCGCCAAGTTCCTGGAACAAGGGAATGTTTGCTGAAGCAGCCACAGCAGAAACCTCTACCTCAGTTCTGAGTTTTCAGCACCTAAACGTTTCTAATCTGATTCTGGCACTCATTTTCAAAGCCAGCACAATTCTTTTTATGGCAGGGAGAGTTTATTAGACTAAGAGAAGTTGCCCTTTCAAACCAATGATTTTCACTCTTTGGGAAGAAATCATTTTCACAATTAATCCTGAATTTTTCCTCCTGGAGCTTTTATGAAATGAAAAAAAAGCAGAAGCTTTAAAGTTAATTTCAGCAAAAGCAAGAAAATTTCCACTCCATCTGTAATTCCAAACCTGCCTTCTGAAATAGCAATTAGAGATATTTATACAGCAAAATTTCCTCATCATGGGGATGTCCAGATGGGCAGGCTTTTTCTTCTCCTGCTCAATGTAAATTAGAGCAGGGAACGGGTAGGCAAGGCTCTTGGGTTTCATTTCCAGCTTTACCACTTATTCCCCGTGTGACCTATGAGTAACAGTTTATTTTAGCTTATGCTTTGTTTGTAAAATTGAGATAATTACACTTTTCCTCAGGGATAAGGGGGGAACTGCACCAAGGCATAAGTCAGAAGGCAGCATAGGAGAAACTTCTAAAAAGTTTGAATACTACCCTGGTTCCCCCAGCAATTTCTAATGCCGTTACGTTATGAGCATGGTGCTGCACAAAACTAATAACCCATAGAAGTTTACAATCTAAGATTGTAATCATACAAAGATGTAGGCATTTAATGGGAAATAGTTCATGATAAGCTTATTGCTAAGCCTTTGCAGCTTGGAGAGCAAAAAGACACAAAGGGAAGAAAGGTTTGTAGAACAGTGAGGCAGTTGGCTAGGCAATGGTCTTGTGTCTGGGTAAGCTTGAGCATGCATCTTCGTGTTTTTAATATGGTTTGAATACACACAGCTAAAAATACTATTGTCCAAGTGTATCACTGATTATAATGAACTGAAGCATGTAGATTAGGAATCTGGTGCCTTCAGCTTTTCTGATGTTCGGTGGAAATAGAGATGTGCAGAACACAACTGGTCCCATTTGAAATCTTGGTTTTGGTTATGGAAGGAGCCCAGAGTAAGGAGGATGCTAATGTGGTTACCACAGGGAACAGCTTTAAAGTAAGGAGTGATACATGCAAGGCAGTATCTATAAAATAACAGACTGGTTTTCATCACTTCAGCACAGGCAGGTGACTGTTAGAAGCCAACACAAAACATCTAGGAAGAGAATGTGCACGAGGTAGGAGGCAGGCACACGCCGTTAATTGAACTCACATCATAGTGAGAGACAGGCTACAATTCCCCTTCTTGTCACAAGGAGGAAATACTGGGGGAAGATCTTCAATGGCACAAAGGCAGTTGCATACAATTTGTATTGCAAGGCTGTGACAGCTGGCCTGCCATTGGGGTTTTAAAACCCTTCCTTTAGTCCTTGAATTAGAGACAAACAAACAAAGCTCTACATGCACACTCATGCTGACCTTGGGAGGAGTCTTTTACATCTTCTAATGAGCTTTTTACAATGGGCCAGAGCTTCTGCGTTACCTTGGCCTCAAAAGGGTAGAAGCAAAGAAAGATTTCATTGTTCATATGCCATGAATAAAACAGCTGTGGAAGTGGAATTCTTTTTCCAAAACATTGATAATATTCTGCACATCAGCTGAGCTGGACAGACTGCATAAAACTGTGAAGTTAAGGGTATAGCAGTAACACAGGATTATTGCAAAGGTACAGCCCCTAGCTCCTCTTCACCCCTTTCTGATGGGTTTTATCCCCAAAGAAAACAGAGTTCCAAAAATCCTTCCTACAGGACTCACCTGCTGGGCTGCACCTTTGCATGGGCTGCACCGCAGGTCTCAGGGGGCCCTCGTTGCTGATTGCCCGCTGCTCGCTGGCACACAGTGGGTTGGATTCAGCCAAGGAAACAGATATTTTCGTACAGGCTACAGCAAGGCTGCCTCCCCTGCCTCTATCTGTCTTTCATGTTTTAAATTTGACAAATTCAGCCACAGTCTGTGTGTTTATACAGTCAGTATATAAATATACCTTGACTTCCTTCCAACCTCTCTTTACCTCCAGAGATCCAGGCCCCTTAAAGAAAATATTATTCTTTGCTAGCAGCACATAAGCATCAATTTACAGAATTTTTCATAAATAGAGCCTTCCTGAGGGCTGTATTATTGATTTACTTTTCACCTAGCACAGCACTGGCGTCTTGATCAGAAGAAGGCGACTCTCAAATTGTGCAGCTCTGGTTTGCCTTTAACTCCATTATCAAAACATTCACTCTTTCCAAGGCCTATAATAAAGCAGCCTAGCTCTGCCAGAGAGAAATATTGTTTATGGTCTGAGCTGTGTCTCTGATAATTGAGACCCGAATGCCACAAAGTCATAAAAAGTTCCCTCTGGTCACGAAGTTCACCCCAGTTTGTTTTTCTTGCGCTAATAATCTTCTCTTTCCCACATTTTTCTTCCTGCTAACCACAGCATGTTGAATTGTCCAGTCCCTGTAAGAATCTCTAGCAGCCTTCCTGTATCTAACGAGTTGTTAGGACCGCGTGTCATTAACCACAACACACCAACACGCAGCGTTGATGGGAATAACACCGCGTTGTACAGACGGAGATAAGCTCCTGTCAGGAAGCGTCTATAAAGCACAAGCAATTCCAGTGCTTGTTCTTTATGTTCCTGATGTTGTTGGTGGAATTTCAATTTTGTATCCTGCAAATGCAAGCGGTGCTCGTGAGAGTTATGTGCTACTGAGATAGCACCTGGGGGCTCCAGGGGAGAGCAACATCCGTCTTTGTGTTTCCTTGGATGTAACGACAGCGAGAACAGCCCTGCTGTGCACGGTGCTCTGCAAAATAAACCAAATTAAAAACACTACAGCAAGAGGTGAGAGGGGAGGAACAAAAAAAAAGGGAATAACAAGGAGATGGTGCAGGAAGAGCTAAGCTGATGGTGGTGGATCTAAGTGGGTGGTGAAGAACTCATTGTTCACTCTTCTGAAGGATCCTTTAAGATTCATCTTTCAATGGGCACAAGATTACTTCTGCAATTTGGTAATAGGCATTTGGCAGCACCTAGATTCAGGGTGCAGCTTTCTTAGCACATGAGCATTAAAGGGGAGTTGTTAGAATGGACAGAGACCACTTCCATGAGTTACAGCACGTTTCTGCTTCAGTTCACATGGGGCAGAGGGAAGCACAGCCCTGCTGAATAACGCTCTGGAGTTAAGTTCTTCAACTGCAGATTCTCACTACTTTTGCTGTTATTTTTACTACTCGTTAGAGTAGTATATAACAAAGTTTTAGCACAGAGGAAAGACTTAGTGTGACAGCCACTGGGCAAAAACTGATCAAGCACTCAGCTGCTGTCTCAGAGCCTTCTTATGGCAGTTCTGCAGTCGTCCCCGAAGGTGCAGATACTTAAATTGGGACCATTTAAACTCTCTTATCTTTGGGATTAGCATATGTTGGGTAGAGATTATATTCATTCATTCCTTTATTTGCCACAGAAACAATTGGATGAGTCTTACATTGTTCTCAGAGCCTGGAAAATGGTGTGAGTCTTAGGGATTCTTCAGGAGATGAGAGAAACATACGATGCCTGTTCACCTGCTGTAGGAAAACCAAAGTTTTCCAGGTGCTCGTCCTCCCAGCTCTCAGATGTTACATGAGTCATTGGAGTACTGCAGAACTGCTGGCAGAAAATTCATGTTGGATCAGGACTAGCTGATGCTTTGTCTAAGACTCTTATATCAAGGGGATGAAAACAGAAAGTTTCTGTGAGGTTTGCTAATACCCTCTCCCAAGTCCCTAGGCCTTCTGCCTTTCCCTGTGCAGCAATGATTGTTCTCAGTATTAATACTATTTTGAGGACAAAACTGATACTATCCTTTTTTTCCCTTTTTTTTCCCCCATATTCCAACCATGTAATCAGCTGCAGTTCTGCTTCAAAGGAGAAAACTACTGAAGTATCAGCTGGTTGCTTTGCTGTCAGCCCCTCTCTATCAGGATATTTTATGCTGTTTGTTATCATGGATTCTAAACACCCGTGGCCTCAGGCTTTGAAGGAGTCCAGCCTCTCCTAAAATTGCTGATGTTCCTTGTTGTATACTTTGCATAAGTTTTGCAGTGGGCTTTTCCTTAAGATTGAGAGTCCTGTGTGGCTCAAATGTAAGGGGACCACCAATTTTAATCTTCTCTCCTCTTCATCAGCATTCTGTTTGTAGAGGCAGAGCATCTCTCTATCAATCTTCCTTACAACTCCCCTCTGCATTGCTCTCTGGACTATACACTGGGGCATAAAACAGCGTGGAGCATTACATATTTTGTGTGCTAATAAGCAAAAAAAACAGAAAAAATGGAGCAGCAACCTGTGCTATAGTTTGCTCCAACATGTGCTGCAACATTATTAGCTGATTCCTTTGGAAAATTACCACCAGCGCAGCTTTGCTGACTTGCACATGTATAATGTATAAACAGAGCCATCAAAGTTTAATGCACCTTTAGCAATGTACTTCCTAACACTGCTTGTGACATGGATTTCATTTTTTGTGTCTCAACAGTTCATCACACTCAGCGTGACACCAGTGCAGTACAACGAAGTGCATTCAGCTCTGCTGTCCACAGAGGTAATTTTTGTTTTTTCTTGCGTTCACTCTTCCACCATGACATGCAATACTCATCAATGGTTTTTTTACAGTCTTATGATGTAGTCAGGTGGCCTCTCTGGATTTATCTTTAGTATTGCAGGAGTGTCCACAGACTCTAACCAAGGTCCAGGCTCCTAAGCTTTCATAAGAACATACACACACACTTTGCCCTAAGGAGGTTGTGATTTAACCTAACTTAGCTCAGTCCTTAGACTGAACTAAGGAATGTGAAGATGAATCGATTGCATAGAACAACAATAGATGAACAAAAAAAGAGCCTCCGTGTTTTACAGGCAGGGTCTTCACAGGGTGTGTGAAAAGCCACAGCTCAACTTCGTAGCATCCAGAAGGCTGCTGAGCTGTGATGATCAACTGGGCTGTGCACAGAGGGAGATCATTGCTACCTGTGGGCTGTGCTGGCTTCAAAACTACCACGTTTGGCACAGCCATCAGGGATCACCAACAGATGACTGCATATATTTAGATATTTGTTCATTAATTAAATGCATTGCAGTTAGCATCTTCACCAAAAATCACGCGTTTGTTGACTTATACTGCTGGATGGAATTCGTATTTATTTATTTATTTTTAGGCTAACGTATATCCAACAAGAACTCCAGGCACTGTGGTAATCGCTTTGCTCTTTGAGCCATGTGTTTTTGGACTAAACTAGTCATTGACTTCATAGATTTTTTTTACATTCTTCCCTCCTGCAAAGAATTATGTTCTGTTGCCACTCAAGAGCTCTTTCCATAGTGTCAAGCTCCCTTATATTTTCAGCCCCCAGAAGAATCCACAGAGCTACTTATTTTTTCTACAGGCTACCAGGTTTTGATTTAATAAGGAGTAATAATGTTTTCCAATATGGATTTACTCCAGGATCATCCAATGGCTTTTCAAAATGGAGCTGCATTATTTCGGTAAGGCTCTGATACAGGATGGCTTCATGCCTTCCATTGCTGCCCTCCTGCTGGCTGGAATCTTACTGCTTTGTGCCACAGGCTTCGTATCGTTTCCAGCTCAGAGTTTGATTCTGGAAGCAAGAAGAGCTGAGTTCTCTTCCTGCTACTGTTGTGAAATTATCAGCATAAGCAGTAGGTAGTCCTCATTGCAGAGGAGTACATTTCATGCTGCATTTCTTAAATGTATGTGAACTATTACGTTCTTTGTGGTTCTCTATTCTTTTAGCTGACCATAATTCTATTTACTTTATCCCTCTAAGTGCACTGGTAAATCAGTAACAGGAGGAATATTTGCACAGATTCCCAAATTGTGAAGCTGCTGTGGATTCATGGATGCTGGTTTTCAGAGGGACCTGAGAGCTAATCTGATGGTAGGAAATTGAAAGCCATGGAGGCAGCAGCAGCAAAAAGTGTTGATCAGGAGGTGTTAGGGAAAGAAAGGAGGACAAAATGATTGTTTTTCTAAGTAGGTACAGCAGTAGGGCTGAATCTGTTTCTGAGTCCGTTACCCAAGGTCAAACAGCTCTGCAGGATGCAAAAGTGCTGGTGGCACAAGGAAGCAGCAACACCTCCACGCTGCGTGAGCTGAGAGAAGGACAAGCAGGAAGAACCCAGAAAGGTTCTCCTCTTCCTCCCCCACTACTCATTATTCACTTTAAACATTAACCTTTCAGGAAAGCACAAAACAATCACATAAACTTGAAAGAAAAATTGGGTTGATCTTTTCTATAACGGCTTTCTCAGTCCCTAAAACCATGAAAGTTAATTTTTAATGCAAAGCCTGAACAAAGAGAGGCCCTGGGAGCAGGAGGAGCACGAGGCAGGTTTTGTTCTTGCCTCCAACACTTACCAAGCTGCAGAATCATCAGGAAGATCAGATCAAATTCAGAAGCAAAAAGCACGTGATTAAGGTGAGGAGAAGAGTGAACTCCTCGCTGCGGGGAGGAGAAGTGACAGGCAGCAGTTATTTTATTTTCAGGTTGCTTTTTGTTGAGGTAAGTAATAGACATACTCCTTTCTTTCAGTGCTGTCAGAGCACCTCTTCAGTCATCTCTTCCATATTTATTAGCAGAGAGGAGAAGGAGAAAGGGGTGAAATTTATAGAACATGGCATTAATTACTGCTTACCTTTCTGTTTTGATGCCAGCAAGTGATGTATTTCTAATAGGCACGCACCACAGGCATGGTAAGCAGGCAACAAGCCTGAGTCAGTACCAGCACTGGAACAAAAATTGTCAGCTTAAAAAAAAAAACAACAAACCTGTCAGAAAAAGTTTTATTAGAAGTCAAATAAATTCAGTTTATTACCCACTATCTTTGTTCTCTTTTACTGCTAAGGTCACCAATATTAGTTTAGTCGAGGGAAGCTGTAGCATTGAGGTCTTGAGAGATGAGCAGCACAAGCAGCAGCTGAGTGATGCTGGGAGAGCGACATGCCAGAGAAGTGATCACAGAGGGAGAGAAAAACAGAGATAGTGGAAGTCTGGTCCATGCATTTTTTAAGAGATAAAAGCTTAAATTTAAAGTAATTAGCACAGTTTGGAAAGAAATGCATAGCACCTAACAATGCTCCTCAAGGTGCTAGGCATTATTTTTCTCAGCTTTTCAGTGTCCTGTCTACGGTAACAGGTACAAGTGGTAATTCTCTGTCTTGGACAATCCAAGTACACAGAACACTTCTTTCGGGCTCTTCTCTAGAAGAAGCCATCCCAATTCGTTGTCTGTTCTCACAAGTCAAGGAGGAGTGTTTGAACCAGGTGCTTATTCCAAGAGAGGTGCCAGCAGCACTGGCTCAACAGCCTGTGTAACACGGAACATGCACAGCCAGGAGGGGTCATTGGCTGAGGCTCAGCAGTGGGAGCTGGGTTAAGCTGTGTGCATTACTGCTGCAGCAGCAGGTACTCAGCTGGCCAGCTCCCTTCAGATGCAGCAAGCACTGGAAATAAATGCCTTCTTTGGCAAGTGTAACTGACTTAAGACCATCCAATCTATTGTGGCCACACAGCTGGGTGCCACATCTCCAAGGCTGCTAACAGCTATCACAGGCAACAAATAGCAGTGCTAGTGAGCCTGGTTTCACTGGGATCTTTGGCAGGACAAGATAAGCCTGCCAGTGCATTACTGCTCTGTTAACTGAGCACAACTTGTAACTGACAACTCCCTCATCGTCTAGATGAGCGTTGTTGGTACCACTTGTTGGTGCTTTATGAATGTTGTAAGGTATTTAGTAAAGATACCATACACATCCCTTTATATACAATCTGTAATTAGGTTTTGACTTCAGTTATGCAGCAGGAGGTGGTGCAGTGTGGTATGGGATGGAGTCACAGAGAAATTTAGAACAAGGATTTCTTTCAGATGACACACTGGATTAGTTCTTTTCCTCACTGTTTTCTCCTGAACTCCCCAAGGACCTGTACTACAAGCAGAAGAAACTGTTTTGCCAGTACCATCCCAGCAGAGCAAACCTTGGCTAAGGAAGTTTGCCTTTTCCGTTTGCAGTCACCAGGCAAAAGTGCTGCAGTGAGAACCTGATGGTTGTTTCATGGACTAAGAAGCAAAACAGAAACCAGTGTTTACCAGAAGCACAGTCAGCATGATGACCCCTTTCTTCCACCTACATACATAATATAAAGGGCCTCACATATATACAGATTGTAATTTATCTGTGAATATTCAGTGTCTGGGCCGTTTCCCCAGACACCTGATCACAGCCATGGCCAGTTAGTAAGCTTCCTACCCAGTGACTTGGTAATGATAAAACAACAATGCAAGCTGCTTCTCCAGTAATCCCCAGATAAGTCCATAGCCTGAAAGCAGAATTTCATACAAAGGCAAGAACAACCAGCCAAAAAACATTTCAGCAGACTTAAGAAGTCGTTTATAGGTTGCTGTGAATGCCAGTTTGTTCACTGAGCTTGCAGCACGGAGTACCTGAGCTCCAATTTCTGTACTTCATTCTTAGCTTACCCTCACATTGTGTAACATTTCACATTTCTCTTGCACTCTCATTGACATATTTAGAAAGCCTGTGCTCTGCCTAGCTCTCTGTGCCAGAGATCTCTCGTGGATCAGGACCCTGAGCACAGCCAGGAAAAGACTCTAAGCATGAGAAGCTGGGTGAAATAAATGGTCTTTTGTGCTTCCCTGAGGGTTTTCTCCTTGCCAATTTGTGGACCTATGCAGCACGTTACGGTGCATAGTTGGCTGCTATCACTCTGAACATTTGTTGGAGAATGGGAGCGTCTGTTTTGCTTAGTGCTTCAAAAACTCCACATTATCCACTCTGGGATAAGCTTCGCTGCTTTTTTGAAATATAAAAACTATCTTTGGCCTAGCAGTTAGCTTGTAGAAGACTTATCACCTTCATTTTCCCTGAAAATTGTGGATTTGAGCGGTGTGAAATGCCATTTCTGGCACTTTGGTATCTATACTCAGGCAGATCATTGCCCAAGCTCTCTGGGCTTTTCCCTCTTGCTTCTTGCCCCATCATTTTTCACATTCCTGGTTTCATGCCCTCTGCAATTGGCTTCTATTTTCTTTAGCAAAATCTTCCTGCTCTGTGGTGGCTGCTTCAGCCTCCAGCCCTTTAGCTTTCTTAACATCAGTGAATCCTTTCTTCTTGCTAAGTTTTCAAGAAAGCCAGGAAGAGCCTGGTATTTATTATTTTATGCACCAGAACATGCTGGTTAACTGAAAGCAAGAAGAAATCAAGTACCTTGTAGCTGCAGCACAGCAGAGCTCAGGTTAGCAGACCTGTTGTGTTCATAACTGCTAGCTTTTTGCAGGCACCATCGTGCTGATTTCCTGCAGCTCTGATTTACAGCTCTGAGTTTAACAAGGCAGCATCAGTAACTGGATTTCCAAGATGTCCTTTCTCAGAGATTCTGTTCACAAAGCAAGATGGCTGCCTCGTCCTCCAGGCTCTCACAGAGGGAAGGGATCACACCAGCTCTTTTTTCTATCTGCATACTCTCAAGCAGTTATGCAGATGAACTTTTAAAAGTTTAATATCTTGCTTTAGCAATTAGGCAGCATGACTGCATGCAAGTTAGTGTGGCAAGTCTGCACTGTAAACACAGTTTCTGTATCACTTAAGTTTAAGGGGTGTTGCTTGTTGACAGGATTTTGTCCTATGAAACAGCTCTTGAACCTCCAACTATTTATGTGTGAGGCATTTTCTATGGCTACATTGAGGGCATTTTTCTTTTAGCATGCTAATGCTGAAAGTAAACTAAGTC
Source organism: Penelope pileata (assembly GCA_013396635.1). Taxonomy (NCBI): domain Eukaryota; kingdom Metazoa; phylum Chordata; class Aves; order Galliformes; family Cracidae; genus Penelope; species Penelope pileata. Next base: position 127,215 of record WBMW01003621.1, read on the forward strand.
CTTTTAAAAGGTAGATAATGGGTGTGCGTTGATGCAAGTTGTGATAAAGAATATTCTTTAACACAGCAGGGCTTTGTTATTGCCCAGGTGAAGGTACAAGTGAACGTGAGATGTTCAAATGCACGTAAAGAGTCCCCACATCGTTGCCTTTTTATTTTTTGGGGGGGGTGTGTCTTGTTAAACTCTGCTTTAAAAATTCCCTCTACCATTTTCTTTGGGGACCTGGAGATAACAGCAAGCAAATGTTATCCTTATAGGTCATTAACAACCAAGGAACTCATTTTGCTTCAGAAGAGGCACTGCACCAGATGGTGCTTCTGAGCACATGGTGAAAAACAGCTGCTTTGCTACTTATATATTTCTTTGCTTGCACAGCTAACTGCTTTTGATTAAGGTAGAAGTATAGAAAAATACATGCTGTAACTATTTTGTTAGTTTGAATTCTGCTGCAAGAAGAGTGTTAAGGTGCACCCTAAGCTTGTTAAACACGGCATTAGCAACATCGATACAGCAATTGACAATATTAAAGCACGCTGCTGTCCCTGTTCACCCCAGGCAGGCTGGTGATGCACCTGTCAAGATGAGAAACAGTGCGATAGAATGTTAATCTGTATCCTCTGTAAAGGAAAGAGGTGGATGAGGAAGACTAGAATGGGGAATGTACTCATTCTGCTCCTTATACATCCAACTGGGAATAGGATGAATCCTCTCATCGATGCTCAATAGCAATGGTTTTTTTATAAACAGCAATTGGATGGTTACACTTAGGAACAGTGTAGCTACCTTAGGCAGTTCATGGGAAGCTGACAATGAGTTTCAGGAGTGCAGGCTGGCTGCTCATTAGCTTTCCTGGGAGATAAGCCAGCCCTCCCTGCTTTCCAAGGCAGGCTGGGATCCTGTAATAGGTTGGGATGCTTCTAGCACAGTCTAGGCAGCTCACTCACTGTCTTTGCCTGCAAGTCAGCTACCTGGCTGTTGTTTTTCTAAATCCCCCTGGAGAATTTTTATCAGCTGGTTCCTTTAACAGAACAAGGCTTAGCATTTTTAGGTGACTTTACTCTTCATTAGTGCTAACGTGCATAGTTGCTTCTATGACATGTGCATGAGCCACACAGAGAGCACACAGCTACAGCAGTCAAGCTGAAGACCATTCTGCAGCTGCAGTTACTTTTCCTTGGAGTGTATTTCCTTACCTTTTTGGGAGGCAGCCCCATTGTAGCCAGAGCATAAGCTGTTGACTTCCTTGCTTCTGTTCAGCAGGGAGCCCTCCTTATCCTCAGAATCATCCTCTGCAGCTGTGGATAGGCTGTGGCAGCAGATTTCTCCTCCCTTATTGCCCTTTCACTTGTAGTCTACACTTCATTTAAGGCAATAAAACTAGCTTTTATTGACTTGCAAACATAAAAAGTATACACAAAGCAATCAATTCGAGTAGCAAAACAAGAGCCCCTTGTTTGCCAACCCTCCCACACAACACCCATTACTAACATTATGCATTTGTAAACATCTAGTGTTTTTATAAAGGTATTTATTTAGTCTGATAATATTAATGCACTAAGCTTAGTCTATCAGGCAGAGCAAGTTAATAAAGGCAAGGAAAAGGAAGTCAAATAGCGGTGGGGAGCACCAGGAAGATTCTAATTTTTACACTGCACTTCTACATAAGCTCAGAAAGTTATTGAAGACAAACCCCAGTGAGCAACAGAGAAAGGTAAACCAAACATATCTCAAAAGTTGCTTTCTCTGGGAACAGACATTCAGTTTTTCCCCTCTATCACATCCATATGAGATGCCCTCTGTACTGCACTCAGGTCTGCAAGACAGCCAGAACTATATAGAATACACGTAGCTTGAAAATGACAAAAATTATTTTCCTCCTATTACAAGACCTACTTTAATTCTTATTTTTTTTTTTTTTTTTTTTTAAGGATACTATACTGGGCATTTAATAGTCCTTTTGTAGCTCACAGGAAGCCTCACTCCTGGCTAGTAACTGCACCAGGCTTGACCTTACTTTTTGTCAGCAGGGGCCTTGAGCTTCTTCAGCCACCTGCAGAGAGGGCTTGGCTTGCACAGCTTGCCACTTGGTCTCTTGCACACCACCGAGTGCCTTCCCACTGCTGTCTGGCTGATCACATCTTCTGCATCTCCAGCTGCCATCTCCACAGCAGCCTGCAGAGGAAGGTCAGGCTTTGCCACTGCTGTGTCTCCTCCTGCACCTGGCTGAGCTCTTGCAGCTCTCTCCTGAGCTGGAGCATGCGTTGGTCTCTCTGGACTCGTGGTTGCAGCAGGCTTGGTTTCAGCCTCTTCTGGCTCTCGTGCAGAAGGTGGGGTCTCACCAACATTTTGCAGCTCCGTGGCTCTCACTGCTATCTGTGCTGCATGCTGCTGCATGTGGTGCAGAGATGACGAGGCTGTTGCACTTTCTGTGTCTTTGTCCTGTGTCCCCATAGCAGTATCTTGTGATTTCTCCTTTGCAAGAAGATTCTCACCGCCCCACAGCAGAGCCTTTGGGGCAATAGGAAGATCAGCTTCTGCCTTTTCTTGCTCAGCTGCCTGCCTTTCAAACTTTGCAGACTTCCTGCAGTACCTCTTGTGACTGACTTCATTTCCCATGATCAAGCCGTACAGCAACGATCCTGCTAGCAGCCTCCTCCAGAGAACCCTCAGGCTTTGGGACACTGAAGGACTTCAGCACAAGGAAAGCCTTTCTTTTCAGAAGCAGACACAGAACCAAGCTTCTTTCTTGTTGCTAAGCTGAGTGTTATATCACCCCAGGGTCAATTATCCCACCTGCAAGATAACAAGAAATTAATTAGGACCCACACCCTATGCCTGTGTAAGGGCGCTTGCTTCTATGACCCGTTTCTCTGAGGAGCACGTAGATAAGAAAGAGTTTAAAACTTGATGTGAAATCTCTTTTCAAGTTCCCCAGGACCGGGCTGAACACAAGATTTACTGCTTTAAAGGCTGTCTTAGTTCAAGAGACGTTCTTTTGGTATTACTGGGAGCACTTAGGAAGTCAGTTACTCACTGTGACTCTCGGCCAATACTGCACTTTACAGCTATTAGTTTGTATTAGCAAAGTAAATAGTATTTAGGTCTCCTCTTATTTCCTAGCCCATTTGTTAATTGTGGAAAGAAATTCACATTTAGCCAGAGTAGCAACATGTAGGCCTGGTAGGGTATGGAAGGGAGAAGGAAGGAAAGGCAAAATGCCTCTTTACTGAGAGATCAGAGACAGAGATTTCGGGGCCTTAGGTCATTATTTTATCAGCCATTTACTTGGTTTTTAGAAAGCACAGCAGTGTCATCACTTCCAACTAAAGTAATAATAAGGAACAGTACATTTCAAATGCAGAGAAAATTTTACCTCGAGTTACATTTATAGAGTGTTGTTATAAAACCACAGGATCATTAGAAAACAGATTAAGTATTTTGCAGAGAAAGAGCAGAGGAAAATTGTGTTGAAAAGGGAAAGAGGGACCTACATACAGCTCTGTCTATTAATTCCTTTTGAAATCTATCTCACACAGATTAGCCATAGTAGCTAGAAAGAAGCAAACACCATTTAAACTCATAATATAATTAAGCAAGAATAAAACTGCCCTGTTTCTGGCAGAGAAACTACAAACTAAGCATTTCTTTTAAACCCATTTCCAGCATCACAATTTCTCAGCCTTTATTTCTTATTCAGGTTGGTAAGGTATTGCTCTTAAGCAGGGTAACTGGTGACAGCAAACCATTTCCCTGCCAGTCCCAGATCATTAGATCTCTTAAACTGCTGTTCCACTACAAGTCCTGTGCCACTTTCTGTAGCTAAATATTTAAAGTAAAGTAGAGCTGCTGTGCAACACGATACGGTTCCTGATGGCTCGGCAGAAAGTTGAACCGTCACACTGCAGAGTATCAGGAATCACAGAAAAACAGATCTATAACTTAGGGATGATAATTTTTAAAGTGAAGCTAATGGATCCAGAGCAGTTTTGATGCACTGTTGGAGCTGCTTTTATGGATAGAATCTGGAGAAATGTGTGATTCCATGCCAGTTAGGCACTCACAAGACCACGTGAACTTAAAACTACATAGCTGTAGGGATGGAGGAGCAGGAAAAGTGTAACCAACCACTTTCACTATGGGAGAAAACAAAATATCAGAAGACAAAGAGATGCTATTTGATGCCAAAGCTTGAAAGAGGACAACGTGGAAATAAATTAATGTTTTGTGATGTTGACTGTTCAGAGAAAGCACTTGCCGTAGCAACAGCAATGATTTTATGTCAATGAATATCGCAGGGAGAGTGTTTCATGTGATTCTGGAAGGGCAGCATAGAGCTAGCAGAGGAAAGGAAAATAATGGTTTATTCTGTGGTGTGTTTACCTTTGTTAGATGTTGTCATCACTACAGAAGCACTTAAAAATCTGAAGATTGACAAATTCTCCTGCTGTTATCTCCAGAGAGGTGTTATTTATAGAAAGTCATAAATATATATTCATTACCATCTGTACAAACACACCGGTTATTTTTTATATGTAGTAAAATTGTTTCTCCTTTCCCATCCTGATTTGTCCTTTTCATAGTGTTAATATTCACTCACTTTTCTGTTGCTAAGCCCAGGACGTAGACCCTACAGAAACAAGGTGTCAGGAAGAAAACTAAATGTGGGAAAAAACCATCAGAATAGACATAACCATCCCTGATTCCCTGTGCAGTCCCTGTCCTGAGCTCCAGCTCTGACTGCTGTGCATCCTCCAAGCCTTGTGAATTAAGGGTGATGATGTCCCCAGACTCCCCTAGGTGCACTTGAGGATATGTTCTCAGATAACAGCGTGGCAGAAGAAAAAACCATCACTGAGGATGAGAATAGCTGCTTATCCCCTTCTTGCTCTGCTTTCCAAAGCACAGAAGGAAATCCATTTTTTGGCAAATAATCAGAAAATAAGAACAGTGTTTAAGGCATTATGCTGGTAGAAAGAAAGCATACAGAATTAGGGCTAGGTCAGAACCTTCATACTCACCACCTTATGCCACAGTTTTGTCAAAATTCTAAAGCTTTGTTTGAATTAAGGGACAAAAAAAACCAACCAACCTTAAATCACCGAAGGAAGTACCCACACCACAGTCTCAAATATGAAAACTGTCTTCTGTATTTCTTAAGCCTATTTGTTTGGACATCCCCTGATTCAGTTCACAAGTCTCTGTGCATTTTTTCTTTTTTCTCCCCTAATGTTTATACAAAACTGAAGAGAAATGTCACAGGCTATTTCTACCTGCAGGCTGACAGTAATAACCAGCATCACGGGCTCAGCAGCAGCTACACAGTAGGCTTTAGGGAAAACAGCTTGTAGCTTAGGTGTTAAACCTTGGTTTGGGGGCACAATACATCTTCCTCACGCACAGGAACAGCAGAGCTCAGGTGCTTTTCATCTGCTCTGAAACGTTGCTGGCTGCGTGCGTTCTGCATCTGCAGCGAAGGAGGCAGGGCTGGCTGAGGCTCTGAGCGTTTCCTCTGGCAGAAGAGTGCTCTCTGCCAGGAAGGCTGCTTGGGCTGGCTGTTGTCTGTGAACTCCTTAACATTTCCTGTCCTGTTGTCAGATCGCTGACAGGTTTTGTAGCTTTAAATCTGGACTTACATCTTGCCAAGGGAGAGGCAGGCAAGGAAGCAAGGAAAACATTTTGCTGCTGAAAGCCTGGAAGAGATGCGCTATCTAAAGTGAAACAAAACTGTTTCACTTTGTTGAACTGTTACACTGTGTTGAAAAAAAAATACTGACAAACAGCTATACCCTTGGTTAAGGGAAGTGTTTATTTTTTGACCAGCTGTTTTCAGACCTCTTCCCCAAGTTGTGTCAGTAGCTTGAACAGTTTAAGAGAAACAGACTTGCTGTGGTTAAGGTACTGCTGACTTTCTGTGGATGCTTCAAAAGGAAGAGAAGCATGTACTGCAGCTCCTTATAGCACAAGCAAACACTGAGCTCCTAAACATTCCTGAGATTTTACTTTCTCAGGTGTTGCCAGGTTCTATTTTCAAGGTTTCCTGCTGAATCACAAATAGCCTTGTTTATAAAAGGTACAATCAGACTCTTAACATCAGGAGCTAAGATTTTCAGAAAGCAAAAAATTATATTACAGCCCACAGCATCCACAAGACAGTTATGTGAATTGGTGATGCTACTTTCGTGCTCATTTGCAGCGATTCATAGCCAATTTACTAGTCAAAGAATTTGCTGCTTATCATCTTAAGAGGGCAGCCTAGAGCCTGGGAACAGAGCTGAGTTTTACTCACACTGCTGCGTTGTTAATAAATTGCATAGTTAGAACTTGCCTAAAAAGATGAGACAAACAGCACTAAAAGACACAGCTTGCATTCATACATCAGTGACAACGAAGCAGAGTTTGGTGCTCGTGGAGCAGAGTCAAGGATGGCTCATAGATGGGCTGTGCTACAATTGTTCTGTTACTGAATGGCCTATTCTTTTTTTATAAGGGTAGGAACAGGATTTATAGAAGCGTTAAAGTGAACTTATAACTTAAGTCTTCTCGCCGGAATCGTGTTTGAAAGTTTAGAATTGCATCTTTATTTTCAGCAGTTTGAATCCAAGGAGCCCAGTAAATGTTAACAGGTTTGCAGAGAACACAGCAACATCGGTACTCAGCATTTTACCCAAATAACTTACAAAATGAAAAGGGCAAAAACATTGGTGTTGTCATTAGAGGCTACGCAGATACCAGAAACAGGCAGAGTCTCCTCCAACATACAGTTAAAGGCGTTAGAATTGGGAAGAGCAAAATGTTTCCCAAGTGTAATTTTGAGCAGGTTAAACCAGGACAACACAACTGCTAAAGCCAAGCTTTACTCTCAGCTATTACAGTGCTTTGGGGCACATCTAAAACAAAACCAAAAGGGTATGACAAAGACTCAAGGAAAACATATGAACTGAAATAGATATGTTGGAGGTTCCTTCTTCATATTTGCTCCCATTTTGCAATTTGATTTAAATATTGTTTCAAACAAAACAGCAACGCAGCACATACAATTGCTCGAGCAAATTAGTGATCATTTAACAGCTCATGGGGTGAACTGGCCCATTAACAACTGTACAATGTGTACAATGTGTGTTCAATGTAGGCCTGCGTTTAGAAATAGTGTTTGTGAAACTGCAGCCTGCAGTATTATCCTGTATGACAGCATTTGGGGCAAAAGTTAATCCCTATCACCCATTTGCTTTAGTCTGTCAGCACCAGTGTCATGTAATTACACCTTTTTTTTTTTTTTTTAATTGTGACTTAGATTAGACTGATACCTTCAGTCTCAGCTGTGTACAACCAACAGTCATAATGGGAACGAGCTGCAGAATCACTGTTACTTGGCTCCCTGTTGAGCAGTGAGATGTAAGCATTAATTAAACCACAAGCATAAAATACAAAGACAAGCTTATTTTGAAAATGAATGATTCTTTAATGCAAGAATGAAGAAAATGTATTTCTCCCAGGACCAGAGGTCTTTCCTCCAAGTTCTGTGGAATGCTTGCCCAAACCCAGTGATAGGAAATCACCCTAAGAATCCCACACTGCCATCACTTCCATCATCCTTTGCCATGAATACATGCAAGCATGCCATCTACTTTGTGTCTTAATCTGTCCTTCTTAGTTTTTTCCTTTCAGGCATTTGGCACTTGCCCAGCATAAAAAAAAAATTCCTCCATCTCCACTAAAGCTGTGATTCTCTCCCTATTTCACTGCTTTCTGCATTTCTTTGCACCACATCGTCAAACATCCATTAGCTCTCTCAGCAACTGCAAAACAAGGCAGATGATTAATACCAACCTTTGAAAAGGCTCAGCAATTAATTGTAGTCACTGATCTGAGCATCTAAGGTACCAGCAGAACAACACAGAGAAGCTTCTGTTGCTCTTTGCTAGCTTTGCTTCTTTCTCAGTGATTTCCTCAGGCCTCCTGGCTCTCCTGACACCGGTGGGGAGGAGCCTGCCTACCCATCCACTAGTTGTGGAATCTAAATCCTAAGCACAGAGGGTATATCCCTTCTTTCAGACTAAGATCAACAGCAGTTTTATTAGAAACAACCAACCCAGGGCAGCTTGTCAGCAATGAATGGATGTAGGTACCTTCAGGATTTTACGTAACAGCCAGATTTCACATAACAGCCAAGGGGAAGGAACACGCTCTGCGTTGAGATTTCCATGAACAGTGTCTCCGTTCAGATTCCTAAGGGAAAACATTTTAAGAAGGCTGGCTTAAAACAACAAGCTCATGATGCACCAGCCTGGTCCCTTGATTTAAAGAAATGTTTAAGGATGCACCATCTTCCTGGTGTGATAAAGTACATAAAGACAGTAAAACCACTCATCCTTTAAATAGATGCATCACTTTCAAAATCCTCATATCCGACTTGCCTTGAACTATCTTTTCTCCCCTCTCCCTCCAATACTGCTATTATTGTAAACACAGGAACACAATAGCTGGAAATGGTTTCCTTAAGGAAGATTAATCTCACTCTCCTTTACACTCTCTCTCCAGCTTTCTGTCTAGTACATGTACATACAATTCCCCATAAGCCATAGCAGAATGATTTGGTGCAGTCCTGTTATATTTTTGTTTGAAATTCGGCTGTATTCTCTTCTTGACTCCCTTCAGCACTACACCTTGTTGAAGGTCAGTGACAGTTGCCCAGCTAATCTGGTTTCACAACAAGAATCTCCTGCATTTAAGAGCTATATTATCAGAGACCAGCATCACGTATGTGGTAACTTGACATATTTACTACTTGCAGCAAAATGACCATCAGAAACCTCTCTTTCAGGCTACGCTTTAGAGACAGCTACTTCCACAGGGCTCTTCTCCTGGCTCGTTCACCTCACTCAACTGGCACAGACCACAGAGCAACTGGCCACTAATAAACAACAACTGATACTAACAACTGTTAAAATATGCCCGTTTATTGTTTCCAGATACAGCACAGACCATTATCCACACAGCATTTCAACAGTTTCAAACAGTGACAGTCAGAGTAGGGTGTACAGATAAGTATAATTAATTTTCATCTGACTTGTTTGTAAGAGAAAACAGCCCTGTGCAGTCACAGAGGGAAAGAATTATGAAGTACATAGCCCTAGCCTGGGTGCATATGCACGTGGAGAAGAAAGTCATATACATAAATATACTTTTTTTATACTGAAGTACACTTGCTTGTACCCCATCACCATCCCCCAACTAGGGATGGAAGGGAGTTGGTGCCACCTGCAGAGGGTTATACACCAGCTTGCAGTTCAGTACCACTTTCCAAAGCAGGCTTTATAGCCACCTCTGTGCCTTTCAGGGTGCAACTACCCACTGGTTACTTGTCCAGCTTGGCTCCTTGCAGGATTGAGGCAGGAGATTCTTAACTTTGCTGCAGCCAAGCCCTCAGCCTGCTCAGTGCTTGCTGCACCAGGTTCCACGTGCCCTTTCAGAGCTCCTTCTCAGCAGGTTGTTTCCCCCCATTGCTAGCTTTGATCATCTCCTCATCCTGCAGAGCAGCCTGGGCTTGTGTCAGACTGTGTGGAATCTCTTTTGATGTTTGCCCATCATCACCGACCTCAGCTGTTTCTTCAGCTTGCTCTGATGCTAAGGCATTTTCTTCCACATACTCATTAACAGGAACCTCTGTGTCATGTTCCAACTGGAGATCAGCTGGGGCTTCAGCAGCACAGCATGCCTTCTCTTCTGTCTGCCTTTCTGCAGATCTCCGCACATTTGTGATGCTTTCTCTTGTTTCTGTTGTCTTCAAAGGCAGCTCTGACTCCTCTGTGGTACACGGAGCAGCTGGGGACTCAGCTGCCTTCTCCACAGGCACTTCCTGATGAGCCTTTTCCTCACAACTTTCCTCTGAAACACATGGAACTGCATCATCCTCCACAGGAATCAGCAGCCCAGACTCCACTGTATCAGGTCCAGCCTCACCTTGGTCTTCTGCACACACATGGACATCAACCTTTACAGTAGCCTGTGGAAGAGGTCCTGCTTCATCATCCTCACAGCCAAGCTGCTCCTGGGGTACACAGCCACCAGCAGGATGCTCAGCAGTTTGAGTTTTACTGATCTCCTGTAGGCTGCTTGTGGCAGACAGGGCTTCTTGTTTTGCCTGTTCAGCAAGTTGTTGGTTCATCATCATCATCTCTGTGTTGGGTTTGGTTTCAGGGCCCCGTGGCACCTCACTATCTCGTGCATCTCCAGCAGAGATGGTAAGCGGGGCCTCAGAACATACACACAGAGGTGCAGCCTGATCTCCTGTGTCCTTTTGAGCTTGGGCAGCAGATTCACCTTCAGGCACATCTGAGGAATCTGACACTGCAAGAAAAGGTTCAGGGGCTCTGGGGGTCCTTCCTATGCGTGCTGAATAAAAATGGCTCTCCCCAGTCCATGTCGAAGCATCACAGAACACACGTGCAGTCCCAGATGTCTTTTTTCCCTTGGCCTTACAAAAAGCAACTCTCCTAGGGAACACACAGAGCTTGTCCTTGCCCAGAATACCACCCATTGCCAGAGCTGAGAGGAACAGCCCAAGCAGTGCCTGCCTCCTGGAGGTGATGCCAGCCAGCTGCTCTGCCTGAAGATGGGCAGGAACTCTGTGTCTCTTAGAGGAGCAGCTTCACACCTGCAAGACATGGATATTTATTAGTTCACACCCATTTGTGGACATTAGTTGTCATGTTCTCACATAACCTTAGCAGGAGGACCTTATCAGAAGCAAGATAAACACAAGTGAAGTTGCCCATGAGCAGGGAGGTGATGCACACAGATGATTTTTAAAACCAGGTTACAAGGCCCAGCACAGTTTATTCCTTAGTAAGGCCACTGAGAGAACAGCCACCTCCAAGAGGTGCAAAGCAAACCAATAAATTAAACAACACCTCCCAGCACTAAAGTAACTCTTGGAAACAGAGTGGTAAGGCCTGGCTCTACACAAGTTAAGAACAAAAAAAGTATCTGCATTCAAAGAAACCCAGACCATAAAAATTTACGTAAAAGAAGAAAAAACAATATTTTTAAATCACTAAATCAAGAAAAAACATAACCTTAGAGACTCACAGCACACACCACAATCACCTCCTTACCAACACAACCCTCCCACCAAGCACCCAACACCTATAGCAGAAAGGCATCAGCCTTATCTTAAATAGGAGGAGGTGGTCACACTCAATTTCTTCCCCCTTTGGCTCTCAAAGTTAGTTCCAGGGGGTTCTGAAGTCCTCCTCTTTTTTTCTTACTCTTCTTCCCAGCCATTACATAGCCATTGGAAACAGCTTCCTAAACACAGCTGATTCATTTGATTACCAAATGACTATTTGGTAATGGGCACTGACAACTAAAACTAAAGATTAGAACGGTGCAGCTGTGCACAATGAGAACTGGCCACTGTTTGTAATGCTTGCAGCATGCTGTAGCAGAGCAACAGGCGCACAGAAGGCAGTCAGTGCTTCAAGTTGCAAATGATGTTAGTGAACCTGTAGTCTCTGATATTATTTTATACTGGACAGTTAGGGGTGAAAAATTATCCCCCTTCCTGCTTTTGTGCTGTCTTCAGCTGATTGAGTCATGCAATTAGCTACTTTACAGGGGCTGCAGATTGTTTTAATGTTTCCAGCCACAGCTGATCACCCTCTGCTGGCGTTAACATTACAGTATCACTCTGGTTATGTTTACTTACTGGGAGCTGTAACCTTAAATTGGTCACATGGGCAAAACACAAAAGCAAATATCCTGTAAAAACAAAGTAAACCCAGAGACACCAGCGTAAAGGCAGATCCGAAATAGACACTGTCAACAGCAGTGGATCTGAGCAGCATCACAAAGATCAGAATAGCTGGGTTCCAGGCTTTTTATTTTTTTAAATGAACCTACATCTTTTGATGGCAAATCCTATGATTGGTCTAACTGCCCTGACTCCCTTGATAGAGAAATGCAGCAGGAGCTTTAGATGAGCTAACTCCATGCATGTTCCGAGACCATAACAGGACAGTGTCCATGTCTTGCCATTTAAATGTGGAACTTCTGAGTTTAATTGTTGATTAAATGTGAGAAGAAAAAATACTCCAGGCAGCAAGTGTTGTGGGTTCTTATTTCAGTATTTTGTACAAGAGGAAGATGCTTAGTTGTCACCATTGCAATAGGTGGTTGAAATCAGAGACTCAAAGTATAAATTCTTCTTCTAAATGCTTCATTTTACTGTTGTGAAAACCAGAGCCATTCTAATAACAGTCTACCTTACACTCATTTGAAAGCATCCAGAAAATCTTTTGCATGTGAGATGCTATGGAAGATGGCAACGTAACACACAGGAGGGGAGGAAAGAAACGCTCCCTGTCAGCAATCACACCCTCTTGGACAGATTTAGCTTTTGTTCCAAAAGCTTTTTCTAATCTCTGCTACTTTGATGCATTTAAAAGGGCAGTTCTACAAAAACGTTCATTTGATTCTCTGACAAAAAAAATAAAAAATAACCGTAGACCTTAAGAAGAGCTTGGCTCAGATGTCAGCTCAGCATTGGGTTGAATGATTGAACGCAGCGGAACAGGACTGTCACAAAGCCGTTTCGATGGCATCACCACTTGTACAGAGCACACTGCCGTCAGTTCAGAGCACTGATCTTTGTGCTGGGTTTTTGATTGCACAGAGTTCAAGCTGCTCCTTCTTGCTAGAACTGTCTCTTCCTTGCTATGCACGAGGCAGGGCCTTTCAGCACATTAACTATGGCATCCAGATACACTGGATGATCTGCCCAGGGGCATCTCTCATTCATCATTCATGCTGACATTATAAGGGAGTGACAAGCTATGCTTGAAAAATCTTCTCTTCAAAGAGCAAGAAGGGCTTTCAGACAGCGAGCTCTGCAGCACGGGTTGGATACCAATGCTTAGCTTTTCCAGATGGTTCATAAAGTTTGTAAAATTTCTGCCTTCCCCTTGCTTCCAGGCTACAGAACCACACGCTTAAGCCCTCGACTAGTTAGGAAACTTCCCATATAGCACAGTGACTTATAACCCTGCTTAACAGAATTAACCCACAGGCAGGCATGAACATGGATGAGTTTGATTTCTCTTGGGACTTCTTCCTCAAGCCTCTCTCCTGCCTGAAGTGAAGTTCTATGTTACTGAGGTGTGTTTGGGGGGAAGCAGCAGTTAACTCACCCAGCTCCCTGCTGAGCAGCCCTTAGAAACAAGCTTCAGCAGTAGGGACTGCCTGACTTCTGGCAGAACCCATCAAGTAGTGCAAGCAAGTTGGGGAAGTTGAGCTTGCAGCAGAGCAGCATTTATGTAAAGGTTTCCTACTTTTGGGTCCAAGAAACCCATCGTTCAACACTGCTGCAGAGATTGCCCACCTAAGCAAGAGCGATGGTTCACCACCCTATTAAGTAACAGAAAAACAGGACAGGTGCCTCTTTCTTTGCAACATACGGACTCCTGAGTGAAGGAGGATGTGCTTGGAAAGTCTGACATCCAGGGTGCTTTGTCAGCTGAAGTGCACTTAGAAGGAAGGAATCCAAGCATTTAAGAAAGCCTATTCCACTCCCCAAGTACTTTCTCCAAAGCACTGAGTAACACCATCACATGCCACACCATCACGTCAGCTGCTTTGGCTCCTTAACTCTCAACCCTTCAGCTTCCAGCTACATGGAAGCAAAACAAATAAGGTCACCAACATGATATTTTGTCTTTGAAAATTCTTTTTTTGGCATCCTTTAAAGCCCTGATCCTCAGGAACAGGATAAAACCTACAGGAATTCCACCTTGCCTTCATACCCCACTCCCACATCTGGGCACTCACTCCCTACAGTCACCATGTTTTTTAGAGGGACTTTGTAGTTTAAAGAGGATCTATTACCAATTATCCTTTGAAGTGTATAGAGGAGAGTTCAGAGTAGCTTCAGTCACCTTTTTTAAAAAGGCCTCAACAATTAAAACACATTCAACATGTTTTTGCCATGATCTTAAAAGATTTTATTGGTATTATAAAGTTATGAACATTAAAAGTCAGTAGATTTAAACCACAATACACTGACTTATGCATTCTGATCAAGACTACATTTTTTAGTTCGGGGTAAGAGTACAGACCACATGAACACTTCAACTATTACAAAAAAAATACAAAAGAACAAACCAGAATGGTATTTCATTGACTCTTGTGAAAATATTCAAAGTTTACAGTACAGCAGCAACCAAATGGTTAAGTAGTATTCAAGGAGATAGATCCAACATTTGATTTGGAGGTGGCAAGGGCAGTGGCCGTGAGCCACAGAAGACATTTGACTGTGCTAGGTTAAAGGAGCATTTGTCCATTTTGTTCCCAGACTCTTAGGACTAAGAACTGAAACCTCCTATCACCATACCACCATGGGGGATGGGATGCAACGCTCAGCATTCCTTCAGTGACACCACAGTGGAAGTGAATCCCTTCTCTCCCAGCAAGGCACGACCTCCTGAAAAGAAATCAGCTACAGAAAAAACCCAAGAACTATAATTCAGGAGAATATCTAGAAAGGTCTACTGCACACCTCACATCTACTTAGCAAAATCCGTTTCTAAAGTCCAGGACACTTGAAAAGAAAAAATACTGGGCTCAACAGCCTGAGTGAATTGCTTCTTGTAGCTGAAATTCCTGAAGGCACTGGACACCAACCCGTTGATCCTCAGGTCCCTCAAGCTTCAGCATTTTCAGCCTCTATTTCTCCTTCACTCCCAAGCACTTCACACAGCAAGGGTGCCACATTGAAAAACTCATTTTCTTCCTTTGCAGGCATCTGAGTGCAAGCTGGTGGTTCCCATGGAAGCTGTGCTGTTTCTTGCATGATCCTCTGCTGCGGCTCTGCCTCACCTGCTGCGGTTTCTGGATCACTTTCCCCACTCTCCTCACCTTCCACCAGATCACCAAGGACCGTCTGATCTCTGTCACTCAGTTCAGCAGATTCCTCACTCGGTTCAGAGGATTCTGCACAACTTGGGCTCTGCACCTCTCGTGCAGCTGGCTCACCCAGCAGAATCTCATGCGGTAAGCAGCCCAGGAAGGAAAGCAGCTCCAGTGACCCCCACTCTGGACACGGGGTCTCCTGAGGCATCGCAGAAGCAGATTGCATTCCAGCCACACCATTTCCTATGGCTTCCGAAGGATCCACTGTTGTGTTAGTCTCCTCTGTAGCCAGCACATTCATTAAGGGTGTTGTCTCTATGGGAGAAGTAACCTTGACACTCCAAGGGGGCTGAGCACTTCCTTCAGCACCTCTAGCCCTGTCTGTCTGCTCAGCAGCCTCCTGCTGCACCCTGTGCAGAAGTTCATGAAGCAAGTTCCTTACTGGGAGACTCTCACCAGTCTCTGTGGGAGGCTTGATGTCACAGTCTCGGCCAGCTGCAGTTTCCCCTGTGATGTGCAGGGCCTCGCAAATGTTTCCTTCTTGGGGAGTTACTCCAGCACAGGGGCCATCCTCACTGCCAGCCCCAGGCTGTTCTGTATCTGCAACAGGCTTCACATCCCAAGCTGTGTGCATCACCAGCTGGGCCTCAGGAGCATGAGGAACAGGTTTTCTTTCCTCTTCTGCATTACGTGCTTTCTCCCTTTCCTCCAGGTTTTGTAGTTGGCTTACAGAGGCTTCCAGGGCTGGTGTGAAAGGCTGCGTATCGGTACGTATCGGTGTGTCCCCCGGGGCCTGCAAGATGGGTTTGGTCTCACTAGTCTCTTCATTTGCTTCCTCCTGCTTCTTACAACTCCCACAGCAGATCTGTGCGCTGAAATCGCTCCCCATGTTGTCACTCAACAGAACCTACAAGAAAAGAAACTATTTGTCTTAACTGTTTCACAACAGGGTTTTGTACACAGCAGATACAATGAGGTCCTGCATGACAGGACAGATTTCCCTTACATCAGGAGCTGAACAAAGTTCCTGTATACAAGATGACATATCCCTAGCATTTTCTGGGAAGTATCATTGTGACCAAAAGGACAAGAGAACCACTTTTAATATGCTTAAGGGTAAGAGATCTGCAGTGATGATGCAGCTCCAGTACATCACACCTCTGCAGTTAATCAGGGATTCACATCAGCCACCCAGGCACATTTATTAATTGCAAATGGACAGTCAACACCAAGCAACACCTGGTGTTAATCCCATGGAGTAACACGGCTCACATGCAGCTTGTCTGCAGCAGTAACTGTGTAAAGGGGAAACTGAGCTTACACTTACAGCTAGGGCTCCTACAAAGGGCAAATAACAAGCCATAGTCCTCATCAAGGATGAATCATTAACTACACACAGTCTCCACAGAGAAAAATCTTTGCTGGCTGAAGCTATTTGGGCTTGTTTTCTTTCCATGGTCAGTACAAAGAAAGCATCAGCTAAGACACACAGCCACACTGTAATCCCTTTCCTACACCTTGCACTGAGGCCCATTAGTTCAGAGCACTGTGTTTTGCAGCTTAGGATCAGGCATTCAGCCTTGTCCACCAGAAGCACAACAGCAAATTTAAAAGAACCGTTTGAAAATTAAGAACTACAGAATATTCAGTTTAGCACTAAGACTTCTGAAGTGAAAGCTTTTATCTTTCAGCTTCCCACCAGATTGCAATATTTTTCTTAAAATCCAAGATTTCAATAATCACATGGTTTCTTCCAGGTCTCTATATTTCCACTCATTTAGAAGTAAAGGGAAAGGAAAGCCAGGCAGCCTCTTCAATACATAAGTGAAGCCTCTAAGCACTTAATTGGAAGTCAAACCAGTGAGCACATTAGACTGAACCTCAGGCTGCAGTAACGCTTCCAGCATCTGAAAAGAAGCAGAGAACTACCAACATACAACAACTTCAGGACTCATAGTTATCTAAAAGCCACACGGGATAATTTCAATCTCTTCAAATCTACTTATCTTCTCAACACATCTCTTCTTACAACAAACATCATAATTAACTTCATTCCAGAGAACAATACCAAATCTTAGATCAAACTGATCGCTTACCTGCCTCTAACACATAAAAACAACAGAACACAACAAAAACCACCCAAGTACCCTTTGGCTCTCACACTCAACTTAAATAGCACCAAGAGGCCACACAAAATCACTTCCCCCAGCTCCTTGGGCAACAATTCCCTGAATATTTAGTTCCCTTCCATTCTCATTCCCTTCTGGGAACAGCTGTTACGGTTACATCCTTTATTTTACAGCTGAAGGTATTTTATAGGCAATTTTGTGGGTTTTTTTTTTTTATCAGAGAGTGAAGTAAAAAAATGCAGTTTCTGTTTATCACAAATGAGTGATCACTAGCAATATACTGCAACAACACACTATTGTAAAGCAAGACAGGCAGAGGCATACTCAAGAGCAGTTTTCAAAAAGCAGAACGTGCAGGGCCAGCTGGGATCGTCCTCAGCTCCACCTGCCCTGCCATCTTCAGAGAGGGTGAGTTCTGAAGGGTTGCTGGCTTGGCTATAGAGGAAACGAGGCTGGACGTCCTCTAGGCTGATCTCACTTCAGAAATATTATTACAAGGATGACACCTGTATGAAATGGGAAGGCCAACTCTTCTGAATAACAGAAAGACACAAGAGTAGGGAGAGTCCTCGTTATACTCAAGACCCAGCAGGTGATGCAGGAGGAATAAAGCATCTTCTGGATGTTTGCATTTCCTGAAGAGGCCCCTGCGTTTTGTGGTTCTGTTAGTGGTGGCTGCTGATGAGTTTAAGTCATTTGAGGGCTTCCCTTCATCTCAGTGCTCAGAAAGTTTGAAATCAGGGTTATTGCAGCATTTTCATTGGAAAAAAACAAAATGAACAAATCTGTATCTTTAACGTTAGTCACGTCCTTGGAGAGTTTACCTGAATAACAGATCCTCACTAAATGGACAGAGGGCACTCTTGAGACTTTTATGTAACTCTTCCTGGCATATTTTTGTGTTTTCTTAGTTCATTTGCTCGGTGAAGAATATAAACACCCCAAGAGTGAACCTGAGCAGGCTCCGCAAAGTACAGAGTTGATTCTTTCTTCTTCCCCCTTGTTTCTCAGAACAGCTTTTCTCTTTTACAGGTTTGCATGACTCACTCAAACTGTCACAGATGTCCTCAGGGTGGGCAGAAACTCTGATGTCACTGCTGAAGGAACAGGAGTTACCTGGGTTGAAGCCAGCACAGGGCATGCAGGATTGCTGGTAATGAGTGCACTGATAAGCGGAGTCAGTGTACTGATGTATTAATATTACACAGACATCCCATTAACACAAAATTGCAAGAAAAATAATGGACATAAAGAAGGCTTTTTATTTATGGCTCACCTCCATCTCGAACAAGAAGATTGGGACACATTAAGTAAATATAAGAGAAAAAAAAATCTAAATTTTCCTTCATGACATTTTGACCATTTCTAATTATTTCAGTTTTCTCTGCCTCTGAGGGAGTCCTTAGTCTGCTTTCAATAATTTTCTCATTACTTTTACTGCCTGTAAGCATGACAGAAGATGATTGTGCCAGTCACTCAGTCCATCCAATAAAACCTGCCTCATCAGGCCTAACCTGAAAAAAAACATTTAGTCAAAACTGGATGAACAAGATACTAAACTTAAGAAGATTGAAGTTGCCTGTTTTAAGACTGTTCTCCCTTACTGTCTCTTTGCCTGAATTCAGAGGGCTGCTATCAGTCCTGCAAACACATCACTGATCACAGCAGATGCCTCACAGGGACAGCTTCCATCTTGCCCCATCTGACATTCAGAGCTGTGCTACAGGCTGCCTGTTTGATGTGTGGTTTGCACATCCAAGTAAATACAAAATAGAACAAAATACTTTTACACAGTATTGCTTTGAGAGCTTCAGCTGACATTGAGCAGTGATGTAAATGGGGTGTCTAAACCAGCAGGAGACAGCTCTTAAGTTACAGGATTGGAAAAACCTGCTCTTTGGGAAAGGCATCACATTCTCAACATGCAGTTAGACAGCCTTGCCTCCAAGGAGAGCATATTCAGGTGGACATTCCTTGAAGAGAATACTGTACAGCTGTCAGAGGGCAGACACAGGTGGTAAAAGCTAAATAATGCTTTAATAATGCTTTGTACTTGCCTACAAAACCTAGTCTGAAATCTTAGGCTATGGCAAAGCTAGGGCACATAGCTAAAGCACTTCAGCCATATTTCACCTGGAAATGAGGACAAAAACTTTACTTATGAATAGAAGCATCAAGAGGACATGTACTGTTTCCTTGAAAAATATCCAAGTGTGTATGCACAAAGCACAGCTGCGTATTTAGTAACTTCAAAGTAGCCATGTCTTGCAACCACATTGTAAGCAGGCAAAGATACACAGTTTTAGTTTTGTCACAATATTTTATTACCTTGCTGACTACTGAATATTGTGGAATTTTACATACATACATGTTATATCAACTTTAATAAGACATGAAGCATCTTTAACATAGGAGACAGCGTGTCAGTTTTTGTGACTAAATTAAGAATATTTTCACACCCACAGAGAATTTTATTAACATCCACACCTGATCTACTTCTGAGAAAGCAGAAACCACCTGGTTCCTTTGGACAGGAGAGCTGGTCAAACAGTCATTTGTATTGTTACAGTCAGGACATTGATCCGGAGAGGGAAGGAGGGGATTTAATATGAAGTATTATGTACTTACTTACACAAGTTAATGTTTTGTTACACATGGCTGGGTAGTGCAAATGTTTCCGAAATAAAACATGAACTCTCCATTTGTGGGGTAAATAACAGCATCTGAACTCACCCACAATTACATCAGAATTGCTTTCATATGCTTTGAGAACTTTTTGACAGGTGCTTAATCACAGCAATATATCACTAAGCATTACATTTCCCCTTCCATGTTTTATTAGCAGGTGGCACAGGAATATACCCAGCATACATATCAAACAGAACTCCACCATGTCACCTGCTAAAAAGTTAAACATGAAGCAAAGCAGCTCAGTATTACACTGTTCCAGTATTTTAACATGCATCAAGATAAACACAGCACTTCATGTGTCCACAAACATTAGTTCCATTAAGTCAGTTCCTCCTCACACCATTCCCTTTTGCATCACACCAAATGTCACTTAATGCCATTTAGAAATATTCTTAGATCTGTGCTCGTAACATTTTATTTGAGTAACATTGGTTTATGACTCTTGACAAAGCACATTAGAACAGTAAAAGGAAAAAACAAACGAGAAATTTTATGTTTCCTTAGCCTTTGTGGGTATTTTTGCATTTACAGCATTAGAAAAGTGTGCATAGTTAATACCTGATATGCTGTTACACTTGTCTTGCACCAGCTTACTCACTTGACAGACCAACTTCAAGAGGATGCATGAGCCAGAGCACTCGCAGGCCCACACTGCCCAGACAGTTGCATAAATCAGGTTGTTCCACAGCTGCCCACAGAGAACAAGGAAGCACACAGCCCAGGTTACTGCCTGAACAGCACTCGGCCTCTGCTTTGCCCACTGACAAGACCTCTCAAAATTCAAGATCTGCTACATGCTACAACAGCATGTTAACGAATCACTCAATACTGCTCCAGAAACTCATAAAGCATGTTGTCTAGCACACTGCTCTGGTTTTGTGATGCCATCCATATTCCCCACAGCAATACGCTCTGAAGATGAGCATTTCATACAGGCATACAGGAGCTGAGTATGGCTGTAACTCATACACTGATGCTTGGAAGCCTAAACTGACTGGAGGAGAAAGGTGAAAGGGAAGAAGTTCTTTAGACCACTGACATGGGTGATAATGTTTGCTCCAGGGACCTTAAAGTACATCTCCCACCTAAGTATGTGCTGGACTGAGAAACAGGGTTAGTAGAAAAGATCAAACAGCTTGAGACAACATGGTAAGTGAAAGATTAAAAAATAATGAAGCTGCGTTCAACCCAAGTGAAACTTCAGAGGGAAGAGAGCACGTGTTTAGAAATGCTTTGAAGAATCATGTTGCAAACATCTCAGTTTCCTTTTCAAGTTCAAATTTCAAAACAGTTTGAAACTCGATTAGAGAGCAAGGCTTCTTTTCACCTTACTACAGTTATGGCCAAGGACTTTGTTCAGTCACTACAGCCTCAGAGCACAGTAACTGCAGGAGAGCTACACCACCTCAGCTTTAAGGCTGGCGAAGTCTTTTAGCCCAACTTATCTGATGAGACCCCTTAAGTCACATTACAGCATTACAGAAGAACCACTTCAGTCATAACTGGATGACATACAGGTTGTGAACACTCAGGTTACAGAACACCCACGACAGAGCTCAAGTTCCTTCAGTTCCTGCATTTGTCTTCATTATACCGAGTCTACCCATAGCTTTCAAACAACTTGTGTTAGATAATTCTACAGGTCTTACAACTTTAAGTGCCTTTAACCAAGTCTCAGTAGCACAGGGCTCAATGCATTAAGGAGCTTCACTGACGCTATGAAATACTGCTCATAAAGTAATGTCATGTCTCCACATTATAACAGACAGCTTCTAATGCAGTAACAATTTCATAGAAGACAGTTATTCCTGTAAACATGGAGACTGACCAGAGTCAGACC
This sequence comes from Penelope pileata, assembly GCA_013396635.1. Lineage (NCBI taxonomy): Eukaryota > Metazoa > Chordata > Aves > Galliformes > Cracidae > Penelope > Penelope pileata. Next base: position 148,779 of record WBMW01003621.1, read on the forward strand.
AGTTAAAATAAGCATCTGCTAGGAGGAGGTATCTCAAGAGATCATTCAGTACAGGCAAAAGATGTCAGTAAGGACATTTCCAAGTAAGGATATGAATAGCTGCTGTTATCCATTAAGTAGTTCATTATACACCGTACAGAAGAACAACATTTACAAGGAAAAATTTTTTTATTTTTTTTTACACAGAAGACATGCTTTTGATCACTTTTACAACATTTTCCTTGCATCTGGAGAAGGCTGAAAATCCTTACAAGTTCCCTGAGCCAGCTCTTGGGCAGTACCCTGAGAGTCCTCAGGCTTAGCAGGATGTGTTGCAGCAGCCTCTGGAACTTCTTCCTGCACTTGTTTGCGTGCTGTTTTTTTGTAAACCACAACGAAGGGCTCCTTACTGAGGTGGGCTCCCATGTTCACAGGTGTACCTTCCAGGGAAGCCCGAAGTGGTGCACGTCTCCTACACAACGCAGCAACCTTCCTGCTGCCACAGGAGCAGCCAGCAGGCCTGTAAGAGAATTAAGAGTTACTGGAGGAACCAGTAAACACCATTTCTTTAAAATTTAGCCCTTGTATTGGAAGATGCCTTCTCCACCCCACCTCAAACATTTAGAGGAGACTACTACTTTCTAACTGCACTGAACAGAAGACACCATGGGAAAACATACACAACAGGGTGGGCATTTAATACAATGGAGCATAGTGGACAACAAATTTAATTCACTAACTGCCTGGATTTCCTGTACTATCCTAATGATTCTATTGCATCTAGCTGACAATACAGCCAGGATAGTCCCTGAATTGAGAGATAAACCACCTCTGGAGAATAATTGCAAATACCTATCATGATCCTAATGCAAGTGAATGATGTTGGCAGGAACATGAATCACCCCCTATTACGGCAGTTCTAAATCTGTTAGGAGAGAACACATCCTACTGCTGACGATAAAGAAACTGCAGAATCCAGTTTGGCTTTGTTATTATTCGTCTCCTCCCCAATTACAGTTATTTTACTGCAACACTGATGGCAGCCCATCAGCATTTGTTCATTTGCTGCAGCATTTCATGATGCCAAGCCAGGCTTCAAAGTATTCCTGTGTGCTACAGAGCTCACTTTGGAGATGATTTCTTGCATAGTGTGAATGGGTATTCGTATTAGTTAATCATACAGCTCTCAAGCTTGCTCTTAGTTTCCAAACCCACTAAAATCGCATCTGTAATTACGCAGTACATCACAGCAGGCTATTAATTTAGAAGATAAAATCTGTAATGCAGTTCAGCATCCCAGGCCAACTACCATGCGAGTGCAGGGGCAATAAGTGTTATAACCTGGCTATAACCTCAGTTTAGCTCCTTTATGTTCATCACATCATATGACTATGGAAACTGGAACTCTGGCTTGAACTTTCACCCTAACATGCCCAGATCGGAAAAACTTGAGCTTTCAGCAAGGCAGAAACTCACAGTTGGATTAAAAGCACATTGACACCTCTTCTCATACTCCAAAATAGCTTTAAATCGTCCAGCCACAGCCAAGCAGCTCCACTACCAGTCACCATGCTGTGACCCACATTTAATTGGGGGTACTTCCACAGGGACAAAAGGGCTTCTGAGGTAATGCACTGCTTAAAGGGCACAGAGACTGAAGATGGACACAATACAGCACCAGATAATAGCCTTGCCCCAAGGTCTAAACTTTTCTCCTCTTCACAGCTGTGAAGCATCACTTGTACATACAGCAGAGCCAGAAGGGCTGTAGAAAAGCATTCTCCATCAATTAACACAGTTCAAGTAGCTAGTTAAAAGTCAGGTCAGTTGAAGAGGACAAGCCTCAGACCAGGCTCAACATGATTAAAGTGACACTTGGAAATAACTGCTTACACTTCTGGATTTGGGGTGAAAAGCTGCATTTTGTTCTTCCCAAGAAGCCTAGCTGCTATCTTGACCTTCAGCTGTCTCTGGCAGTATGAGTATCAGCCGACAAGGCTGTTAGGAGATCTCCTTTGTGAGGAGGGCAGAATTCCTCCTGTCATCTTATTGCTCTCATTTCTGGGATGGAGAGCCTGAGCACACCATGCATGAGAACTGGTCAAGTGCAGGAGTTAAACTTTCCAATACATCCCCCTTTTCTGCAACCGATTCCTGCCCCTCTAAGGGCTGCTGTTCCTCTGTTAAACATTCTTTACCACCACATAGCATGCCATCTCCTCTGGAGAGCAGCTACATATATCTTAAGTTTGACTCTGTATGAGTAGACACAACAACAAACATCTCACACAGCCCCTAATCCAATAGCACTGCAAGAGCTGACTTGGTTTGCTTAGGTTTCCTTTTCCCTAGCTGCAATTATTACCATCACATTACTGCACACAGCAATTCATACATGACTGATGGCTGAAGTGAGCTCTGCAGAGTGAGACAGCAACTGAGTTACATTAGTAAATTTCAAAAAAGTCAAAGAATTCCTACAAATCCCAACATCTCTGAACCATGTGAATGCCATCCCAGGCACTGCTCACCTACAAGGTGCATGCAGCTGAATGCTTCCTTACACCACAGCCCTGACATAGTACTATTAAGTAAAAAATACATTTAAGTGAATGCAGTATTTAATTAAAGCACCACCAGAGCACATCAAGGCCTAAACATCACAGTGTGCACACCTGGAGCTACCAAATTACTGTGAGTACAAAGGAAAGCATGACACTCCTTAAAACAGAGTCTAAAAGCCCTTTTCTATAAAAGTGAGAAGGAACCAAAAAGCACTATTGGTGCAAATCAAGAGCAGAAAACCGCCAACAACCACTGCTGCAGCAAGAGGAGTATTCACCAGGCAATGCTACAAATACACAGGACATACCAGCAAGGCACAAACCCCACAGCCTCCTATCACAGCACTGAGAGCAGCTCCCCAGCACCAAGCATTAACTCAGCTGACTCAAAATAGCAGCGCTCCCGCAGAAAGCAGCCTGGGCCCACAGGTGCTGCTGCTCAGCACCAGCCCACACAGCACAAAGCCCAGGCAGCACTGAGGGGCAGGACTGCGCTCCGCACTATTTATAGCCGCGGCCCGGAAGGGGGCGGAGAACTTCCGGCCCTCAGAGAACGTTCTGGAAGGAAGGGGCGGAGCCGCTGCACTGCGCATGCGCGAGGGCGGGTATTTATAGAGCTGGGGGCGTGGCTGTGCTGTTGGGGGGCTTGGCTGGGTGGGTGAGGTTGAGTTTGCAGCTGGGAAGTGATGATGTTTGTTCTGCCCTAAAATAATTTTGAGTTTACAGTGTAGCTTTCAACTCCTCATAGTTGAGAGTAGAGAAGTAAAAAGCTTCTGAGGGAGGTCCCAAGTTTATCTTAGCTGCGGTGGTCCTTCTGCAGAGGGCAGCGAAGGGTGAACGGTGTGGGAGCCTTACCAGTAGCAAGCTTCATTTGAAGTTATATGCAAAGTATTGACTTTACATACCATAATTACTTATGTTTTTGTTGCTTTGGTTTGCAGGCTGCCCCTCTGGAGCAGATGTGCAAGCTCCTGCTTGCTGAAGGTGGGTTGGAGTCCATGAGCTGGAGGAGCAAGGGGGGTGAGGTCATGGCCTCTGTGCAGAAACAAAACTGTGCTGTGTCTGCAGCTTATCCCCTCAAATATAATAAAATTATATATTTAACTGGTGGGACTTCAGACACCTTAAAAAAATAGATTTAATAGAGTAGTGCCCTCAAAGGGGAACTGTATGCCTTGGTAGCAAAAACAAGAAGGGTGTTAATAGGTATTGGCAGTTTTTGGTGTTAATAGAAACTGCACAAGATTTGTGATGGGGTTCAAGATCAACCAAACAGGTTTGCAGATGAAAGATAAAGCTTACTGTCCAGGAGGTAAAAGTAATTAGCTGTTTTTTCTGTGTAAGGCAAAATTCAGGGTATGTTCCTTGCTTTGTTGATGATTTTTTCCCCATTTCAGTGCAATTGCAAAAAGACCTTTGCATAATAGAAGGAAGTAAAGTCTTAAAGAAAAGCCACAGATATTTTTTTAAGGCTTTCTTCTCTTATTTTTTGGTGGCTGAGTTTAATATGGAAACCTTGGAAAGGGGACTAGAGGGGAAAAAAGGGCTTCATTAGGATAAAAGCTTGTTAGATAAGTGGTTAGTTAGGTAAGTGATATCTTGTTCCTAAGTCTGTTCTAGTGCAGTGCATGCTGAAAGAATGGCAATCAGAGTGGAAGTAAATGTAAGTGAGGCATGAAGTAGGATGCTGAAGTTGGTAGGTGCCAGGGCATAGGTGATGTGAAAAGTGTGTTCTGAGCATTGCTTGAGACTGCAGCTGTTTGTAACTTGATTTTTTTCGTTATTACTTAAATTTATATGCATTAAAACTTGGGTTTGGTTTCTGCATGCAATGAGGTTGAGCTGTAAAGCTTGGAAAGCAGCTTCTTCTGTTGGTTCCTGAGGTTGTAAGGCCATGGAATCGCTTTGTGAAATAGTTTATAAAGTGAATTTGTCATGGCTGTGCTTGTAAGATGTGATTAAGCAAATAAATTAGGAACTGGGATTGAAGGCTTTATCATGACAACAATGCTTCCTGCTTTCTATGTTGTCTACAGTTGAATTTTATTTAGTGGAAGCTGAAAAAGCCCCTTTTGTACTGATTTTGCAATGTGCATTAAAATGTATACCCACTATATACCTGTTTTTAATATACATTAAAATATATACCCAGGTGGGTATAAAATATATACCCACCTGAAACTTAATGCTATCACAAGCCCCAGGTGTTTGTGCTAAGCAGCTGCCCTGTATGCAGGTAAACAGAGCTTTGTGCAGTATAAGCAGTTTTTCTCCTTAAAAGAAGCAATTGATGTCTCAAAAATAGACCTTGCATTTAATTAACATTTGCTGGACAAGCCATACATCAACTTGAAAAATCAATAGTCTGCAGGACAAGATGCTAGTACCAGCAAGAAAAACTGGGCTTCATCTTGCACTTGTTCATGGCACATGACCAGACTAATGTAAGTAAATGTGGCAAATATTGTGTGCTTTTACTAGGCAGAAACTGGTTTCACTGGCTTCCAGCTGTAAGATATTGAAAAGTGAACTGCTAACAGGCATGAATAGATAACACAGGTGTTAGAGATGGCTTTCTGTTGTGCAAATGAGATCTATGTTCATTTGTCCTCTTTTTTTTTTGCAGCTGCTGCTGGAGAGTTTGGGGTTTCTCTGGCAGTTTGTCAGAAGTGATATTGCACAGCTTCTTGGAGTGTTCTTCACCCATCCTGAGATGCTGCTTTCAGAGCTGCAAGAGAAGGGGCAGTGAGGGATGGCTTGCTGCTGGTGGAGGTACAATAGATGCTGGGGATTGCTAGGGATGGGTGTCTGTATGGGTAAGAAATGAGATGTGAGGTGCTTTAATGAAGGTATTTTGCTTTCATGAACAGCAAAACCGTATTAACCAGCTGAACACAAAGGGTGTGCTGTGATGTGTGCAAGTACATAAAAGGCACATGTCAGTCCACCCACAAGTTTCATCTCCTTACCATGTAAGGAGCTGATGGAGGTGAGGGAAGCACAGGTGGAAGACCTATCACTAATGAAACACACCACCTGCAAGTGTTCAGCTCCTAATTGTGCTGGCAACTGGAGCTCAGTGAGAAGTGCTGTTACTGAGCAGTAAGTTAGTCTTTGCAGGCAAACCAGTAAGTACATTGTTTCTTCAAGAGATGGGGTGGGAATGATCATATGATGCCTAACAAGTGTGTAAAGGGACAAAACGGCTCCTGTGCAACAGCAGTAGATTGGTACCTTGGGCTACAGGTTGTCTAGGCTTGCACTGAATATTAAATCCCTGACAGCTGAATCTTTGTAACTGTTGCATGAGCTCATGTGAGATCTCTGCATTGCCTGAAACTACAACAAATTAGTGTTGGTTTTCAGATTCACAGAACAGACTGAAGTGGTCAATAGAATGACCTTTTCCTTTGGACTACTGTCTTGCACTGGGGGAATTCAGGTTTTGTCACAAATTAATGACTGAGGGGCTTGCAGGAGTCATAGCTCTTGCTGGGGAGTCGCAACCTTTTATTAGTGCACAATTGCTATGCCATATGTTCTGTGCCCCAGGCTGTAGAAGAATGACTGAATACCAAAATTGTTGTTAGCTCAAGGTTCCTAAGTGTGTGGCTGGGAGGTGGCTGACCACAAAGTTGCATATGTAGTGCTAAGTACTTGGAGACCTGCTGAGGCATTGTATAAATGATTTTATGTTTATCTTACCACAGATGATCGTTTAATAGAGCAATTACTGGGCAAAGTATACACTGGAGAGCAGTTGCAACTATGTAGAAACATCGTCTTAATACATACTCCTTTTTCTTCATGCTTGCAGGGATGGGAATCAGTCTGCTGAGAAAGCTAGGAATGTAGAAATCTGCAGTTCATTACAATTCTTTCCTCAATGTTAGTAGCTTCAGTTATGAATACCATACTTAGAGCAAGGTAGGCAGCAATCCCTAAGCGTTTGATTTCAGCTAGCTATAGGAGTGAAGTAAAACATAAGAACTACTGGCTGTGATAATAAAGGGCTATCAAGTTGAAGTTGATGGATTTTTTTTTTCCTCATGCAGATTGCCTATTCAAAGGGATGACATAACTTTGGCTTGCCTCTTATCCTCCTATTCTGCTCTGCTGAGCAGCTTCTTGGTGATTCCTTGCTAGGATAAGAGTGTTGCTGTTAATGTAGTTACATTGCTTGTTTTCAGAAATAACAATTCCTACTTAGACCTGCAGACTTCTCTTCTGACTTTGTTATAAACTGTACGTTAACACTTGTGTTACCAAAACTATTCACTTGCATTGCATAATGTAGTAGTTTTGCTCTTTAGGCTGAGGAAGTATTGACTAGGATGAAGGTTCTGGAGAGCAGGATGCAAACAATTTTATTTTGTATGAATACAGCTGAAAATACTTCAGATCCTCTCAGCCACACAAAAAGCATTTAACACTGAGTCATGTGTGACTGTGGGAGAGGAAAACCAGTGAAACCTTCAAAAGCCTCCAAACAAAACTCTTTATACTATAACTAAACTTCTTTCTCTCAGATGTCCCTTAGGAGTCAGAATTCAGAAGCTTGAATTTAGAGGTCTGAAATCTAATTGAAGTACTTCAAGCAACAGTAAAGAACAGGGTTCGTATGGCAACATTGCAGCCATGAATTGAACCAATTCATCAAAATGAATGTTGCATAGAAATGTGGCATTTATTTGGTTGTTGAAGGACATTCCTGTACAGGGCTACATTCTCCTTGAAGGCACTTTGGAATTAAATGTGCACAAATACGAGGACATATACCTTAAGCAGCCATAGCTTCAGTTAATGCACTGTATACTTTGTTAATCTGTGAATAGTAATTGAGTCTTGGACTGCTTTTATAGTGTTGAGAGAGTAATACAACTACTATGATGTATAATAATGCTTGAGAGCTCCAGGGAGGCTCATTTACATGATAGTGAGGGAAATGGTCTTGCAAGGAATAAGAATTAAGAGGTTGGTATTGTGCAAGTTGGTGGTTTTTTTCCAGATGAAGTATGACATGAGGAAGGCTGGGGGGGGAGGTGTAAAAAGTCATTTAAAATGCTGAGTCTATTCTTTCAACTGAAATCTAGAAGATAAATCAAACTCAATCTGCACTGATACCTCTTGGGGTAACACAAGAACAAAAGAACAGGAGTTTTTGTCACCACAGCAAAGATCAGATTATTTTCTTCAGAAGGGAGGCTGACGGGTGTATGTGCTGTAAGCTTTGTTTTTGAAGTCAGTCATCCTTTCAATAGGTGGCACAGCATTGTCCTTGGACTGTTCTGCCCTGTTTTTTCTTGCTTCTGAGAACAAGACTTCTGTTTTTTCTGCAAAATTTTTCATTCCCTGTGCTCTTATTTGCTTTAGCACAGGATGAGTTCCCTCTGCTATACAATTTGAGAGGACTCATTAGTGTTATAGCTCCTCAGAAGGCTTTGTCATGGGTGGCAAGGTTGAGATGAAGGGCAGCTCAAGGCAAGAGGAAAGATGTATTGAGTTCTGGTGACAGGGAAATGTTCAGTCTGAATGAGCTCATCTGTGTTGTGCTGCCAAAAACCTGAGTGTGGAATGTATCAGTAGATCTTGGTGAATGGGACGGATGGTGTAAGAAGAGCCTTTAGGAAGAGTGATACCTTCTTGTAGAGAAATGGGCAGAGACAAGGTGGATACACTGGTTTCTCTTGAATGTAGGATGTTTTCTTTGTGTAATTGTGGACATTATTCTGACCTTTATGGTATTCCCATATTACCATTGAGATGCTGTAAATTTTTAATTGTCCCCTAGACTGATGTAAACAGTGGGCTAGAGCTGTGTTCAAGTACTCCAAGTTTCATTTAAAATCAGAGGAGAGAGGTGATTTACAACTGCAAATTTTCCAGGAGTCTTTACAGAAAATGATTTGCAACAGTCTTGACTTAGCTTCTGTCTCTGACTGCAGAGTTTGCAATGATTGGTCTCCTTAGCTGACGTTAGCCTCTGTGAAAACTCCCAGAGGTATGATGAGAAACTGAGTGTCTGGTTTACCATTGTAGAGCATGCCAAGGCTGTGTGAAACATACTGCTGGAAAGCAGAGTATTATTATTGTTGTCATAAAGCTGACATTAGTACATCTGTGTGTCCTAGGGGAAGGCGCTGTGTAAGCATAAAGTGACTTGGTAGTTTTCCCACCCTTAACAGACAGCAGCTCTTACAGCTATATTATCCTTGTTTATAAAATATATTGATCCAGCAACATCATAATCTTGAGCTACAACTTTTCATTAGATAGCAACTTCCAGTTGCTGTAGTAATTCAATAAATTAATGAATACAGGCAGAGGTAGGAGATGATGCCTGGCCTGGCAGGGGTCTGGTTCAAAGGCTTGTGGATGTGTCAGGGTGACAGAAGACTGTAAGCTTTAATCAGGGCCACCTGTCCATGAGCATTTACATTAACTTGTGTGTGTGGAGCATGGTTTGCCTGGAAGAACCTGCCTTTGCTATGAGTATGATGCTGGAGACAGATTAGACTTAATGGTGGTGGTGGCTGTTAGGTTGAGATGTCAGGGCCTTCGGTTATATGAGAAAGCCCTGTCCAGGTCAGCTGCAGTCTCGTAATATCAGAAAAGATGTCTCAAGCATTCTGTCCTTGGTTCTTTCAAGCTTATACTTGAAGCAAGAGACTGTTTCATGTTGCAGTCACCGGATGCTTAGGATGAAAGGTCACTTTCTGGTGCCTGCTGCAGCAAAAACATTTCATGCTGTTGCTCTCCCCTTATTGAAAGGGGAAGGGAGCAGGTTGAGGCTTAGAGCTTGCCAAGGTGTTTTGTCTCTTCAGCAGGTAGACAGCGATGCATTCATGTGTGCAAATGCTCTAGCAGCTTAGAGTGACTTTATTCATTTTTTTCACAGCTGCTTGTCACCATAACAAATTGACATCATCCTGTCCATTTTCCTAGTAGGAGGAAAGCAAGTAGCTGAAGGTAAGTGAAGGCAACTTTCTCATCTCACATTTTCAGAAAGTTGCTGTGGAGGGAGAGGGAAACATCTTACTCATGTTACCTGTTGTAAGCTAGTACCCCAGTGTAGCCTGTGCTCCAGCAGAAGTGTAGCAAGCTACAGTCAAACCCTCCCCCTTATCCCTTATAGCTGGACACAGATGGGGGCCCACCTGAGGTGATGCTGGAAGCAGAAATGGAAGATGCCTAACAGCAACTCCAGGCTTGCCTGAAAGGCTTGTTTTTCTGTGCTTTGACAGGAAACTGTAGCTGAGCCATGGGCTCTGCATCTTAATTTCTACAAAAGCACTGCACCATTCAAAGTGGAAGTGTGTCTGGGTTGCACTAGGTGCTTCTGTCTTGTTTAAAAACAGTTGTGGGAGGGTGGAGGGAAGCAGAACTGTCAGTGGTGCTGAAGTCAACGCAGGTCAAAAGTTAACAGGATTACACAATGTACTTCTGCCGTTTGTAATCTGCTGCAGTGGCGTTGATGGCTGCTTGCCAGTTCTGACACCCTGCCAGACAGCTTGCATTACTGGTCCTGGTGCATGCTGTGACGCGTGTTAATGTCACTAATGTTGTTTCCAAAGGGCAGCAAACACTGTTCTCCTTGGGAAAAGGCAAAGGGAACAGGAGAGGTCTGCCAGAAAGGTGTTGCTGACAACTCTGAATTCACTGCTGAAATGAATAAAACAGTATGGGTAATGTTATGCAAAAATAATTTGTTTAGCTTGGGCTGCAATATAGGTAGAGTGACTGTGTAGGTTAAAATAGTGCTGTTCCCACATCTGCTGTGCACTGATGTGAATTTGGATGTGAATCTTAAGATAGGGCCAAACTGCTGCTAGATTCCTTAGAGATGAAAAAACTCTGCTATGGCATCTTAACACCTCTCCAGCAGATAGCCTGCCATCTCCTGATACCTCCTTGGGATTTATGGCTTGCTGTTAAACTGGCTGGGAGTTCTACTGCTGTTGTAGCAGCCAATCCCTGAATAGGCTTCTGGTGTCAGGCTGGCACAAGGCCTGTGCCTGCATTAGATGATGTTGAGGCTGAATAGGAATCTATTCTAGTTGGCAATTGCCTAAGTAAGCTAATCAGTCTACAGTCGAGTTGTCAACATTTCCTACCCTACTTTGTAAATTGTACAGTTTTCCCATAACTAACAAGGTGTGTTTTACTACTCAATTTTTCACTCTTTTACATATTCTTCTTAAAATGTAATAATGTAATATAATGTAAATGTAATAATAACTTAGATACTTTTTTCCTGGTTTCATGATTGTAATATCTTGCAAGGTACACTGCAACAGTCCTGTATAAGCACACATAGACCTTCAAGGATCTTTAAGAGTGGAAAGTAGCACCTAGTTCTGTAGGCCTTTTTTGAAATGTTTGACATTTTGCATGGAATTGTGCTGATAACCAAGACTGCAGTGGTGGGCAAGTGCACCTGTATTGTGAGTGGTTGAGAACTGGATCCTTGTGCTTCAGGAACAGTGCTAAGAGAACACACGCATGTAAGAGATGAGTAGGGTCAGAAATAGTAACAAGCATTGAATGCAGATGATGTGCAACCCTAATGGGCTTCAGAAAACCTGCCAGTTAGCTTAAAATAGCAGATGCATTATGGAATTTATGGAAGCACGGGGAAGTAGGACAAGATTACTTGTTTCTTCTCAGAGTAGTTTGTCCAACACTGAGTATTGATTGTCACAGTTTTCACCAGCAGGTCCAGCATCACAAGACTTGTCCAAGTAGCCTCTGCCAAGTGGTGCCGTTTAATCTTTGCTTGCTGGCAGCCTGGAAGAAGCCTGCATGAGGCAAGTTGAGCTTGCTGGTGCAAGGTGTATCCATGCCTTGTCTTTCTTGTGTTAAATTCTTTGCTGCTCTTTGAACCAAGGGAAGCATTTGAGTTTCAGTCAACTAAAATAAGTTGCTCCTCAGGTATTCTATGGCATGCTTTCTGTGAACCATGTGTGGCCTTCAGGTGTGCAGGAATCTTTATACCCTCTTTGGGGGGGATCACAGATTCAAAAGGAAGAAAAAAGGTAGGGGCATGGTTTTAAGTTGCTTACTTCCTGGAGCAGACTTAAGCCAAAGATTCTTCATTGATGCTTGTGTATGCTCACTTTAGATCTGGACAAATTGATGAGCAATTTGTTGGAAGGTGAGGAATGGTCTTGCAGAAGCAGGTAGCATCAGCAGCATCACCTGCCTGTTGAAACACCCTCAAAATGTTGCAAGAACAAAAACTGCCAGTCTCCTTGTTAGCTAGGTCAAGTGATTGCAAGCATTTTCTAGGCATAAATGAAAAACTGTGGATGCTACACCTCTGTCATTATTCACACAAACCTGTCTTTCCTTCTGCTCAACATTTAATGGTCCAGTAAGCAGGACAGCAGCATCCTAGAAAGAAGACACAGTCATCAGAACCCTCTATTCTTTATGCTCTGCTGAAGTTTCTATTAATAGATGGGACAATGGCTCCTGTCCCACTCTCTTTCTCCCTTATTAGCATGCTTTTAGTTTTCAGCAGAGCTGGCTGATGTGCTCATTGGACCTTGAAGGATTTGCTCCATGTCAGATGCAAGATATGAGTACAAATGCAAGACATGCTTTAAATTCATAGAGGAATTCTCATGGGGATGTTGGTGAAAAGCAGCTAAAGATACACTGGTGTTCCTGACTTGCATACCGTAGGGGGAGCCTGTCTTGCAGTGTTCTTGCTAGGATGAAATAGTTACCCAGTGTTTCAGGCAGAATGGATTATCCTTTTAAAAAAAAGGATAGTAGGAAGGGTAAGGATAAGAAAGGATAAAAGGAAGTCTTCTACTGGCAATGGAGAAGCCTGCTGTTTGAGATCAGAACAAAAGAGATAGTAAAGCCCTGTGGAAAAAACGAACCTAAGGAATAGAAGTGACTTGTGGCAGTTCTTATGATTTATTTTTTCAGTGGGGAAGGAGGAGGAGGGGAAAACTGCTCAGTATTGACAGCAGTGCAGAAGCATGAATAGAAATTAATCTGAGCACTTGTGATCTTTATTCAAGGATCATGAAACATTATCTGAAGGTGAATAATATGTTTATAGCTAGTTGCAGAACCAAATGTAACATACTTCAGCTCTACAGATAAGAGTACTGATAATGGCTAGTTACGGAGTGAGGTCAAGGATTGGCCTCTGTGTCAGAGCACTTAAGCCCCATGTAGTGCTTCTCACGTGTCTACTTGTTGTCAAAGCAGTTAAATAATTGGCAAAATCAGGGTTTTGGAGACCATTGGGATGACCTATCTCTACTTAAAGATTTTGTTTAGGAGTCACAGGTCTGAAGTGCCGATCTCTAATTTGACTCATCACATGATGCACATTGTACTCCCATCCTGATCTGTAGCAGTTTGTGTTGCACAGAATGGCTAAAATGAGTGGCTGAAATGAGAACTAACTGTAGCAGGGGGAGTTTGGGTTTTATTTAGACTGTGTAATAAAACAATTCTCAGGCAAATGAGTTTTTGGCTATGTGGACAATCTTTTTAGTTCTGTTGTTGGCCGACTGGAAGGGATCTGCTGACCCCTAGGTGAGCAGAGCTGATGAGCAGCCTCTTAGCAGTCTGTCTTCCTCAGATGGACAACTTGTAAATGCCTTTCCTCCTGTTTCACACTAACTTTACATTCAAAAAGCACTGTTTGTGTAAGCAAGTACATCTCTTACAGAGTAAGAGGATTATAGCTGGAGATGCTTAGAAATCCTCTTAACCTATTTGGAGGATATCAAACGAGTGCAGTTGATCTCAGGTTCAGCATGATGTTCTGTGCTCCTTACCTGCCTCCGGTGAAGAGTTTTATAGACCCGGGAGTTCTTAAAGCTTCAGGATCCTTAGCATCTGCTTAGGACAGTTGGTTACTGGTAAGCAAAGTTCACATATTCCAGAAGAGCAATGAAGAGGAGCTCCGTAGCTCTCTTTCATAAGACTTGGTGCATGTGTTTTCTGTGGCCCTTAAGTGCAAATCTTCCTTCTGCTTTGCTTTGAGTTAACCCCAGCAAAAACCATTTGGGGAAGACTATTTCATTCTGGTCCCCCCAAAGCCAAAGGAAGTTGTGAGTTGGTAGTTTTGACTATAGAGGAAGATTTAGCCCAATAACAGACCTGAGTTCAATTGAAACCTGCTGTCAAGCTTTTGAGAAATAATTGCAGAAAAAGTATGGCTATCCAGAAAGTACTGAAGTGTTAACTCCAGCTGTGACACTTCTGCTTAGGATGTTCACTTTGCTGTCTTTGGCTTAAGCCATGTCTCTTGAATCAATGCATGTGTTGCCAGCATTTTAAATACAGAATAAAAGCTGGCACCTGCCCAGCCTTCAAGTATGGCACAAATTAAGGAATACTCCTGCAGAAGTGGATGGAGAACAAAGTGCTTTATAAATTTTTAAAACTGTATTTTGAACTATCCAAATGATCATTATAATCCATTATTCAGTCAGAAAGAAGTGCTTTGCAAGATCTGTGAAATATATCTTCATTGTAAGTGCATCTGTTGTTCCTTGCAAATGATTAGCTGTCACTGAGTTGTAAATTTTACTATTTTGTGTGTGGCTAAGATGATTTTTTCTAATTAAGGGCTGACACAAAGAAACTAGCGGTACCTAATAGAGCTAGTGCTTTCAGTCCCTGCTGTTTACCAGGTCATAAATGTAGCTGACAACAAAACAGCACTAGTGCTTTGAGGCAGAGCCTGCAGACCTACACGTGTGCTTGTCCTGTCCTCATGCAGGCTGGGCTGATGGACAGTGGCACCAGCAGGCAGCCCTAAGAGTGAGCCTACAAGAAGGAGCAGGAAAAGGCTTTCAGTTTTAGAACTGGCTGATGTTTCTCGCTGTCCTTTTGGAAAGGGAAGGTTGGCAAACAGCACCAAGAAATTCATTGGAAGCAGTGAGTGCAAGTAGTGGGGCTTGGAAGCTGCTTACCTGTAAAATGGGACAGGCATGCATTTATGTGCTTGGCATGTTCCGTGCTGGGTAATAGTTCAGTGATAAACCGAGTTAGGAGCTTCATTCCACGTGGCCATGGAACTGCATTGTGTGGATATTTTTCTGCTATCAAATCTTCTTCAGTGGCCTTTGCAGCTTAGAAAATCACTCAAAACTCATCTGAGCAGAAAAGGAATCACTGAGCTGTGTCTGTTAGGGAGATGACTTCAGTGTGTATATAGGTTCTTGTGCAAAATTCTCTCCAGTGCAGCTGCTGTGAGCATAGGAGATCTGTGTAGGACTAATTTCTGAGCTAGTACAAAGATTTTAAAGGTAGCTGTCAACAAACAAGCAGACACTGGTGCTTACCCCCTAAGGCTGACCTTCAGGAATGTGAAAATCCTTTTTGTGCTTCTGGCCTTGTTGCTCATTGTCCAGCTGTTGCACTTAGTTGCCTTTTTCATTTATTGCTGGGCCTTTGTTTGCACTTGGAAGTGGATCAGCTGGGAGGAAGCTGGCTGTAAGCTCGTCCCTACTGTTTCTATGGCAACTGTCAGCTCTCCAGTAGGTTCTCCAATGGGCACAAGCAGTGGATGCCTCTGAGTAATTGTTACATTTACACACTTCTGAACCTTATCCCTGGACACCAGCAGATTTCCAAAATGGTTTCCTAGGCGATGGCATTTTCCATGCTGGGGACAGAAATAGCTGTGTTAGCAATGCTTAAGCTGTGCTTCCTGTGCATCTTGCTGCTGCTGCAGGAGTGTCCTATCTGCTGAAATTTTGGGACCGTAGGTGCCTGTCTGGGGTGCTTTGTTCCAAATTGGGATGTGTTGGTCTGCAGGGGATGCCTCCTTAATAGATGGCTGAGCATTGTGAGATGAGAGAGAAGCAGTGGTGAAAGAGGATGAAGGCCACATGTCCTGGTGCTTCATGAAAGGCTGGCATTTGTCTGGGAGGCTCAGGAGGCCAGAGCAATTCATGTGAGCATCCCTTTTTACCTAGCTGAAGTGCCTGAGGGCAGCTTGGGCTTTCTTCTCTAAGAAGAGTACCAGAGGGTTCTGGTCTGTCCCTGTCTGCAAGGGTGTGTTGAAAGACAGCATGGGCATGGTCTGCTGCTGATCAGGAACCGAGGCTTTCCTGGTGTGATAGGAGCCTAGCAACAAAAATAAGGGATGGCTGTAACATATGTTGCCAGGCTGCCAAATGTCTTGAAGCAGTCTGTGTAGATGCTGCATGCTGGAATACTCTTTGCTGCCAGAATGAAATGTGGAAACTACATAGCTCTAAGGAAGATGGTGCACCAGCTCCTGATAAATGGAACTCCTGCTCAAAACAGTTGATCAAGTGATGTTGTAGGTGCATTCAGTGGTATGTCTTGAGATAAGGAGGAGTTAAGGAGCTGCAGTGGGAGTTTCAAGAGTATTTTTTGGGGGGGGGGGGGNTTACAGAATTAGGTGGGAGCACAAGCATCCTGAATTCTGTGGATGAGCTTTAAAATGCATAGAAAGAATCACAAAATGCCCACAAAGGATTGGTTTCCATTAAAGGATGTTCCTTTAGAGTAATCAGTGTGTGATCCTATTGAATCCCATATTGGCTTCTTCTCGAGGGGCCTGGAGGAGCTTTCTGTAAAAGGCTTTAAGGTGACACAGCTACATCTAAACCATGTAGCTTGTGTGGGATTCAGTGAAGAGACCTCTTGGTCGAGTGCTTCAATGCTGGGAGCTGAGGTTATGCAGCAGATCTGCTGAGTGTGCAGCCCAGTCCCTTGCTGCTGCCTGCAGATACCTTGCATGAGCTGGCTGCGTACTTGATACTGGCAGTGTTAACACAGGAGCCTTGTCCCCTGCATCCCCTGCCCTCACTGTGCAGTGATGGTGAGCCTTTGCATGGCTATAAATGAAAGTGCTGCAGTGGCTGTTAAACGTGGGTCAGGGAAGGATGTATTTGCTGCCTTTACATAACCTGGGCTGTTACGTGGAGGAGAGGACTCTTTCTACTTTCTATGGGCTCTGAGAAAGCCTTGTACTGGCAGGGCCCATTAATTTTTAATTTAGTCTTCTCTACACTGCACTGCTGTTTTGTTTTATGAGGACATTATGCTGAAATGAAGGCTTGTAAAACAGAACTTTAAAGTTTGAAAAAGGTACAGTCATTATAATAATATGCATGCGGAACTAAAAACGAGTGGGTATTTATAGCATAGCTAATATTAATTATTTTTTATGGTGATGTCACCCTTGCAGGTCAACTGAACAGTGAGATGGAACGGTAAGATGCAATGTAGGCTAGCAACCCCTGGGTGGATGGCTCTGACTTGGTGGCCTCACAAATAGTAGGATGAGCTTGCAGAGGCTGGTGTTGGAGGGGGGAAAAATAGCCCTTGGCTGAATAATAGAGGCAGGGAGCACTTATGTTGCAGGAGGGCTACTGAATCGCAGCTTTGCTAGCTCTGCTCCAGGTGCTTCATCCAGAGCATGTTCCAGCTGCTTGCATGGAAGTTAAGGTTCAGCTGTTTCTGAATAATCAGATAATGCTTATGAATTGACCTGCAGAACACAACAGCTGATAGATCAAGGTTTTAAAAGTAATTGTTTATCTACAGACTTGCAAGGTGAAGTGCTTATCCCTTTGGAATTGGTGACGGTTTGCAGGGCTTCAGCTACCTGTGTAGAGTAGTGTGAGATAAATGAATGGATAATGGAAGATCTTGCATTGAAATTACACTAAGCAAATCCATTCTTTTCATCTGGAGATCTCCAATTTGTATCAGGTTAAGAACAAGGTTGAGGGGTTTTTCATTGCTTCAGCAGGGGTAAATAGTCAATGGATATAGAAATAATGAGCACTGGAAACAAAGCTTTAGAATTGTCTTACGTAGCTGGCAAGCTGAGGAACAACGAAGTGAAATAATTTCTGGCAAGACTTGTTCTGTCCTCTGTGCTACCTGAGGAGTTAAACACAAGAACCAGCCCCAGCCAGAGTTCCTCCTTGAAAAGGTGGCTGCCAGCTAGGTGAGGGAGTTGGAAGGCTTCTCTCTCCTGAAAATTGCAGCATTCCAAATCCCTGCAGCTCCTCCCCTCCTTAAGATAAAAGGCAAAGCACAGGAGGAAGTTTCCAGTCAGCAGACTGCGGTGGTGGTGAATAGGATTTTCACAGCTCGCTAACCTGCTGAGTGTTTAATAAATCCAAGAGATGTGTTCCAAGGATAAGGTGGCCCTGGTATCTAACCAGACAGCCATTGCCTGCTGTCAGCTTCCTTACACCTGACCCTGTGCAGCAGGAGCAATTACCCAGCTAACAAACTGGAGACAAGTGTCTCCTTCTGTGCTCCCCTGTCAGCTGGGCCAGAGGTATCAGGTTGCCATGGCAACGCTGCTTCAGGTGCTGATAGCATGAGTGGTTGTGATTAAGTGTCTGAGGATTGGGTATGTAGCTTTTTTTTTTACTCCTTTTTTGTATAGATTTCCTTGGTTAATCATGTGACCTTGCATTGACAGATTGAGGAATCGTATTTTCTGAGCAGTCTGATGCTGATTACTTGCTGAGGCAAATTGGCAAGCTGAAAATGCAGGAGATCCCAAAGACACTGGTAAATGAGTTCCTGTGCTGTGCTAGCTGTGTAAATACATGAAGCAAACCCATCTTTTTGCAGGCTGCAATATGGGGTGAACAGCTTGGGATTTCCTGTAAGCTCGTCTTGTAAACGTCATCATACCATCTCTGTGCAGGTGAGCTGGCTGTTTCAGTCTCTGAGAAGAGAATTTGTGAATAGCTTGCTCCTTAAGCAATTGCTGCTGATGACCAAGTTGTAGATCTAAGCAAATGGAGAGTTACAAAGCTGGAGTTGTTGCCAGGGAAGGGTAATTGGGGAGCCAGTATAATCAGACAATTGATGTCCTAATTAGGCAGCTGGTGGCAGAAGGCCCAGCTGGCATCTCAGAGAGCTTGAGCTGCTTGCTCTCCAGCTGGGAGGTGCCCTATGGGGTGTGAGTGCTTTGCTTTCAGGGAATTTGGCTGCTTGGCCCTTCAGCTCATGACCCAGTGCTTAAAGTTGAGACCTTTCAGCCTGGAAATTGAGAAATGCTGGACTAAAAGGCAAGTCTGAAGTTGCCTTCCAGGATTTGCGTCCTGGTTATCTATATACAACGATTACAAATCTACACTTGTGTCAGCTGGTGTGCCATAAACTATGAAGAACCCTGAAATATGATTATTTAAGCATAATTGAGTGCAGTTTCATTATGAAATAGCTTTTGTTTTGAAAGTGAAAGCTACACCTGCTGTGTGTACAAGGGAGGTCAGAGTGGATGGGAACATTTGCAAATGTCAGCTGACCTGGTGTAGATCTGTATGAGTAGCTGGGTAGTTTTTCTTATTCCTAGATTAGTTTTGATTAGTATAGATTTGACAGGTTCCTTGCTGTCTTAAAAGTAAAATCCATTTCTGGCAGTGTCTTGCAGCATTGAGTTACAAATAGCCTGTCCACAGACAGCTGGCTGAAACCTGTGTGCTGGGGTGGATCTGCTCTGGGGGTTTCAGGGAGAGGAAAATATATATGCATTGTGCCAGCACAGCAGGTGGAGTTTTAAGGCTTTTTTTTTTTTTTTTTTTGAAGAAGCTGAGATACAGAAACAAAAGGGATGTAATGGAAATTGATGAAGGGAAAGGTGCTCTTATAGGGAAGAATACAATTTTGGGGCAAGTTTTGAGTAGCTGTGTTATGCAGGTGCTCTTACTGATGTCATGCTGCACAGTGATGCTATCTTCAGGGGGTTTGTCTTTTGAGTTCCAAATTGATTGCACATAAAACCAATTCAGTCAAATGTTAGACAAGCAGAACAACTTCAGGGAGCCCTTGATGCTGGGATCTAAGGACCAGCCTACAGTTCTGTCCTGCTAGATCCAAAGTTATTATTAATTTCTTTTGCAGGAAATAGCATTCGTGCTCTTCAGTGATGTGGAACATAGCTTAGTATAGCTGTGCTAGGGCATGCACCTTGAGTGCCAGCAGGCAAGGTAGTGATTTGCATACAGAAGGCAAAAGCCTTTGCACAGTGCAGATAATGCACATTGTAAAACAGTTACAATAACATTCACTGCAGCCATGAAAACAATTTTACAGCAGATTAAACACACTTAGAAAAAGGAAAAAGATGAGAGAGAAAGCAATACCAACACTAAATTAGGGTTTAGTCAGCGGCGGAAAGAACAGAAGAGAATGTGTTCCAACTGTCCTCTACTGCATAGCTTTTTCCTGGCCAGCTCTTCTCCTATAATCTGTTTTGTTGGTCTGCTGTTTGATTTGAGAAACTTTACTGGCTGCTGAAATCATGCCTCGGTGAAAAATACTGTAACTGAGACAAGCATCAAATTAAATGGTGCTTGTAAAACCAATGACTTTTTTGTTTTTACTACTTCACAAATCACAAAACTGTAAATGAAATTTTGGAGTAAGAGGGATGCAGAACAAGGTGGACCATGCTGGTGCCTTGTTCCAGCAAGGGAAAGCAGGAGGGAATCACTCAAACCACATAGGCAAAAGCAACTCCCCACCCCTGAGTTCTCGTCACAGTTTTTGGGCCTGAGATCTCTGGAAGAGCTGAGAGGGATTTGCTTGCATGCAAATTTTATTTTCAAACTTGACTGTTTTGACACCTCTTGGCAGTTTTCTTAAGTGCTTAAACTGCACATTACTGTGAAGAATGTTTTTAGGCAGCTACATGTTCAGATTGGGTAAGGCTTATTTACTGTTTGACTTCTGGCTCTGACATTTCTTGGAACAATTTCTGCTAAATGAACTGTTTTTCAGTTAAGTTGAGTGAGTTCCCACATTGCTTTTTGTTTTCTATTTGCATTTTCTTTATTGGCATCAATCACAACTTCCCAGGTAAAGGATGTTTCTAAGGGTCAGACATTGCTTGGCTCTGTGATAGAAGGAAGAACCAGAGAAGGCCTAGGAAAACCTTGCAGCTCTTAGCTATTGGATGACATTAGTTGCTCATTGAGAATAAGAACTGTTTCACTTTGTCCTCCTGTGTTTTTAAGGGGTGAGAATTTATTGATGAGGCCAGAGGAGTTCGAGGTGGGGCCAGAAACTTGTATTTTGGAACAGGTTCTTGCACTGGAGTGCAGTGGTCTCACACACCTGACGTCCTTACTGCCCCTTAGCAGTGGCTGTGAAGGGATGGCTCAATGGGAGTGCTTAGATCTCTTTTAGAGGCTGAGGGCATGTTGTTTTACCTTAGAGCTTCTGACTCTCCTTTGTGTTCCTGTGCTGAATGCCTACGGAGTTCTGTAGGGCTTAATGGCTATGGACAGATGAAGACATTTTGCTTCTGGTAGGTGAAGGGAGCTCCTTATCAGTGAGCTGCTGGCTTGGCAGGCTGTTCCTTATAGATGCCACCGCAGCAGAGTTGTCCCAGGAAGATGAGGTTTGTACTGGCTGTGCAAACTGGGGCAGGAGACCTGAAGAAATCTGCTTTTCCTTGTGGCTGGGTGTATTTGTATCCCAGTAGGTTTTTATATAATGGAAAACTGTTGCAGTGCTTCAAGGCTTTCTCTTGTGTGCAGAGAGGAGGGCTTAACCTTCATAGTAATGTTTGTAAGATAGCTCACTTTGCCCTTCATGAACTATGTTCCTCTATTCGTTTTAAACAAGACTAAGGTTTGAGTTACTAGATGTACTTTTCAGCTCATGCTAAACTGTAAGAAGAATAGTCAAAACTGATGAAATGAAGCTAACTTTAGTTCTTAGTACTGTATGTGAGATTTAGTCAGTGAATTGGTTGCTTTGATCTAAATGCCAATGATTTCCAGACGCCAGGTGACAAATACTGCATGTCTGACAGTGGAGTGCAGTCTCAGCTCAGTGTAAGAGGGATGTGACAGCTGCTGTTGGAGGCTTGACTGTCTTGCTCTCTACAGTGATAACCTCCTGCATGGGTTTTCACTTACATGAATCCTGTCCCTTTTTGGATTTAAGTCTTTCTCTATAGTCTCAAACACTTAAAGTCATTATCAGGCTCAGAAACATCTTGAGATAAGGCTGAGCCACTCAGGCAGGCAGACAGATAACATCCATCTGCTTCAGAATGAAAGCCAGCTGACATCAATGCTGACCCTGTGTCCCCTTTGGGGATATTATTGTCTGGCAGTGGCAAAGGCATATTCTTCAGAATTGTAATTCTGATGAACCCTGTTTTGTGTTCTTGGCCTGAATATCCTTACAGCCCAAACACAGCTTGGTTGTGTTGCTTAGCAGTGCATTTCAGTCAGAGCATCCCACAGACCTGAGCCTTTGTGAAGTTTTCTAGGCTGCTTTCTTGCCTCTAAAACCAAGATGTGAGCAAGGGAAAAAAGATGGCTTTCAAGAATCTCTGCAAAGCCAAACACTTGACTTCTTCCTACGAACTCAGGAAGAGAACACAAAGGTGTTGTTGGGAAGATATTTCCAGGCAGAGGATGGGGAGGGTAGGAATGAGCGCTTTGTGAGGCGATGCTGTTGTGCTTTAAAGCTAGCAATTGCTGAGTGGTGATGGAGAAATTCACCTGTCAGACCTCTGAAAGAGGATTCTGGCCTAGATATGCTTCAGCTATTCAGTGAGGCAGTCAGAGGAAGCACAGCTACTGCTGTCACTTAGTGAATTTCTATAGAGTAGGGAGATTTAGCTATTAATGAGCTGCTTGGTGTCAAGATTGCTTAAAAAAAAAAAACGACTTGAAGTAGAACTTGTCTGGATCTGCAAGTGAATAACAGGAGTATAGGTAGCTATACTGCATCTGCTGAAGAAAGCCTGTGTGTAAAATCGATCTCCAGTGCTCCTTTCCCTGAGTGGGTCTGTGTAGGGCAGTAAGGATTGTGGGTTGTGGGCAGAGGACCACCAGTTCTGACCTGTGCATGCTGTTAAGTTTGACCCTGTTGCCTTGGAGTTAAGGGCTGACTGAAGGTTGTCTCAAGGACATAGAATTCAAGTTTATCTTCCAGGATGGCTCTGGTCTGTATAATCATCTTGAATTTTGATAGCCGTGATGTAATGCTACCTCCCTGTCTAGTGCTCCTTGCTTATTGATTCAGGGATGCTATGTTACTCTCAGGATAAAGTAAAATAAAATGCCTGTGCTGAAATTGAGACATGTCTGTTCCTAGGTAGCACTCAAGCTTTTTGCTCACTTGGTCCCAGTGACTGTTGGACAGGAAATTGCTTCAGCTCTATAGTTTTTCATCTGACTCCTTAAGGGCTCATTTTATGAGCCACGAGGAAGTGGTATGGAGGCATGTAAAGGGATCTTCTTGCTGTGTTAAGGACTTGAGCCTGCTTTGCCAAAAGCAGTCTGTCTTGTGACTTGTAACTGTGCATCTCAATTGCCACATACAAACAAAGAGGGGATTTATGGGCTGTTGTAGCTGTTTGGGCTTTAATTTTGACTCTGGGTGCTGCTTCAAGATCACCTTGCTTAGCAGAAAAATATTCCAAACTACAGTTTGGAGCTAAGGCAATCTTGCTGCTTTAGTAATTGGAAGTTTGCTTCCAAACAATCTATAACAAATGTTATAAAGTGCCAATCTGTTCAAAGAATTAATTGAGATACTTAGGAGAAATTAATAATGAATGTTTAAGTGATAGTTCCTTTTTAACTTGGCAAGAATATTAACACAAAGTAAACATCAGAGGAATGGCAGTAAAGCAGGCAAACTGTGGAGAAAATTGGGTATGCAAAATAGAACTGTATAAATCTGCATGCTATTAATTGGGGGAGAGTTCCTGAAATCATCATGCAGACTGAATAAGTAAAAGCACAAAAATGAAATGAAGAGATGCTATGTGGGGAAGAAAGATAGCACAGCGTATGGGAGGAATTACTGTAGCCATCCTTCAAAGGATGGTTGGATCTTCAAGATGGTTCCTAAGTGAAATATAAAATATTCACTGTTAGGTGTTATAATTGAGTACATTACTTTAGGTTATTTGACAGCTCTGCTCTTCATCAAGCCAGCTGAGCTCTTTTTACAGAAGTACCAGTGGCAGCTCAGGAGTTTACTGCATCTTCTGTTCATATATTGCCTCTCTTTCTTCCTTCTCAAGACACAAAGGTGTTTACTGAAATGCTCAAGGACCTGAATTTATTTCCAAGCCATCATTGTTGTGATAAACTTGCATTATTCATAAGGCAGCGTTTTCCTATTTATCACTTGCAGATAGTGTTCTCCAACAGATGCACATTGTGAGATACCCCGTAATGAAGCTATCATGTTTAGAATTACTTCCAGCTTGCTATTGTTAGTCCGTGTGAAATTGGTCCTGCTGCAATTCTTGTATGATGAAGTTAGGTGAGGGCTTAGTCTGGCCCTCCAGAGACTGAGCATGAGTGTTCTGTGTTGCTGCTGAAATCAGGAACTGGGGAGATGGGCAGCTTCAGGCTCAGCAGGCTGAAGTTCAGCCCAGTTGCATTAGATCTGCGTGGCAACAAGCACACATTTCCTGTTTTATTCTCATTTCTGTACATACATGCAGGGTAGTCCCCAGAACCCTGGATTACACCTGAAGTAGGTGGCATAGTGGTGACACAGGGTGTCCTGCAAGACTGTTTCTGATTCTCTTGCCTGAAGTTGTTCCTCCCCGCATCCCTGTATGGAAATGGCAGTGTTGTTGGCCTATGTAATGCATCTGTTGGTTTCTTGCTGGAGAGGTGGAACAAGGAAACAGAGCTGCTGCTGTTCAGCATGCTGTCTCTGCTCCCCCTGTGACCTCACTGTAGCACCTAATGTGTTTGAGAAGAGGGAGCTGACCTGGGGCTTGTTAATTAGTGTCCCTGCTTGATCTGAGCAGCTGGCCTTCTGCTTGTCAGGTCAGACAGGCTGTAAAATCAGGCAGAAAATGTTGCCATTCTAATGAACTGTTTAAAATAAGTACCAATTAAAGCATTAAATAAGCTCTACTCCTGAACCAGCCATCTTTATTGGTGGTTATTAAGTTACAGATGGCAACAAAAGAAAGCCATTAGCAGGGACCATTTGTAGCAGCGTTATTGCTCCTTGTGTGCATTTGCCAAAGTGGACAAGAGGAGGTAATGGTTTGTGGGTTTGTTGGGGATGTGGGTTAGGCAGCAGCAGAAAGGTGAATACCTGCTGTGGAAGGATTCTGGAAGCCAGCATGATAAACTAAATGGACAGCTCAGGGCCCAGAGCCACGTGTGGGGTGCACACATTAATGTGATGGACCTGAGGCTCTTGAGGACTTGTGTCAGAAGAGTGGGAGCTGGGAATTTTGTGTTCCCTGCTGTGGGGCTTGTTAAAGTCTTGGCAATGTCAATCACTTGCCTGTAAAACAAGGTTGTGTGAAGCAAGCTGTTAGTAAAGTTGTTGGATATAAAGTGAGATGGAAGCATCAGTAGTTGGTGGATGTCAAGGCATAGTTCTTCTGTCAGATGTTCTCAGCTGGTTGTGTAGTTCCATTTTATTCTCAGCGTGGGGAATTGAAGACAGAGAGCCTGTCTGACATAACTGATCTTATTGCAGAGCAGCAGGGGAAGGACTGGACACCAAGCTCCTTAAATGCTGCTAAATCTGGGCCTTTGACACCACTGGGAGAAAGTGGTGAGATGGTTGGAGTTGGAGGGTAGCTCAAGAACAGCTGTAAAGCTGAGTTGTGGTACTGTGTAGGAGCTGGGTGGAAATGGCATCCTTATGCTTCACTGTAAGGCTTAGCAGTACCGGGCTTCCTAAAAGGAAGAGAGCTTGTCAGAGGCTTTTCCTTTGTTTCTGAGTTCTTAGGGATGGAAAATAAGGTCAAAAGTGAAGTGGAGGCATAAGGGTGTCTTAAACTGAGTTGAAGCAGTTACTGAGCTTATAAGCTAGGCTTGCCTGGCATGAAGGGATGCTGTCTGCTGATGGATAAATTAACTCAGCAGGTAAGGATTAGCTGAGTATTCTGTGGTGCCAGGCTTAGTCTGCTGTGCTGTCTTGTAGGTGGCTGTCCCTGTGCCTGTCTCTCTGCTGTAGAGGGATATGTCCACAGGAGCAGAGCAGCTAGCTGGCCTTCAGCCTCAGCTGCAGAGACCTCTGCATAGCAGCCACTGCTGGCAGGGTTGTACTTGGTTTGCAGCAAGCTGTTAACAAATACAGCAGTGGTCTTCAGGTTTATTAATAAAACATAGCTGTTCCTCTAAGGCCACTGGGTGTTTAGATAGTGAGTTGCTTTGGCTCTTTGTCATCAATCAGTCTAAAAGTTGGGAGGGAGAGTTCCTTGCAGTGAGCGAGAAAACCTGTCTGATTTTAGCAGTTTGGGTGTGCAAAACTATTTGCTATAGAAACTAACAGCCTAGCTTTTCTAGGCATGGTGCATAAATCCTGATAGTGGTGTGTGCTTTCCTGGGATGCATCTATGGATGTTAAATACACAACTCCTCCAAATCCTACACTGTTCCTGTCGGATGGCAAAATGACACTTTGGATTTGAAGGAAATAGCCCCCAGTGCTGTGGAAAACCAGGCAGTTGAGGTGAGACTCATACTCATCATAAAATGCCATAGATTGTTTTGTAGTGAAACCAAATCCTGAGTTGTCTTGTGGCAGTTGAGCAGCAATTCCTTGTTTCAGAGAGGGGTCCTGGGTTTGTTCTGTCAACCCTGCTGCTTGGGAGGGATCAGCAGAGGCAGGAGTTGCTCTAAGAGGCATACACTGTTTTCTTTCCCACTTTAACTTTGGGAATGCATTGCTTGTTTTGGGTTTTTCCTTACTTCTCTTTATCCCAGTGATTATTTGAATAAGATCTTATGAATATGCACCTGTACAGAGGCAGTAATTGCAGGCAAATCACAGAAGCAAGGTCTCCTTTTTCCTTTGACATGCTCTCTGAAATTATGGACTGAGTGGATGCTGCTGAAGTAGACTGCTTAGCTCAGGCTTTTAGTACTACAGAAACTGATTATTGTAATGTTTTGTTCTCAGGACTGCTCTAATTTGCTAATGCTTTTCCAGACTCAGCTCTGTATCTGACTACAACAAGAAAATATGATCACATTATTCTGCTTGCTTTAGTGTCTCTTCACTGGTTACCAGCTTATTTGCTGTTGACTTTAGTAGTTCTTTGCATTTGAATTCTTCCTTGATGCATACACTTCTCATTTTATCTCTGGTATGGTATAATACAAAACCCTACATCAGTCAGCACATGACTTTGCAGTTCTTTAGCAGCACTGAAAAGTGAGAGATTTGATTAGGACAAACACTTCACTGCTGTTCCCCTTGACTTGTGATCTGCTTGGATTTCTGTGGTCCTTGCAGCCTTCCCTGGAGCCATCCAGACTTGCTGAAACCACCTGTTCTGGGCGAGGTGGTCCTGCACTACTGAGGATGTCAAACTATTTGACACAAGTAGTAGTCAAATCCTTGTCACAGTGGAGTGGCTTAGAGAGATTTCTTAACTAACTTTATGTCCTTTAGGCCTTTTCTCCTCAACCATTGTTTCTGATTAGTAACTGTTCCTGTTGCCTTAGTTACTGCAGTCAGGAAATAGAGCATCTTCTGAATTTTGACTGCTTTCACTTTGGGAAGTTTGGAATGTAATTTTCTTCCTATAGCACTTCATACTAAAGAGCTTTTGGGCTGGTAGCATGCATCTCAGAGCCCAGAAGTAGACTAAAGAAAATAACCCCTTGCTTCATAAATGATTCTCTTCTACTTCTCATTGAATATAAATTCCCCTGGGTTCTTTCTGTGCTAACATTGCCTGGACTTTACTCTCAAACCTACTCCTTTCTGTTTGTCTCAATGTGGAACTTTTCGTGCCATCAATTCGGCTGCAGTTCAATTTCAGGAAGGGTCGCTCCACTTGACCTTCTGATGATTGCGGTGTGAAAGGAAATCAGGGTATGAAAACAAGCCACTGGAAGCATCAATTGCCGTGGCAGCCTTGCCATCTGCTTTAAGGCTTTGCAAACTGGCACTGAGAGGAAGAAATGGTATTTCCATTTGTTTTGACATCTTCTCTTAACATCTATTTAAAGTTCTACAGATATCATAGCACTGGTAATGGCACAGCTAATGTTTTTTGAGAAAGCAACAAGTACCTGCACAGATCAGCTTTCTTTTCTATTGGATAACTTGCCTAGACTTTTAATCTATTCCTTTGATATCAACTGACAATTTTTCCAAGTTCTTACCTGTAAGAAGGGAAGGGGATGTCTTTGAACATTGCCTGGAAGTTTGAAAATGTTTCCTTGCTGCATTGCAGATATTCTGTATGATTTTGGCCAAGCCATTTAATTACTTGTGTCAATTCCCAGAATGGAAAAGAGGGGATGATAATGGTTTCCTAACCTAGAGGAATATAACAACTTATTCATATCAGAACTACTGTGACATAATATATAACATGTTAGCTATAAAATTGCCTTCTTCTGCAGCCTCTTCAGAGGGCTTTTCATATGTATGCATTCTTATTTATCAAATGAGCAATGATTTATTGCTCCTAAAGTATAACCTTGCATTTTTGTAGGTCTGTCAGCAGCAACTTGGAATTCAAGCTCTTGCTCTATTCTCTTGCAAATGGCATAGAGGAAGGAAGGTTTTAAGTATCTCTGTGGGAGACTGTTTCAGGGGCACAAATTCTGTAATTTAAAGGAAAATTCAGTTTTCCTTATTGCTTTGACAATGAGATGGCTTTGAAAGCCTATTGATCAGACTGTTTCTGAACTCAATAGTAAATGGAATAGTGAGCTTTTTCCCTGAGATTGCTGTGATATTGTTGTAAATCAGTCTTTGGCATTCACTTCACACTATAAATCAACTCCAGCTTCAAAAAGGCAGAAGCCTGTATGCAAGGTTTTAATAAGTTAATCCTCAATGAATATTCTTAAAACTTTGCTACACTTGGATCCATGTTCATGATCACCTGAAACAAGGCCTGACTGTTGGACTCAGTGTGAAACTTCCTAGTGCTGCTTTTGGATGAGAGCTCAAACACCAAGGAGCTAAGTGGAAAAACCAAGAGTGTAGTGGCTGTGTTCTGTTTCATATCTCTGACAAGACAGTGTCTGAAGTCAAACCTGGTGGGGATGAGAATCTGCCAGAAATAAGCAGCTGTAGGATGCAGGTATTTCCTTCCAGATACATAATCCTTTAGAAAACTAGTGGTAAATATGATACATCTATTAACAGCTGTTACTTGCTGAAAGACTGAAATCTCATTTTCCATTTAATGCCTTAAACACTTCAGTATTGCTAAAGATCAGACTAATGAATTACCCTGGTCTTGTAAGCCTGACTCCAGCCAACAAAATGTTCAAGACTTCTTGACAAGAAAAAACTTAGAAGGCTTGAAACAGGCAGCTTAGAGCAGGGATGACATGGATGGGATTCTGCAACTTGCACAGCCATTAATGTACTAGGAATGTGAGTATGGATCAGTGGCTGTCCCTGTGGTGTCCCATTGTACCAAAATGGAGCCTAAAGGTAATGGAAAATCTGCAGCTGTGTTTCACTGTCAGGGATGGAGGTGTGTGCAGAATGTCTTGTGCTAAGGAAATAAAACAGGAACTTCCAGGTAGGTTGAGCTCCCTCCTGGGAAATGTTGGATGGGAGTGAGGGGGAAAAAGCTCAGCAATTCCATAGCACTTACCTTAATGACAACAGATGTTGAGGCAGAAATTGTGTGTTAATGTACTGTTTCCCAGTGAAATCTCTTGATGTATGGAGGGTGATAACATGGTATAACACCAGTGAAGTGTATATTGAGGAGAGGTGTAGCTAAATAGATTTTCTGCCTGAACATATGTTCAGGGAAGTGATTGCCATTCGCCTTAGCAGCCTCTGCAAGGGGAGTTGAATGTTTTTGCCAGGGTGGTTCCTAATAACTGGCCAAGCCTTGTACTGTAGCTTGCTCTTGATGCATGGGCTCTGTACACAGAGGGCTGAGCATTGCAGTTATTGATACTGTTACCTTTAAAGCAAATTGAGAATAAAGATGAAAAATTTTCAGGGATTTGGTGTCTGAAACAACATTATATTTAGTGGAAAGACCAAACCAGAATTTCAGTGTTGCAGGTCTCTTAACCTGTTTTCTCCCTTGGCTGATGGTTTTTTTTTATCAACCCTTGGGATGATGCTTTTATAGCTGCTGTGCACTAAGACTCTGAATGTCATTAAAATCTGTGGTGCTGGACCCAGAAGGAAAAAGACTGTGGAATTTAATAGGAACCAGGACTCATGCAATTTTATAGAGATGTAATCAAGTTATCGAAAAATGATTTGTTTAAGTAAAGCCTTGTAGAGATTAATGGAAAATAGTTCTCTATAGGCTTTGATACTCTTGGAATTCCTACAGCAAGGGTATGGTCTGTATTAAATTCGAGTCTCATAGCAAGAGTGGCATTTTCCATTAAATTCTGCAAGGTGCTATATTAATACTTCATGGTGTTTGACAACCTTAAAAATACTACAGCACATCTTTCTCTGAAGAGCTCAGTTGTTGTCTTGGAACAGATGGTGCCTTGGAAGGTCTCTGGGCTCTGTCACTAACCTTTGGGAAAGCACAGTTTTCTCGACCGAGGAAAGGCTCCAGCTCTGCACTGCTACTTCAGTTCATTCAAGGGGAGGGAGTCGCTGCTCTAAGGTATGACACATTGGAATGAGTTCTTCACAGAAAATGAAAATGTAGCTTGGTAAATGTGTCCTGACAGTGCTTGTGTGTGGGTGTTCATTCGTTCAGTGAAGAAGTTGTACATGGCTTGCTCATGGGGAGATCCTGTAAACAAAATGTTTTCTTGGACTTGCTTGGGCTTCATAAAGCAGTGACTGTTGTCACTGTATTGTCACCGTAGATCCTCTTTACAAATGACTTATGTACAGCTTTGAAAACATAGAACACAATGAGGCAACTTCTGGACTTGCAGCACTGTGACATCAGGAGCAGAAGACCTTCCACATCTATTTCTCCTTTAGGGTGACTATCAGTATTTCTATTCTAAGTGAACATGGACCATAAAGGAACTTGAGGTCACTGTTAAACAACATTCAGTTTCTTCATCCTATGCAGTCCAGCTGTTTTTGTTTCTCTAGCTTGTTAGAACATTTCCAACTTCATGAATCATCAGTTGGGAGCTGGAAGCAGTCAGTTCTCTCCCTGTACTCCCACAACCAGAGATGGTCTCCACAGGTGAGTACTAATAGAAGCTAGCAAGAGGCACTGCTCTGTGCCTTCTAAACATGCTAACAAAGTGTTAAGAGCGGGTGGTAAGTCAGGCCTCTGCAAGAATTGCATGACTGTGTAAGTGGATGCACATTGCTTGCAAATGAGTCTTTCTGATTTGAATTGGGGAAACAGTTGTGTGTCTGTGAAAGGTGCTGGCCTTTCCCAGTCTGTCATTGTGAATACTGGTCAGGTCAGCACTGATGAGATGTTTCAAATACTCAACTTTGACCCGTAACAAGCATTAATTTTCACTGGCTCATATAGTCCTGGGCATTGCAGGTGTTTCCTAATAAAACTGGGGATTGCCTGTTATGGGGGAAGCATTAGAGTACAAAGAAGTATGCGACTTGCACTGAACAGCAAAGCTGGTAGTTGTTACTGCTGTGAGCTAATGTCATCCTAGTGACCATATGCTTACAGGCATCATCTTAGTGCCATTCCCTTGAGTTTGTGAAGCCCTATAATGACCAGAACGCATGCCTCCCACTGCCCAGTCACTGTAAGGTTGGTGCTGGTAGAGGCAGTTCTGTGGGATAGTGGAGGTGTTGGAGACTCAATAAGTAATGTTGTTTCCCCTGGTTTGGGAAATGTGGGAAGGCAGCACTGGTTTGAAGTTCTGGTACTGCTGTCAGATGCCAGCTGTAGTCTGCTGTGCATCTAAATAGATAACAAAAGGGAAATTAGGTTGAAAGCCAAAAGGATTTTCACAACTAAAGGCACAGCATTTCGTGGTATTACGAAGCATTTTGGCTGTGTTCTGGCTATGATCTAATACAGCTTTTCAAAATCTGTTCAATTATTTGTGAAGGCCTACTAAATAGACAGCCTTAGGGTTAGAATGGTACATAACCCATGCTGATCAATATCACCTGATCTGCATAGTGTCCTTATGCTGTTATCCTGTTAAATGAGAGGGGAACCTAAAGCTGAGAGGTGTGAGGGGCAGGCTGATGCTGGCTCTGCCATTGTATCGAGCAGTGTGCTGCAAAGTTCTTTAATTGCTTTTAATCAAGCTAACTGATTGTGTTCTGCAGGTCAGCCAGATCAAATATCCCAATGTCACAGAAATATTGCTGTTCTCCTCCTGAGACTTGGGCTGTATGTGCATGGTGTTATGCTCCCTCTACACCTGTTAGCTTACTTTGAGCCTGCAGGGATGATCTGAGCTCTCCCTTGTGCAGCTTAGATGTGTCCAGAGCTTCCCAGGTGGCAGCAGGTTCAACCTCAGTCCTGGATTTCAGGTTTTACTTGAGCATCAGATGGGATCTTGTACTGAGAAAGCAGGGGGGTGAACCCATGAGCCATCTCGCAGCCAGCTGCTCAGCTGGCAAGCTGCAGATGGCCCCTAAGAGGGATGCTCTTGGAAATCTCATATACAAACAATAATTAAAGCAATAACCATTCTGAATATAAATTCTGTTTAGAGCTGGCTTTGGAATGATTTTTCTGCTGAAGGGGGGATGGGAAAGGGAGAACAATGAAAATAAAAAAACCATCTTTTCACAGAGAATATTATGTGAATAACTGGATTTTTAAAGGAAAGCTGACCACTGAAAACCCAAAATGCTTTAGGCAGAATTTTGGTAGTCATTTTTCAAATGTAAACAGTGGAGGGGGGGGGGGCAGGAAATAAGGGTTTTTGTTTTGCAGTTCTTTCTCCTTACCAGATATCTTTGACCCAGGTGATATTGAAGTAATATTATAATCCTTTCCACTAGACCTGGTTGCCCAAAGGCCTGTCCAGCCTGGCCTTGGCATGATCTGGAAGGGAGAAGTACTTTCTGCACAGCTGATGTTAAGGTAAGGGGCCACTTTCTGTGCTCAGAAAATACCTTGGATTTCTTCAGTTGTGTCAGCCTAGCAGGAAAATGACAACAAGCTGCTTTGGCTGCTGCTGCTGCTTCCAGCCACCATCAGTCTCGTGGGGAAAGCAGTAAGACAGGAAAGGCAATGCTGCAGTAAGGGGTTAATGCAAGATAAAGGGGAAGGAACTGAAACAAACTTACTAATGAAAACTGGAAGCAATAACCAGGCAACTGGACTAACCTAGTGGTTAAACAGTCATGGTGCTGAAAGCTACAAAACTGATCACAGCCCTTCTACTGTGTCAAAAGAAAGCCAAACTTGGTCACAGTATGTGCTTCAGAAGAGATGGCCTTTTTTCTAAGGAAGATGGAGTGCAGACTAGGGAGAGAGAAGTACTCACTATGCTTTTCACTATAAACATGAAATTAGAGTGAAATCAAAGCATTGACCATTTCAGCAAAAAAACTTACAAGATGTGACTTTTGCTTGGGTACACATTAGGGATTATCAGAGTGAACATGCAAATACTTTTGTCTTGCTACTGAAAAGCTTGAGTGGTGGAACAAGGGTGGTCACATACACTTCTGTTTACTTACTGCTAGCCTGCTTCTCTGACAGGCAGGAGATAACTGCTTGTGTGATTCTACTGATTGTAGTTGAAAGGAAAATTACTTTCCTCCTTGAAGATCTGTCGGATTGTTACTAATGAGTTTTAGTAATAGAATTAGATATCAAGCCTGTTCTCTTGGAGTAGGTACAAATTTTGCTGTTGTCAGTTACCCAAAATTCCATTTATTTCTTAGCTTCTGCAGATGCTTTGCAGTTCAGAAGTGCTGCATGAGCATGTGTCAAATCTATTTCTAGGCCCACTTTGAGCACTTCATGGCCTAATTTCTAGATATCCTGTGATGAGGGTAGACCACTTGAACTATAAATATAGTGTAAGACTTCCTGGCATAGCGTAGGTATAAAACAAGCTTTTGCAATAGAAGGTTTTCTAATGGTGAGCTAGCAATCATTCTTTCATGTTGTATGCTAGTCTATTTGGTTTGAGATAAGCTAACCTACCTCAAAACCACACAGGAACTAGAAAGAGGTGCTGTAACTGATGGGAGATGCTGAAGGGCTTGTGTTACAGCTGTAATGACACTGCTGATAACAGGGAAGCTATGGTTTAGCATAGTCCTCCCAAATAGCACGTTGCCCAATGAGGGGGAAAAGTTGCAGCAGAATTAATCACTACCTGGAAAACAATTTCATGCTAGGCTAAACAGGGATGTGAAAAAAAAAAAAAGTGGGGGCTAGTTCACAACCCAAGCCTTGGTTGTCAGAAACATAAGAAGAGGGGAAGACAAGACAGTTAAGTCGAGGTGTGATTGCAGATCTGATCTATAAATAAGACATGTTTGGGGGGTGAGTCTGACCCAGGTAAGCAGTTGGGACAGTTGCCTACTGATAGTAATTCTATGAAGTATTTACCTTCAGGCAGCAGTTTCCTGGGTAAATGTGCAGCTTGAGCTGTCGGAAGGGGATAACAGAGTATCAAGAGGGAGAGAATCTGCACCTTGCAGTCTTAGCATGCACTGCAAGGTCCAAATATACCCAGATATTTAAAATCACTTCATCTACTTGTCTCTCAAGGGCTGTGCAGAGCATTTTAGTCTGTGACAGATGTTTCTTTATACTATACTCTGTTATTGGGAGGAGCACAGATGGAAGAAACTTCTTAAAAGGCATCGCTTCTATAGATCAGGAGTTCACAGCATTGGCTTTGGAGCTGTTCTGATGCTTGCTGGATCTGTACAGGTTTGTTTTTTTCTTTTTTTGAGGGATTAAACTAATGTTTGAATCTTAGGCAGTCTGACAGGTTCTGTGGTGAAATGGATAGCAGCTGAAACTGGTTGTGTGCAGAAATGTTTGGTTCTTGTTGAGATGGGAGGAGGCCCTGAAGTTAGAGAATTCAGTGAGTCAGAGTGACTGCTGTGCTGTATATGTTTTGGGATCTGAAGACACTGAAAGAAAGGGCTATGGCAGCTTTGTGTCCTGCAATGCTGCCTATGGAGCTTCGTGGCCATGTAATGAAGCAGGAGCCATGCAGCTCCTATAGCCTTTTCCCACATGTCAAGGCAAATCTCTTACACAAGTAAATATTTTTGGAAAAATTGCCAGGCTAGAATATCTCTTAAATGCATGAGAGATTGGGTGTATACCTTGGCTAGCACATGATGGGATAGCAGTCCTAAAGAAGTTCCTCTTGATGTTTATCTCAAGTGTGCCTCAGTATCCCAAGAATATATTTGTCCTTCTTCATGACCCTAATGTGGGAGAGTATAGTGGGAAATGAGTTTGTGAACAACTGTAACAGCTCTCAGAATGGACTGGGAGCATTGTTCCCTGCCAAATGATCTTGATCTTTTAAAGAAAAAAATTTTAATGTGAACTTGAAGATTTTAGGAACCATTTTTGGCATTCTGCAGAATCTTCCAGAACCATTTCCTCTACAGTTGTGTTCCATGTTTAGATTTTTTCTTTTTAAACAAAATTTTTGAGGAAAAATGTACATGCACATAACCAGTGGCATTTTCTGAAAGAGGCAGAAGGAACACTTACATGCAGTGTAGCTGCTGTTGAAAGGAATTGGTTATTTTAACAAGAGCTAAGATAGAGCTAAGGCAAGTGAAGGAGTTGATCTCTTCTGTTCATGGTAACCAGACTGGATATAGCCTTGGAGACTGTTGTATTCTCCTTAAAATCTTCTTGGAGTACTTTTTCTTTATAGGTGAAGTTCTGACACCTCTACAGAAAGTGAAGTAGCTATTGGGATATTTAAGCCTATTAGAAATAATGAATCTCACTATTTCAGGCACATTATTCTGGAGGCTACATCAGTGTTGTGTATAAAACTAGCATTATTTTCCTGCTCTTAGAGGACACTTCTGGCTGCTGCAAGGTATCTTTTTAACTCCAAACACAGTTGTACAATATAGGCTGTATAAAACTTCAAGGGATAAACAGGCACCCAGCCATCTCTGAGGCTGGGAAAATGAGTCTGAACCACAGACTGAAAAGGCCCTGAAGTCAAGATCCTGCAGTTGTTTTGACTAGTTTAAAGAGGCTAATGGCAGTATTTCCTGAGGATATAATTAGATCTAAATGTCTGTTTCTCCTGGTTTAAGGCAAGCAGTGCAACAGGACATGAATGCAGAAAGAAACGAATGGGGTAGCATGAGTTGCTAAAGCTTGTATCTATTTCTTGGTAACTGCTTTCAGATGGTTCTTGCTGTGAGAACTTGTGATAGGAGACAGCTCAATAGCTGAGTTGCATGGAACTCCACCTTGAACTGCATCCTAACTTGTCAGTGCATGGGTCCTAGGAGGGCAACTCTCCTCTTGACTCTGTGGAAGAGCATATAAAGCTATGCACCATATAGAATGGCTGGATTTTGTGTGAAGGAAACCTCAGGCATGTTGGAAGTGTTTTATGGTGGCACTATGACCATCCTTGACAGATTTTTGTGCTGCCTGCAGGGTGGTAGCATGTTCTGTCTCTGCATTCAGCTAGCTGCACTGTATATTTAATTATTAATGTTTCTGCCTTTCAGTTTAATTCCTGGTAGGATATGGCTAGCCTGAAGTTTCTCCCCCTGGCTGGACAGGCACAGTGGCTTCATCTGTCCGTTTAGAAGCCATTCATCACTTTAATGGGATCTTCAGATTCAGATATTAGAAGCATCTAATTTTTCAGTACTTCAGGATGAAGAGACTGAAAAATCACTGAGTGCCTCTGCTGGGTCATGCGAGGTCCCCTAATATAACACTGCAGCCTTTGATAGATTACTAGCCTGATGTTTTTGAAAGGCTAGTTTTTTCTCCAAATGTCTTCTCAGTCACTCTATATTTTGCTGCTGGCACTCACTTCAGTATTTTTTTTTTTTTTTCTAGGCTTTGACATGTGTGCTGCTCCTTTGGCCTCGGAGACTTCTGACACAGTCCAATTTCCTGAGCGGAGCCCTTTCTTGCAGGGCCTTGGCAGGGTTTAAAAGGAGTTGCTTCTGCTCCTGAGTTACAGGATTGATCCAGATTTCAAGAGGATGCAGCAGACTCTTTGCTTTCCTGGAGAAAGACTCCCTTTTTCTATGGGACAGGTGCCACATTCTTTTATGTAAGTCTGTGATTATATTGTGGCATTCCCAGTACTTATCCCAAGATGAGAGATGATTGTACTAATTAATTGAGGTAAAAGGATATCTAATGGGTGTAGTGGGGGGCAATTTCAAATAAACTTCACAAAGTTTTGAGCCAGCAGCTAATGCTGCTTTTCTGGTGTAGTAGTAATTTTTTTCCTAATAAAATGCACGACATGGTCTTCCCAAAGAAAAACTGGTGCTGCAAGGAGGACTGGAAGTTAAGAGTCCCTCTGGACTGCATTCTGCTTCATCTATGTTACAGGAGTGGAAACCTGAGTTTTCTAGGCTCCTGTTCCTTGTTCTGCTGAAGCTTATGTTTTTGAATTGGGTCCCTTTTCCTGCGTGTGTTTACTGGACTTCTGACTACACTAGTACAACATCTCATACCTGCAAAGAAGAAGGGGAGAAACACTCAACAGACTGTTGGATTTCTGTTCTTGTGATCACATCTTCCTGTATTCTGCTGTCAGAAAAACTGCATGGGAGTCCTCTACTCCTGTTCTGGAGAAAAAACACACAAGCACTCTCACTATGAACCACACAACTGCAGTGTTTTATAATGGGTCTACTTCAGAGTGCTCTCTATTTTATAGTGGTGATAACATCCATTCACCACCATGGACTGTTCATTCACCTTTGCAAAGAAGCTACGTCCTAGCTGTGCTCTGCTCATATCTACTTGATCTATCATCCCCTATCCATGTACTGACTGCATCTACATGTGGACTTGCATAAACAGTGAGCTCTAGTGTTCAAATACTTCTGGTGCTAGGACTCAAATGGAGGTGTTTGTTAGCTTTATCTTGCTTTTCCTTTACGTAACTCAATCTCAAGAGTTTCTCCAGGGCTGCTTTTGGAGCTGCTTCATTAATTCTTATGCCACTATTTTCTGTGCAAATACCCAGTGTTTCTTTATTAAGTCCAAGCCGAAATCATTCTCCCTGTTCATCCACGGATCAGTAATCGCTTCAAGAGGCTTTTGCTGTTTATGAGGTCAGAAAATATTCCTCTGTTTTTAGGTTAGGGGAGATAACATTACCAAGGCTGTGCCTGTTGGAAAGGGACGTGCCTGTTTATTAACAGACTTTTTATTAGAAAAACAAAATGGAAAAATCTTCTGTGGCAAGCAAACAGGCATTGCTTTTACAGAGCCACGTCTTTTATCCTAGTCTGATAAAACTGGAGATAAAATTGAGCTGTCTTGTTGGGATTCACACCTGATACGCTGTTTAGTGTAGTGTTCAGCCCTTTCCTGATCCTATCCCAGCTTATCAGCCCTGCTTATTTTGTTGCACTCAGTGATCCTGTGCCAACATTTGGATGACATTATCTGCTGTTAAAACCACGGTGCTTGCTAGCAGGGAGTGCTTGTAGTGCTTCTTAGCCTGCACAAGAGACAGTAAAGGACTGGGACCCTTGAAACTTTCTCAGGGAGAAGGCAAACAATTCTTACAGGCCACAAAGGCTGAATAATTTTGGCTTCTTTACAGTGAAATTGTAGAATCTCCTTGTACGGCTTTTCCAAAATATTTTCTGTATTGCTGGTCTCATTCCAGGCTGGGATGGCACTGGCCCCCGGTGGAGCTGTAGCCAATCCTGTGTTTATTATTGTGTGCTCAAAAATCTTTTCCTTGATCTCTTTGACAAACTCTCTCCACATTTTTGCTGCCTTCTCTAAGTAATTTCAGCAATGAGTTGGTTTGGTAGCTAAGTGCTGGCCCCAGGATTCTGGTTTCATTTTCTGAAGTCAGCTTTGATTCCCTGAGCTCGCAAAGCAGTCGCTGTGCTGAAGCAAGTCAGCAGCACCAAGTCAACACCAGTGGTTACGCTTGTGTCTTTTCAGCAATGAACAGAATACATTTGTTAAGCTGTTGTCCCCTGCACCTTCCAGGCCCTGTTCAATTCCACATCAGTGAGAGCTTCAGAAGGCAGCATTGGCTGCTCAGTGTGATTTTGAACCTCCCTTTTGACAGCAGGTCTCTGTGTGATGTTAATCAGCCTTGGGAACTGGAAGGCAGCAGAGCTGTCCTTGCTGCTGGGCGCAGCAGGAGGTGAGGGGTTGTGGGCAGTGAGATCAAAAGGGCCATAGGCCTTCCTGTCCCCTTTCTGTCCACTAGGGACAATGCAAAGAAGTATGAGGTTTCAAGCATTGTCTCACCAGGGTATAATTTTGCTAATTGCAATGCAATTATGTAATCATTTTAACAAATGCTGCCTGAGGTCTCTCAGGATACAGCGGTCTAAGAAGGCCCTAGTAGATGTGTATGTGGTGATGAAGCAGGCTTTATGGAATTTTGGAAGCCCTGTGATGATGTCTGGGGACGGCCTTGGCCTGTTTCATAATTTTCTGTGTACCAGGGAAAGCTGAAAGCTGTCTGAGGATAAATCAAGGAAAGGGTCACTGTGTTCTGGTCTGGTTGGTTTGGCCCATCTCATAGTGTTGGTGTCTTCTGCTGGCCCTGGTCAGAGGGTGGTGGGAGAAATGCTCTGATTTGGTACCACGTGTGTTCTGAGTTTGGTTTGGGGTGGGACAGCAGACAGCATTATCTGCCCTATGGGTAAGGAGCAAAGCACATCTTACTCCTCTGAGTGAAGTAAATGACCATTTTTATCAACATTTCTCACTGAAGCCAGGAGCACCTGTTGCTGAGTCAGCTTCTCCTGGCTGAGCCTCTTTGGACGTGTGCCTTTGCTGCCTCTGACACTGCTTTTGTATACAAACGCTGTAAGGTTTTGTTGATACAGTGAATTTCTGTTACTTATTGTTGGTCCTAACACTCTCTCAAAGTTGGGTTTAAGGTAAGCGGTTTTGATACCGGACGTGTGCACTGTTGCGTGAAATTCCAGCCCTGTTGCAATCCAGGAGTGTTTTGCTGTTGATTTCTCTGGAGCTGGAATTCCTCCTTTGCTTTCTGCCTCCCTGCCTTTCCCTGCTCTGCTTTGCAGACCCCAGCCCGTTGGTCGCCTTTGCTGGGTCTGATCTGGGGAAGCTGTACTGCAAATGAATCTGAATTTGCCTGAAGATCTTTCTGTTATTCTATGTTACAACCATTTAATCTGTCTCTCTCTCTGAAGTTTATTGCCTTTGTAAATTTACCATTTAATTTTGTTAGTTCGGTAGGGATAAAATTTAGCGTGCAGAACAGCATGCAAAATAAAGCTATGGTGTAATTTTATGCTGTTATTTCACTGCTGTTGTTTCTCAGAGAAGGGGGAAAAGCTTCCATTTATCTGTGAAGGATGACTGAATGTTGTGCATGTGTTGGCACCTCACTGTGATGGTGCCTGCTTGTATTTAACATGTCACTGAACTTTGTCCCTTGTTTAAACCTCACAGCTTTTTTTTTTTTTTTCTTCCAGCACTCAACTTGTTCTGGGACTGTATAACAGGAAAACGGTCTCTGCATCCCTGCAGCATCTCAGGGTATCTGTAGTTCTGCACTGGGAAGCGTTGCTGTCTTGAGACACTCAGCCCTGTGTTAACAGGTGTCAACAGAAGTTTGGGATGCATGTGCAGCCACCCACAAGCTGATGTGAATTATGCATGGGATTTCCAGGTAGCATTAGAAGGGACTTGCAAAGCTTTGGGATTTTTTGACAGTTTGTGTATACATGTATGCATGCGTTCATGGAAGGAAGATGTAGCCCAGCTTTGCAGCTCTGAAGGTGGAATATTAATATATTAATCCTCTGGCATCTAAGTAGCACCATTTGCATAATAATAAGGAAAAAAAGGAAAACCAGAGGGAAGTGGATGGGAGGGAACTCTGCCCTTAGCCACCCGTGTCGTTCCTGCCATTTCATGAGGCAGGTGGTGGCTTGGAGATGAAATGGAGTGGCTTGTTTGTGTACAGGAACAAAGCACACTTTTGGATCTAAGCTTGCAGATCTTTTTGTGTTAATGAGAAATCTCAAAAAGCTGTTGAAGAACTTCTCTCTGTGCAAATGTAACCAATGAAACTATTCTCAATGCGATTTCTGCTTCCTGCCTCTCCCCACAGTCTTGGGCCTTTCCTTTGTGCCTCCTTCCCTCCTTTCCTCCCTTCCCCCCAAAAGACTTGTTGTGGGTGAAATGAGATTTGCAAATT
This sequence comes from Penelope pileata, assembly GCA_013396635.1. Taxonomy (NCBI): domain Eukaryota; kingdom Metazoa; phylum Chordata; class Aves; order Galliformes; family Cracidae; genus Penelope; species Penelope pileata. The sequence goes on from WBMW01003621.1 coordinate 189,550, forward strand.
TGGGTATTTGCATATTTTTCATTTAGAAAATTGACATTTTATGAGGTTTGATGGCTGCGGGAAATTGCCTACATGGAAACGCTAACTAATTTCAGTGTAACTGACTGCAGCTTTCTGCAAGGTGAGGTGTCTTCCCTGGTACTTCAGGTGAAGAACAGATGGGAACAGGAACACGCTCTTACTGCTATAAGGTAAGTAGTAATGGTTCTTAGGATCCATCAATTTATTACTATTGGCAGTGAGCTGAGCAGAGCAATTTTTCGGTGTTCAGATCAAGACAAACGATGCCTTTCTGCTCTGTGAAGAACCATTAATATGGCATGGCCCACTGGTTTCTTTAGGACTGACCAAACAGTTCAAGAAAGATGGGAACCTTTTCAAAATACAGGGGAATATAGGCAAGTTATCAGTGGAGAGAGGATGAGTATGCTGGTTTGGGAAGCTGAACTGGTCTGTATCCCAAAGAATGGTTGTGCTGGTACTTGCCAGTCCCTTGATGCATGCAGCTGAGAAAAGGACACACCTATTTATTTTCCTTGCTGGAGTCATCTTCATGTATCTGTATGTTGCTTCCAGCAGCCCAGATCTATAATTCAATCTGCATCTATTTGTTTCTTGACAGAAGATAAAATAATAGCTTTTCTTATAGCCAGGAATAGATAGCCGTGGCTTACCCTCCAGTGTAAACTGTGCAGGGCTTTGTGATGTTTCAGATGAATGATGCTGCTGTTCTGTGAAAGCAAATCGCAGTGTCCCGGAGCGAGTCTCAGGTTATCCTGCTGTTGTCACAGCAGTTCATTTCCGTAGCAGCACAGAAAAGAAGCGCATCAAGCCAGGTTTGTCGTCTTGCTAATGCCAGAAGTCACTGTGGCAGAGACGGATGAAGTGAGCTGATGCAAAATTGATGCATATCTGTGTCGAGAGGTTTAGAGTTCAGAACTGGAGAGCCTCCGTGACCGGGTAGGAGTTGATGCTGTACCAGCAGGGTGTGAGACATTTGCTCCCTGAGCCCTCAGAGCTCCAGTTCAGCTGATCAGAGGGAGGACTGGCCGTGTCAGAGCACCACAGCAGTGTTTTATCCCCCAGATGAGTCCAGAGTTAAGTACCAGATGTTTTCTTTGCCTTTATCTCGCACGTGTCACAGGGGTGGGTTTGACCTGTGAGTTACCTGAGTGTAGATCCAAGAATTCCACAGTTAATTAGGGAAGTGAAAATGAAACAATGTGAATCTAACCATTTTTCTTGCCTTTTCTGCCTTCTATTGCATCTTCCATCTTTTCTGAACTTTCTGAAGTACAAGGGGCAAGCAGGTCGAAAATGGGAAGAAAATTAGAAGCACTTGGCCTGGTGCCTGCCTTTACACTGCGTTGATTAGGTTTTAATTGGCAATTCTTGTCTGTAATATAAGATAATTGCAGAGATTTCCAGGAATTGTTTGTAGAATAGGAAGAAACAGACATATCTAAGTTCTACTGGAGGAGTTTAATTAAAGACTTTATAAAGTGCAACAGATGGTGCTTTGGTAGTTAGGGAGACGGGCGTGAGGCCTGTTTGTAGACACGCTGCCATCGTGGGTAGGGCTTCTGCTCCCTGCTGGCACGCTGTGACATAATCTTCCACTGGAGCACTTGAACAATTCAAGGGTATCGTGCACTTTATGTTCTGTTTCAAACTGTAAAGATCATTTTCTGAAAAATAAAATTAAATAGCTGCGGGGTGACGTTGCTTGCATGTGCGGTAGGACTGCTCTTTCCAACAGGAGCTTTGCCTTCGCTGAACTCTCCAGCTGTCCTCCCCAGCTGCCTTCTAGAAAGGCTGCAGAAGTGAGAAGACACTTGAGTAGTCATACGGATTTCTTAATAGAAACTGCAGTGGCACGGAAGAAGGAGAAAGATTTTTTATGTTTTGGAGAGAAGGGCTCCCCAGTAATTGCATGTGAACCCACGGGCAACCTCGGACTGGCTCTTGCCCCCCAGTGGAATCACATCAGTGTGAAACTTGGAAGACAGAAAAATGTCTTTGCTTCTGTTGCCAGTAATCAATCTGTTTCCAAAGCCCTCAGCAGTCTCTGCCTTCCAGGCAGTTCTAGAGAAAGTGAACCAAAGAGGGGATATTGTAATTTACAGGAAAAAGGGATCTCTTTGCAGTCTTCATTGGAGCAGGTGCTGAATCTTGAATTTTTTATGTTACTTCTAAAAGTAGAATACTTTTTTAAAAACAAGTCTGCTCTGAAGTGGTACGTGCATGAAATTGCTTCAGGATATGTTCTGCTTGTTTTGCTCTTGCGGTAGAATTACAAGTTCTGTTTGCTCTCCAGCGCTGCCATCGCTTTCCTGAAGTTTAGCCTCGTGTATCATCCAAGGGTGTTCCTTGGAACAGGAGATCCTAACTGGAAGAGAGGACATTACAGGGGAGAATGAAGTTGCAGGAGGAGTTCACCTGGCTTTTCAAATTCCAGGAAGAACTTGGAATTGCAGAACAAACAGTTGCAAAAAGGAAATATATCATATAGATGTTGAAGAAGAATATACGTGTGGCCCTACGAGGTCCTTGTCGTAGGGTTGCCTTTTTGGGCAGCCAGCCAGACGTGCCAGGTGATGACAAATACACTTTCAAGCTCCCTGCCCACAGGATGCTTGGAAGATGTACGTTATCTCTTGTTTAATTGAGCTTTCTCTCTTTTTAACACCACTGATACTACAGAGGAGTTTCCACGGGTTTACCTCTTCAGCCATCTTTTCTTTCTGCTACTCGGTGTTCATTTCACTGCAGGCTCTATTGGAAAGTGATTACGTGGGAGGGATTTGGTTACATTGGGCTTCAGCAAAGGCAACACCAGATGTTCAAGAAATGTTTGCAGCATAACATCTGAGCATTTTTTAACAACTGTTTACTAGCCCCCATGGCTAATGCTTGGAGTTGGCTGATCTTATCCTGTACCCTTAGGATCTTCCTGACAGGTGAGTGGATAACTTTCTGATTCGGGCAGACGTGTTTTGTTGTACTGGTGCTGACACTGTTACCTTCCAAAAGCTGTAAGGCATTAGAGATGACAGTAGCTCACTCTGGTTATAAACTGCTAAGTCTGGCTGCAGTTCTTTCAAAGCACAACTCAAGTTTTTGTTCTTTTTTTAATTGATCCAGAGGAGAAAACAGGCAGAGAAGGGGGAATGCTTTCACCAAGAAGTGTTAATTTTTTAAAAGGCAGGAGAAAATGAAATGTGACAGTGTTTTTGGGTAACAACATGAAGATGCTCATTTTAGTATGGAACAGACGGCTTACTCTGAAAATAAATGAATTAATTGATTAAAATAGAATAAATGAGGTGTATTTTCTGCTTCCTTACAGAGACCTCCTCCCTCTCACCAGAGTGCAATGTGGACTGCCAGACCCAGTGTCTCATAGACTGCAGGCAGGGACATTACTACACAGCTGGCAACTGCTTGGAATGTCCCACAGGCTTCTAGTAGGTGTCCTTCCTTCCCTCTCTCAATGTTCTACTCCTGCAATAAGAGAGTTAAACGTTGGGCATTTGCAGCATCCTGTTATGTTAAGAAAATTGCAAGAGCTACCTTGTGCTGTGGATCAGGAGGTGGGGCACAAAGTGTGGTTCTAGTTCCTCACAGATGAATAATCAGCTGACTGGGAGACTGCTGTCTTTGGCTCAGTGATGCTTTTCTGCAGCGATTGGCACATTCAGAACTCCCCTTGAAATCAGGGGAAGTGATTGTTCTGCAGCACCATGCTGCTGTGGTCTCAGAAAAATACTTGGCATTCTGTGTGTTCCTGGGAAGTGTAAGCTTGACAAAAGCACATTCCCTCTGAGATTGCTTGAGACAGATTTTGTGTATTCTGTATTGTGTGTATTGTGTATTTAGGAGGAGCTGGGCAGGAATATTATCTGTATCTGTAATGGCAGTGGAGTCTAGGCTGAGTTTCAGCTTAGATGGAGTACATGAGGTGTCTTTAGCTCCCAGTGCAGGGAAACTTCTCATGGCAAATCTATTCTGTGGCCTCGCTGCTTTTTTACTGGAGTGCTAGTCAGAAAATGTGATGTTAGGTGAGCACAGAACAGTGGCCTGGAAATGGGGAGATCTGGGTGCAAAGAACAGTTGAATTGCAGGGGGTTGGTGGCTGCTTTCTGGAGGTCCTGAACCCAGGGTATGGACCATCAGCCAGCCTGGTCTGTGTTGCAAGCAAGTCTTCACTGAGTTGCATCCAGTTGGAAAGCTGTCCTAAACTACGGTGTATTGTCTTGTTGTGGTGGAATGTGCTCTGCCTTCTTCAGGAGAAAAACATTAAGGCTGCTGTCTCTGCCACACCTGGCTCACTTCAAATGCAAGTGGTGGTGGTCGTCTCGGGGTTTTCTGACGCTATCTCAAACCAAGTTTGCAGAAGACAGGTTTTGTACAGACTGTCCTGAACCCTAAGTTTAGGTTGCCAGGTTTCCTGCTGCAAATTCTGTCTGTGGATGTGCAGTTCAAGCAGTGCATCTTAACCTCCTGAAAGATTCTAAATGTGTAGCTCCCTCTGAGGTGCTGGAGTGATCTGATTTGGTTGAACCATTCCGTGGCTGAAGGAGCTTTTGTTTGAGTTGATGGGGATGGTCTTGTAGCTGCACAACACCCATTATGGCTTTTAGGGGATGGAATTTCAAAAAAGTGGAATAATTTAGTTTTAAAACTTTAATTATTTTTGTTCCAGTTGCCCAGGAGGTCAAGCTGCTCCAAGGAAATGCCCACTGGGAACAGCCAATGGACTTACAGCTCAAGTGGACATCACAGCCTGCCAGGTAAGCTGATGAGCAGGGAGGAGAGCAGGTGGAAGTAGTATTTTGTACATCTACTGCCATGTATTTTGAATAAGCTAATTTCAAACTTCAAACCAGATTTGCAGTCTGGTTTGAAATTTTTCAGGAAATTCACGGTATTTGCCTATGACTTTGCTCAGAGCAAGCCACTTGTCTGTCTAGGTTGATGGCAGTAGCACTTCCTTGATTCATTGTTTACCCTACTGATGGTGAAAAGCACATGTTGGGAACTCTGAAGAGCTCAAAATAAACAGATTTTGAAAATGATCCAAGATCCTTTATTTCTAGCACTTGAGCTGAAATTGTCTGAAACCTTTTTGGTTTACGTTATTAGTGCAAAGAATATATTTCTGTGGACCTGATGCTGTTTGTGATCATACTGCAGGTTTGTCCCAAAGGCTATCTCAGCCTAGAGAATGGAGCTGGGTGTCGTGCATGTCCGGATGGCTATTCGTGTGATCCACAAAGCGGTGTGCAGAGGAGCTGCAGTCCTGGTCAGTACTCTCCAAAGGGAGAGCTGGAGTGCCTGGAGTGCCCAGAGAGCTATGTCTGCCCAGATGGACGGAGTAGAGAGGTACAAAAATGAGTGCATTATTTTTCAAGGTCAAATTCTCTTTCTTCCTGACAGTCAGGATCCAAACATTGTCAGGAGAGGACAGGCTCTCCTGGCTTAACAGCAGGATATGGAACTTTTTCCAGCAAAGAAGAGTTTGAAATGGTTCAGTGGTATAGTAGATGTAAGACTTTTCACAAATGGCCTGTGTTAAGAGAAATAAATGTATCATCTAAAATCTGAGAGTATTAGTGCTCAGATCTTCTGGCTACCACTAAGGCCCTCAGGTGAGGATCCAAAGGAGCTTGGAGCATCATTCTTGTTTCTAGAAATTATCCCTAGAGAATAGAACTGAAACAGTACTGGAGGAGAGGGCAGAGAAGGAGGAAGAGCAGGAAAGAATGCAGCACTGGTCCATGTCCTGACTCAGGTCTCCCTAGGAAGTAGCTTTGGGTGGCAGTGGCCCATTGAGCCTGTTGATATGAGCTTCTATTTCTTCCCCTTAGCATTGTTTGGCTGGGCAGGAGCCAAATCCAAGCCACACTCATTGTGTTGCCTGCATCCCTGGTTCTTTCTCGACTGAAGACCCGCTGAAATGCCAGCCCTGCTCAGCAGGTAAGTGCATCTCACGAGTATCTTCTTCAGTTGTTAAGACAGAACTTGAACGAGACTACCTGTTACTAGAAAGAGTTTTCTACAATGTTAAAATCTGGCACGTCCTTTTTCCATCCTGGAGAATGAATACAAGCCTACTGAGGATTTGGTAGCCTTCAGGTTGGTTTCTGTTGGGCTGTCTTCCTGTGAAAAGTTTGCTGCTTTGGTATACCTATGAGGTCCACCTCATAAATTCTGTTCTGTTATTTTGTACAGGACTTGATAATAGGAAATGTTTGGCTCTGCAGCAGTGTTACTGATACCCTGCACGTATAACCAGATTTTAATTCACATTTCCTAGCCCAACAGAACCCAAGCAAAATGACTTGACAGAGAGAGCATGATACAGCTGTGATTTTGCAAAGGAATATTTAATGTCACTACAGGGGTGCAGTTCACAATCTGCAGCCCCACCAAGCTTTCCCCTCTCCTCTAAGCCCTGTATTGCGTGTGAAGATTAAGTATTTAATGAGCAGCTCCAGGTGCCTCCTGCAGAGTCACTGAACCTAGTAACTTGATTCTTACATCCGTAATTAGAATCCTTTTTATTAAATAATGAGGAGTTTCTGTACTTTTGGATACCTTACCTCCTAGCAGAGGGAGAAATAGAATAGCTACAGAGGTCGTGCTAGTCCAAAACCTCAGTAGTTCAGATCCAGTTATAAAACACAGATGACAAAATAGAGATTCCTGTATTTCCAGTGTCTGGGATTGTGTATGAATAGACGTAATGAATATTATGACGTAAGTCATATGTGGGAAGTGATGGTGTCTGTGGATCTGTGTCATAATACACTTAACTATTTATTGTGCTCTGTACAGAGTCAGGGAAAATATTCTGGTTCCATTAAAAATAATAATAATTTGGGAAGCACTGGCTTCTTTGGACTTGAGGAAGCATTTGTAGGCTGTACTTCTGGAAAGCTTGAACAATGAACAGATGTGGGCATGTTAGCACATGGATTTTACAGTGACAGATTTGCTACAATATTATTGTTCACAGCACAAGAGCAAACAAGGCTGAGGATTTCTGCACAACAGATTTCAACTGTAGTGTATCAGTAGCAGAACCTGGAGAGAGCAAGTGGAAATCTCTCAGTAGATGTTCAATGAGTTAAATGCCTGTAGAGCAGTCCATGCTGAAATTCAATGTTTTGGTGTTAAAATTTGTCCCATGTATTCTAATGGGCACATTCTCCATCAGTTCTTTTAAATCTGAATAAATCATCCAGACCACTTGCATAGATGTTAGATGGTAAGGAGTTTCAATACCATCACAAACTGGAGAGGCTTGAGGATTCTCAGCGTTCTTTTCCACGGCTTGACTGACTTTAATTATATATAATCTGTGTACTTAGTGTTGCGTGCGTGTGAATGAAGTGTCATTGCTATGCTGATACATAGCAATATATTTCAACATAGCAGTGGCAGTTTTATTGCACAGTGAAATCCCTTTTTTTTTTTTTAACACTCTTCAGATAATCCATCTGGAGTTTAGTAAAGCATTTCATATCAAGTCCTACAAAATCTGACTTAGAAAAAGTAATTCATCTGGCTGGGCTTGAGCATTTCATCACTAAACGTACAACTGAGAGAAGAATTTTAAGTGAGCCGTCTAGAATGTTGGTTCTAAACTATGTGTTGTATTGTTTTTTTTAGGTCACTTCTGTGCAGGTGGCCTTACAGCCACTCCTCCGTGCCCAGCAGGGAGTTTCATGCCCAAAGAGGGATTTCACATGCCCAGCAGCAGCTCCTCGTGCTTGCCCGGTCTGTGTCACAAAAGATCTTAGTTTTGTGTGGTGGGAGTAATAATTCTTGCTCTAAATTACACTAGGCTTGGGTTGTAATCTCTTTGGAAGAGAGGAACAATGAGAAACAGTAGAAGGTGAGACATTGACTAGAACTCCATCTGTTAAGTCTCAGGAATCAACATCTTATGCTGAACTGCTTGATCAAAGTGCGTCAGAGCAGCAGCAATGTTAACAGGACTTGGGCCACAGAGTCTTCTTGTGTGTAACTGCCCTCTTTCCCCTAGGGACAAGAGACGAGACACAATCTGATGTTGGTTGTCATTATCTTTGTCTGAAGTTCGTGCTACAATAGACTGAGAATCCCTCCTAATATTAGTGCCAATCGAGGTGACTACATCTACAGTGCAGCTCCCTGGGGCTAGAGGTCCTCGCACTGCCTGTGCTGGGGAATGCTCTGCCCACTTCACTGAACTGTTCTCAGCCAAAATTCTATGCTAGAAAGAGCTAGTTTATCAATCATAGAATCGTAGAATGGTTCAGGTTGGAAGGGACTTTAGAGATCATCTTGTTCCAACCCCTCTGCCATGGGCAAGGACACCTCCAACTAGACCAGGAGTGCTTGCATCAGTTAAGTATCAGTTTACAGGCTTCCAGGCTGAGGACCTGCTGAGAGAGGCTGCAAATAAGCTGTCCTGCATGTGGAAGAACTTTATTTATTGTCAATCGTGTTGCCTTTATTGCTCATCTGGCACTGTGCAACCACTGCCCTCATCTACTCAATAGGGTGAGTGAATCCCCGGGGCTGCCACATTTATCAAAACTAAAGTCAGTTCATCCAGAGGTATCCAAGCTGTAAAATTAACCTTTCACATTTAGGACAGTGACAGGCAGGTTTGCAGCATCCTTCTTTGTAGCTCTATTTCAGCTGCTTAGAGACAAAAAGGGTTTCAGAGTCTGCCTATTTAGAGAGGTCCTGAAGGGAAATTTCTTGTGCCACTGAAGGAATCAAGGTGAGGCAGAAGGCATACGGTTGGAGTGAGAAAGAGAAGGGTAGAAAAATGTGTCTTGGTAAATACAGACACTGCTCCTGCTGTCTGTGCACTCAGGTAGTAATTGGGCCATGATGCTCTGGGCCACTGTGGAGTCATTTGTGCTGGCGCAGGGGGCTTACAAAAATACAGTGTTTGATGCAAAGTGCCTTTTAAAATAGTTCAGTAAAGGGAAGAAGAAACTTCACGTGTACTTGGTTGGCTTAGCAGATTGCACCCAACAGCGTGCACAGGAGTGGTTGTGTGTACAGTGCTGTGTGGCAAATTGGTGTTGGGTTGTGAGCTTGATTTAATCTGCTATGTCAAAACCAAAACCCCCAGCAAGCAGGTCGTAGTTAGGAGTTTCTTTTCCTCATTGTGTGAATGTAAGGAGTGGGTCCACAGCTGTCACCCAGCTTGCTGGATCTCCTTGGATATCTGGTGGCAATGCATGCAGAGTACTGTGCATATTTCTGCAGGAATGCTCTTGATGTGTTAAGGTCACTCCTGCAGTCCACTCTGTTAAAAAAAACAGGTTTATTTTGTTCACTAGTGACATCTGCTAGAACAGAAGATCAGTGATTCAGGTAGCAGCCCTGTCATGACAATTGTCCTAATAAATGACACCTCTAAGTGAAATTAACCTTTTTTTTAATGGAATGGGCTGCATGAGCAGCTACCACTGAAAGAAAGGACACCTTCATGGCTACATATGCAGCATGAGAAGTGGGGCCCAATCTGGGAAACTGCTGTTGACTGTCAATGTATAAAGCATCGGTGAAATCTTTTCGCTATCTCTGTAAAATGTTTCAAGCTGATAGGGCTGGAGCACCTTCAAAAACCTTGGGATTTCGTGGGAAGTTTTAGTATAAAGCCGTGAATTGACTTTTGTGTTAGGAGGAATTTTTAGGATCTGATCCTTACTCAGTATGACTGTATTTTTCTTTTGGTGCTGAGCCTGAAGGATATTGTACAGCTTTACGTTCTGTAAAAGACACAGCTGGCAGAATCAGCAACCAGATGGACTTGTCTTAAACAGAAATCCATCCCCTATTAAAACACGACCTTCAAGAGTCCTGTTATTAACAGAGCAAAAGCTAAGTGTGGGTCTACAGAGCTTACAACATCCAGAGGTGCTTATTATCCACTTCACTGGAGTTGCCTGTGTGGATATGGACCTTAGTACATACACATCTGCCCTGTGCAGAGATTTCTTATAAGTTTCAACAGAGGGAAAAGGCGATCATAGAATCATAGAAACAGTGATTGTTGTACTTTCAACAGAAAGAAGTAATCTGAAATTGTGTGCCCAACGTCACCCAGCAGGACAGCTATGGAGTAACATAATGAAGTTGACTGTACACTCTCTGTTTGGAAAAGAGGTCCTGTGTGTGTGTATGAATCGATCACAGCATTCCCAGGCCCATTTTTGCAGCAGAGTGAAATTGCATGACAGATTAGTCAAAACCTTTTTTTATTGTAACAATAAATAAGCACTGTAATTTATACTTTCAGAAGCTGTAGAAGCCATGGGTGATGTTTTAATGTGCTTGCTAGGACACAGGCACAGGGCTGCCAGAGGCATTCTGCTGCAGTACTCACATGTTGCTTGGGCTCACTGCCTGGTTTGGGACATTTCAGGGTGCCTCCCACAGCAGCATACAAAATGCTGCTCTGCTCTTAACGATGCTGTACAAACAGGAAAATAGAGCCAGAGAGAGATTCAGGGGATGAACTCCATTCGCTAAAGTAAGCTTTGGCCCAAGTCCAGAATGTTTTGTCCAGGGTCACAAATCACCAGGTGCACCGCTAGGGGTGGAAACCCAGAGTTTGGTTGCTCAGTCTCCCTTTGCATCTACTGTGCTCTGTGCCTCAGAGAGCTACACGTGCTGAGAAGATAATTCAATAGCTCCTTCAATTCAAGCCACATATTTCTCTATTTGATCTTTTCTTTCCTAGCAAATGACTCAGCTGCTAAAGCATCTTGACTGTTGAATGATTTTTTGCTCACCAGCTAAGACTAGGAAATTGCTGCTTTCCGACCACTTCTGAAATTAAAACCAGAATTGCATTTACATGGTGCAGCAAGGAACAAACCTCACATCTCATCAATACAGCAAAATTCAAGAGACAGGGCCAATGGCACCTGAGCAAACACACTAGAAGCTGCAAAGGAAATATGAGTTCCATACGCTTCTGGTTTAATAATGCAAGCTGTTACCCTATGCCTGTAGTGCATTATATAATGATGTTGTCAACTCTGCTAAGGAAAACGTGGCAAAGGTTGGACAATGCTGTCTAATAAATAGACAAGGGACACAAGAATCAGCTCTGACAAGCCAGACAGCGTTTCCAGTCGTATGGTGGTCTTAGCTTGTGTCCTCCATCTGCAGTACAGCCCAGTCAGTGCATCACAGTCAGTGGTGTAGTTACCCTCAGTTGGGGTTCAGCCTGGCAGGATTCCAGGGAGCCACGATAGCACTGAGGCAGTGTTTTCCCCTCGCAGCCAGTATCGCTGTATTTGCTTTGTGCAGTTGACAGTCCTGACTCAGGAGGATAGCAGCTACTCCTGTGCTAAATTTGTTTTTCCTTTTCAGTAAGTTAAGCATTTGGGGACATCCTGTAATGAAATACACTTTCTGGAGGTGGCAAGGAATCATTGTTTCATTACCTATTGATCTCGCCAGTGTTCCCTTTCAGTTACATTCAAGCATCTCTTAACACACGGGATTTTAGAGATGATCACAGCTCAAATGGTTGCCATTCCAGTAGGTGTTCATTTGTTTGTATTGAGTACATCTCCAGTCTGCAAAACCCATTCAACTCTCTCATTATTCAGAATACAAACATGGGAACAGCTCAGCTTTCATGGAAGCCCCAGGCTCCTTTACGGCCAAGGCCCAAGCGTTCTGGTTATTAAATCTACCTGCATCAGAGTGTGTTTTCAGACTGATGTGTTTATTTTTCAATGTATCTTCTCATATTACCTACACAGTCCAGATGGTTCTTCTGCTTCCAGGAGCCACTCAGTCACAGTAATAATCAGCTAATCCAATACCACCACCTTCTGGCTTTACAGTAACTTCCTTGCTGTTATGAATAAGCTTCCATTAAGCTTTTTTGCTGTAAATGAAAGTAAAGGCATCACATTGTGTAGGACCTTCTGTTTTGTCAGCGAGTCTTGCTCCCTTTGGGACTTTAAATATCTTCTTTCTCTTTAGGAATTGGATTGTGTTTGAAGTGTCCTGCTGGGTATTTCTGTCCTGCTGGGGCAAGTTATCCAATGCCATGCCAGCCAGGTACGTACAATCCTCTCCAAGGACAGGATGAAGCCACTGACTGCAGAGCCTGCCCAGCAGGAAGAGCTTGCACTCAGGCTGGATTAGTTCAGCCTGACTCAGACTGCCTGCCAGGGTAAGCCTTGCTTCTTTTCTGTGCTTCCACTTATGTCTATACATATCGTTCACCTCTGTTGTTTTGGTTTTTTGCATAGAGGCATCCTCTGCGCTGTTGAGGTTTTGTAACAATTTCTGGTAAACCTATGTGATATCTCACTGTATTGGTGGAGGAATTTTCTTAAATACAGGAGATGTTGCTGTCTACTATTGCTGCTGGAAAAGTGGTAAGAAATAGTGAAATAAACAAGGGAGAAGCCCAGCCACAGATTCCATGCTTATGAGCAGCACAAATTGGCTGAATAACCAACTTTGTTTTGGTGAAGAATGTATTATAAAAAAAAAAAAAAAAAAGTCCAAAGGTGTTTCCTTGTCAGTGTTTCTGCATTGTCAGTTGTCACTTACATTGCTGTCAGCTGCAGTATCAAGTGTTTTTTCCAGCTGCAGCATTCATCGTGGTGTGCTGGTAGGGCACAGAGTTTGTCTCCCTCTTTTACCAAAGCATTTGCCCCAACCAGCCTGCTCTGTTTTGTTAGGTACGTGTGCCCTGTGGGCTCATCCAGCCCACATTTTCCCAGCAACGCCTGCCCTCCAGGAACAGTTGGCAATGACTTCAACCTCTTTGATAAGTCCCAGTGTGAGACGTGCCCTGCTGGATATTTCTGTCTTAGAGGTAGGTGGGTTTGTGACAAAGTGAACTTTATTCTTTGGTGCCTGGTGCCATGGAGCCCCCCAGTAAGCACCAGAGCAGGTCACTGAGTTATCACAGCGATGTAAATGGGGGAAAAGGTGCCTATATAGGGTTTAGTGTCACTGCAGAGACTGCTGTGCCCACTGGACAGGTTGAGTTTAATTTTGCTCTGATATTTTCCCTTGATGAAACCCATGGTTACCGTATTAACTTCATGATATGGAAGCAGCCATTTTTTATAATCTCCAAATTTTTTTGCTTGCTGGTGGCCTCTTCAAATTCATGTTTATGTCAGGTTTTGCATACAGACACCCTGCAGGATTCCTGAGTTTGGAAATAATTGCCAGTTCTGTGATAATCTCTTGTCAACAGAGGAGGTAATTATTATCTCATTTTGAAGAGAGGAAAAGTGCAAAAGGAGAAAACTTGGCTTGAGGTCATCCAGAGCTGGGAACAGAATGAGGAAACACAATGTGGATCATCTGAAGCCAGTATGCTACTACCTTTAATCACTTCAAATTTGTGTTTACAGGAACAGGGGGGAGACAGAAGCCTCCTGCTCCGTGTCCAGTAGGTCACTACTGCCCACCGGGCACAAAGCACCCAGTGCAGCACAAGTGTGCCCCGGGCACCTGGAGCAATAGGACAAGGCTGAAATCTGGAGAGGAATGCTTGCTGTGCCCTGCAGGCTGGTTTTGTGTAGGAGGATCTCACGTCCCTTCTGGCTTGTGCAGCTCAGGGCACTACTGCCCACAAGGTAGGCAGTTTTTGCCAGAAATGAATGAAATTTCATTTATCTCTGTCTTTAGAAATGTTATGGACTCTGATAAAGTTAACACATTACTTTAGCAGCTTATTTGCACCCAAGCATTTCAGTGTGTAGTTGGCTGTTCTGTGTAGTGAATGCTTGAAACCTGCACTGTCTGAACTGAGCGCGTTGATACCGTTCATTTTTTTCCTTAATTTGCAAAGAAGTAAAATGCACAATGAAGTGTCTGGCACAAATACAATTCTAATTTTGAAACTTTCTGCAAAGATTCTGCTGTATTTGCTAAATAATGAAGTTTTTTTAAAACTATTTTTTGGTTTGTGCTCAGAGCTGTGGTCAGTGATATATATATAAAAAAACCTAGTGACATGTTATTCGTATAAATACTTAACAGCAAGAGCAGAGGACGTTTTATTCCCTTTTCGAGGATATAATAAGAATTAGGATGACTCTTTTTTTTTTTTTTTTTTTGGAAAGGTACATGGAGAGGCACACAGTACCCCTGCCCTGCAGGAACTTATGGCACCAGGCTGGGAAATAGCAAAGTAGAAGACTGCACTGCCTGCCCAGCAGGAGCTTTCTGCACCAGTGGCACTTCCAAGCCAGTTCTTTGCCCAGTGTAAGTACACCACATGTGCTGACATTGCTGTCGGTCTCTGATCCATGTGAGCATTGCAGAGCACTTCTTATTGTAAGTAATGTCATTCTGCACCAGAAATATTCGCAAATTCAACTCACCTTGCTCGTTCCTGGGCAGTCCGGGAAGGTTTTTCCTGAGTCAGTTTCTTGGCTTGAGAAATGGTAGAAATCCTCCATACAAGAGGCTAAAAAAGCAGACACACTGTCCTTTTCTTGGTTGCTTTGCTGCCATTGGTGATTCTCCCTTCTGTTGTCTTTTCTCCTGCAGAGGAACTTATCGCATGGAACAAAGCGCAGAAGTGGCTGCAGACTGTGTCCCTTGTCCTGGAGGGTATTACTGCCCTGAGCCTGGCACTGTTACTCCTCAAGCATGTGGTGCTGGCAACTTCTCAGTAAGTAGCAATAATTTTATCTTGGCATCTGCTCAACACAAAACTCAATAGTTTTGGCAGGAAGAGGAGCTGCTGGATATACCCCTCAAAGGAGGCACTGGGATGAAGCCATCTTCTCGGCGTTATGAGTCTGGGTATTTGAGGAGATCGTGTACAGTGTTTTAAACAATATTGCCCACCTGTGCTGACCCTTTAAGTGATGAGAGGAAGTGCCGGTCATGGGAATGCACTGGGAATGTTCCTGCATAGAGCTTGGCGCTGCTCCAGACACGATGCTGAAAGTGCATCACATGTGCAGTGCTGCTCTTGCTGTTCCTCCCACTTCTGGGGCTTGCAGTAGCAATCTAATCGATTCATCTGTCGTGCATCTGGCAGGGTGTAGTTTGGTAGATGCTATGGATTTTGGTGATTCATTTTAGCTTTTCATTGTTAGTGTAAGCATTGCAGGGGAATGGCAGAACAGACACCTGCGTTTAGTTCCCGCTATGAGGGAAGCACTGGATTGCCATGCAGTTAAACAGTCATTTGGCTGTGGAAGGTGGAAACAATAAGATGGAGCCACAGAGAGAAACAGTGTATGGCACGACTGCTTCTCTCAGAAAGGTGCTGAGGCTGATTTCTTATTTATCTGCCCAAAAACTGTAATAAATAATTCTAACAATAATTGCTAGAATTCACTATTGAGGGGAAACTGACATGTCATATTTCCATCTAGGCTATTTATCTATCACTGTGCAAATTTTGTAGTTTTCACTAGAACCATTCATTAAGATCAGAGGGGAGATAAATGATGAATGAGGATTTGTGTATGACAAATGGACCTTGATTATCACTCATTTGCACTTTGTAGTTCAGTGTGACAAAGAAAGATGAGGGATTGTGTTTGTTTTTCTCTACTACTGCTGACAAAAGGTGTTGGATTAACTGTTCTGGTGCTCAGAACCTTTTGCATGGATAATCCACAGGAAGCACAGGGCCTGCTTCTGATTTGTGGAGCACAGGCTCTCTTGCCTGCAGGGCAAGCACACTGAATTACATGCAGTTTGTTGTTTATAGGCTAGGTGGAATTTTTGAAGGGAAATCTTTCTGTTTCCAGTGACATTACTAAGCATAACAGGGAATGTTTTATATGAGCGTGGTCCTGTCCTCAGTTCCCAAGGGTGATGCCTTCACTCAGTGACCACGTGTTTGTAGACTCTTTTGTTACTGGTGTGTTCTGTTTGTAGGGTTGGTTGCGTTCATTTCTTTTGTATTGTGCCTCAACACCATTTGTCAAATGTACAGGGATTCTGTTGTGCTCTGGAAATGGGAACCATGTGCTTCTTGTGTTGTAGGACCAAGGCTCAGCCTCCTGCTTGCCATGTTTTGTTGGACATTACTGTGCCAGCGAGCACACCAGCCGGGAGGTGATGCTGCTCACCATGATTTGCCCAGCGGGTCTCCTGTGCCCAGAAGGCCAGGCAGTTGTTCCAGAAGCCAGTGCAAATGCTTGCCCAAGGGGATACTACTGTCCCCAGGGAGACTCTGTGAGTTCATCTACTTTGGTCTTTGGGATTCACTGGTCTCTCATCGTTCTCTCAATTGCAGCCTGCGCTGGAATCAGTATTGCTGCAGGAACCTTTCCTAATATGTATATTTACTGATTTTTGTACTGGTTTGGTGATAGTTGATCTTTGCAGTATTTGCTTTCCATAAAACTTCATAATACTGGGATAACATCTTCAGAGTTGCTCTATGCAACCAGGATGATTGGATCCCCATTTTGTTACAGCATCTTGTCAGCGTTTACAACTGATGCCCAGTGTTGCTTTTCTGTGTTTGCTCCCACTAATTGGAAAGAAATAGTTTCATCTGCTGTGTGTTTGCAGTATGGGATGCAGCAGTCATATTAGTATCTTAAAGACCCATTTTTCTATTTCATTTCAAGGGCTTAGATGCTAAGCCATGCCCCAATGGGACCTATGGTAAACAGAAGGGACTGAGCCATGCTGAGGAATGCTCACTGTGCCCTGCAGGGAAATACTGCTACAGAGCTGGGATTGAGCCTTCAGGAATTCTCCACCCTGTAAGCACAGCCCAGCTTCTCCCAACATTTTTTCCAAATGGTGCAACTGTAAACGGAGCCTACTCATACATGTGTTCTGTCTTTCCTTTGCCTTTTGTCTGTCAGTGCCTTTTGTCTGTCAGTTTTACTAGTAAGATTGTAATTTCCCTTTCTTTTCTCCTTTTCTGCCCCATTTTCCTGTAGTAAAAATTTCACATTATTCAAATTATTGATGAAGTTTGGATTCTTCTGGGTTGAATCTTAATTCCTCTTCCCTACCAGAGAAGAACAACAAAGCCATGCTGACTGTCTTTTTTCACTTTCTAGACTGGAGATTGTCCACCTGGCTATAACTGCCCTGCAGGGACTGGATTCCCTTTCTCCTTTCCCTGTGCACCAGGATTCTTCTGGGATAATTACAGTGCAGAGGTTGAAGACAGGTGCAAACAGTGTCCAGCTGGGTACTACTGTGACTCACCTGCCATGACAGAGCCCAGAGCTTGCCCAGTAGTGAGTTGTTCTGTTACCTAATGAAGAAGCTGTGTGGAGGAGTCTATTTAATAGGAGAGTCTCGAATGCTGTTTTGACTTTGTTTTGCAGGGCTTTTACTGTGGTCAGGGCAGTTCTAAACCTGAGCCC
The DNA here is from genome assembly GCA_013396635.1 of Penelope pileata. Lineage (NCBI taxonomy): Eukaryota > Metazoa > Chordata > Aves > Galliformes > Cracidae > Penelope > Penelope pileata. Next base: position 206,916 of record WBMW01003621.1, read on the forward strand.
TGCCCCGAGGGTACCTACGGTAACAAAAAGGGTCTGTCTGGACCATCCGAGTGCAGCCCGTGTGGCCGTGGTTTGTACTGTGCTGCTCCAGGGCAGACTGGGCCAAGTGGTCCCTGCAAGGCTGGATTCTACTGCCAGGGCAGGGCCCTTACTCCAGTAAGTCATGTGGCAAGCTTTTCTCCTTATCTACTTGTGTACATTAGGGTGTTTTTTATTGACCCAGCGACTTCAAGAGCCACAGTTCTGCGCTGCACACCCAAGTTTGTAGCATGAGGGCCACTCACACTGCCCTCAGAGGGTGGAACCATTTCACAGCTTTTCCTCTCAACGTTAACATCACCTTAACTAAAAATGTGGTTGGGTGAATATCCAGTTGAAAAGTTCAGTGGGTTTGAGCCACAGTGGGATTACTAGTGTAAAAAGGTCGTCCATATTTCTTCTTTCTGTGTGTTTCCTACATTCCCCTTAAGGAGACATAGTCTGTTCTCTGTACAGCAATGTATGTCTGTTTTTCTATTGCCTTGGGCCCAAATCAGTATGATGCCTTTAATATTTTAACCCATATTTTTACTCCCTTTTTCCATGATGCCTTCTTCAATTCCAGCTGCCTACAGATGGTGTGACAGGAGATGTGTGTCCTGCTGGGGCCTACTGCCCACCTGGGTCCCCCTTACCTGTCCCCTGCCCTCCAGGAACCTACAGCAACATGAGTGGGTTGAGAAGTCTCCAGCAGTGCTTGGACTGCCCACCTGGGTGAGTGTGTGCTTTACTGAATATAGCTCAGTTCTGTCTTACTGCAAAAGGACTGTTTAAAGCTTGTGTTTGTTGCCACAGCAGCCCATCCTTACCTTCAGCCCTTTTGCAGAGTCCCCTCTGTTCCCAGGGCTCCAGTGCAAATGTGCATTCTCAATTGCTATATACCTGTATTAGTAGATTTACAATAAAACTTGAACTGAGTTGTCCCCCAGCTTTTACTTTCACTGACATCTCTCAACACTCATTATGTCTGCAGTGCTGGATGGCTTGACATAGTAGCTCTAGCTTAAACATTCTCATTAATACTGATTGGATAGTCCTTTTTATATTACCAGATTGTATAACTGAACAATAGGTTACATTTGTTTTAATGATGCCAGAATTACACTTCTGATTCTGAAAGAAGAGGTGTGGATTTAGCATTAGCTTTCACTTCTCCATGAGTATGCACCAAATACGTGCAGGTTGTTAAGGCCAGTGAGGAGCAGTCTGCCTTTCCAGGTGGTTGTACCTTCGTGCTGCTGTGACAAACAGCATGCAAGATCATCTGGGGCATGGTGGCACAAGAACTGTAATTTTTCTGCTTTACTGGGGTGGATTTGTAGGTCTCCATGGGGAATCCAAAGCTCTGAGAGAATCCAAAGTTTCCTGTATTTTCATTTTTTACATTTTTTCACTCCCTCTGTTCCCTGGAGAGATAGGCAAGAAAAATGTAGCATGAGACAGCTCTGAAATTCATATTCTGTCTGGAAGCTGAAGGGAATGCCCTCAAAAATCCTTTTTTATACCTCTATATTTCTAGTCCAAAGATACAGAGAAGGCTTGAAGAAAACCAATATTTGGGTGTTTGTGTGATCTTTATTTAGAAGTATATGAAGATACCACTTTGTGCTTGTAGAGGGGAGAATGCTTTCCAGGTTAAAGCTGCAGATCTGAGAGGTTATGATCTCTAAAATATATGTGTGAGAAGTGATGTATACGCTCTGTAGCTTCCTTCATGGCCTGTAAGTTGTCAGGAGCCAGGTCTCTGTGAGATCCCAGGTAGACTGCAGGGAACTTTTTGTATTGGGACTGTGCTAGCCAGTGACTAAACAAACTGTTGTTATCCAAGATTTTTATTTTTCTCCCCACCACTCCAAGCCTTTATTGTGATGGGACAAATAACCGAGCTCCCACAGGGCCATGTGAACCTGGCTACTTCTGCACAGGAGGTGCCAAAAGTGCTCTTCAGCAGATGGTCATGGAGGGGCATTATTCCTTAACAGGAGCTTTCAGGCCAGAACCATGTCCTCTTGGCAGCTTCCAGCCTGTAAGTATTACATCAGTATGCACTATCAGATGCTTGTGGGGTCACCAGAGCCATTAGCAACTGTGCAAGTGTGTGAAGAGTTGTTTGTGAAATATTCATTAGTGAACAGCGTATAAAAAGAGGGACTTGGGTTTCCTGGTAAGCTGGGTCATCACCATCGCCATCTTTGCTTCTGCCCTGCAACAGAAGAACTCTGTGCAGAGCTAGAAGGATTGGGGCAGATCCATCAGTCTGACAGCGTTCCCTGTAGCTAATCTGACAGTTTTTCCTAAGTTTTGTGTAGTGCCAGCTTAGTGATGAGCTGAGGAAGCCTGGCCCTAGCACGGGAGAATTACCATGTGCGTAACTGTGCAGCCCCTTACTGTCATGTTAGATCCAGGCTGTGTCTACCACTGCTTTAGTGATGCAAGGTGCTGTTCAGATACCACAAACCTGTTGTGTTTGGGCTGCTGTTCTGTTGCTTCAGGGTGTTCATTTTGTAATAAGGAGTCTCTGGGAGTTGGTAGATTATGCAAAGTTTATTTATTCACAATGTAAGCAGTATTGCTGTATATCTGCAAAGTTCTTTATTTCCCTTTTTTAGGGCCGTGGTCAGTCTCACTGCAGGGACTGTCCAGAGGGTACATTCTGCAATGAGACAGGCCTGGCTGAAGCCCAGCCTTGTCCAAAAGGGCATTTTTGCTTGGGTGGAAGTTCCCTGCCTCTCCCATGTCCAGTGGTAAGAATCCCATAGAGCTGTGTTTTTTAAATAGTAATTTTCAGGAGGTTTCCCATCCCTTGTTGGAGCGTATACATGAGTTCTCTGTCTTTGTGCAGGGAACGTATACAGATGTACTCGGGGCAGGTTCGTGCAAGCCCTGCCCAGCAGGCATGTACTGCAGCACGGCGGGGCAGACTGAGCCAGAGGGATATTGCCAGCCTGGATATTACTGCAGCCAAGGGTCCAGCAGCTCCTCACCTGTGAGTACTAAATATCTTGCATTGCTGCAGGCCGTTTGGCACTATAAAAGCTTTCATGAACAATATTCATCTTATTTCCCTTGCTTCAGGTGGGGCTTCCATTTGGAGATCTTTGCCCACCAGGATATTATTGCCCTGCTGGCACAACACACCCAAAAGAGATGGCGTGCCCGCCTGGCACCTGGAATGGACAGAGAGGAGCCCAAGATGCCACTTGGTGTCTCCCTTGTGCCCCTGGGTTTTTCTGCAGTATGTCTGGCCAAGACGCTCCTGAAGGACTTTGTGCACAAGGTGAGACAAAGCCAGAAATTTTTTAGCTGCTCAGAAATTCAGGGGGGCTTTTGCATGACAGAGAAGACTTGCTTGCTTTCTTCTTTCAGGCTATTACTGCACAGGAAGGTCAAAGACTGCAAAGCCAGAGGACGGTGTCACTGGAGATATCTGTCCTCGAGGACATTTCTGCCCGGCAGGCTCAGCAGCACCTTCTCCCTGCCCCAGGGGTGAATACAGTAATGCAACAGGTCAGGAACTGGATCTTTGCAGCTTCTGCATCCAAGAACATCTTGGTAGCTGCTGTTAAATCACTCAGTATTTTGCTTAGGACAGAGAAAGGAATTCTTGTTTGTTTGGTTGGTTTTGTCTTTTTATTTGATTTGTTGTTTTTTTCCTTTTTTTTTCGTCTTGTGTCACGTGGTGAGTATCATTCACCTCTGCAAGCAGGTCAAACTGGATTGTAGCAGTGATGCTCAGTGCACAGGAAGCTAGGAAGCAGTTAACCAAATTTCCTCGCTGCTCTGCCTGCCACCTACCGATGAGATGTGGAGGTTACTGGGATTCTGGGGCTGGAGTGGATTTGAGAAGCTTGCTGAATCAAATGCTCTCACCAGTCAGTCCAGGGGGGCTTGCAGAATAACTGTGTTTCATTTACTGCTTCTTTAAGTGCGCAGCAAGGCTGGGAAAAGTTGTTCATGTGGTACTTTTTCCAGTTCATTACATATTTCCTTTCAGTTTCCTAAATTTCCTTCATAGGTCAAGACAAATGCTTTCCTTGTCCCGCTGGGTTTCACTGTCCTAAAGGACTAAGACGCCGCTGTCCTCCTGGCTTTTATTGCCCTCAGAAAACTGGAACCAGTCTTTATCCCTGTCCCCCTGGGACTTTCAGCCCCTCCTACGGACTCAGCCAGGCTGAGAAGTGTCAGAAGTGCCCTGCAGGTGAGGAAATGACTGAATACTCTGATCATCTGCGTGGAGCAGTGTCAAAGGGGGTGATCTCTGCATACCTCTTCTCCTAATCCACTGATGTATTTTACCACTGGGAAAGGAAAGGAAAATAATACACAAAGTTAGATTCCTTGTCCCACTGGTAGTGTCCCCCTGTGAGCCTCAGTGGTGGTTTTGTGTTTTTTTCTATCCTTCATGGGCAGGAGAACAGTTTGGTTTTACACTCAGGGTTTCCAGAGGAGTGTAATTGGAATTGGAATGCTGATATTAAGGGATCAGCTCTCCCAAAGTCTCCCTCTTTGTCTTTTAATCAGTACATGCAGCACAGCAGCTCTCCTGTTTGTACTGACACTCTTTTTGCTCTGTGGTCTTCCAGGAATGTTCTGTGGAGACTGGGGACTGTCCTCTCCAAGTGGTCCCTGCTGGCCAGGATTCTTCTGCACAGCAGGTATGGAATGTAACATTCACAGGGGCAAAAGAGAAGTGAAAAAGTAGAAAGCTGTGGTCTTTAGGAACTGTTTCTTATACATTCTCTGTGCACTCTCTCCCTGGCTTTTACTGCAGAGTGTGCCAGGATAGCCCTGAGGAATGTAGCTATGTAATAAGGTTGTACTCAGTCACAACAGAAATTTCTCTAGTCAAAAACCTGCTTTCTGAGGCCAGTAGGACTTAGGAAAATATACAGTTGTTCTCTTCCAGCTTTAGAAATTGTTCTTTAGGCATGGGGGGCAGACTAGCCTACAAACAGCAACCTGTATCATTCAGGAAACCTTTGGTTTATCTTCCTGATGTAGGAGCAAGTGTCCCAAACCCTGATGGAGCCACAAACACGAGCAGTGGTGGCCCATGCCCTCCTGGACACTTCTGCCCAGCTGGCACAAGTATCCCACAGCCATGCCCTGTGGGCACTTACTCAGACAGGTGAGCTTCTTGTTTCTGATGGTGCTAATTTGTATTTACTTTTCCTTTGTGTTTTATCCCTCTCTCTCCACTGCTGTCTATCTAGTACCTTCTTTACTTCCCTACAGGCTCCTTTATCCCCTTAAGGTCTGTCTCAGTAGTGCTCATTAAACACATCTTTGCATTGATTATGAAAGCCTCATGGTTGTTTTCTCTTGGCCAGAGGTGTAGGCATCAAGGATCTTCCTGCTGAACTTGTACACTTGCCAACAGAAAGCCTGCTTATGTCTCTCCACAGGCTGTACACCTGGCAGGAATCCAACTGCACAGTGTGCCCATCTGGCTATTACTGCAGCTCTGCTGGCCTCACAGCACCCTCAGGACGCTGCTCAGCTGGGTACTACTGCCTGCCTGGGGCTTCCTCTCCATCGCCACCTGGTGAGTTGTACTGGCTGATGTCAGTGTCGTCACCTGCTTGTGTCCATTATGGGTCTTGGAAATAGACAGCTTTACAAAATGCCTCCTTTTCCCCCAGTACTCCTGCTTGTGATTCTTCTCATTTAAGCACCTGAATTAATTTTGTTTGGGGTATTTATACCAGTACACCCATGCCAAGGGTGAAAAAGCAGTCAGTCCACCATCCAATGTTACTGCATGAGACACATTCATTGAACATCGGGAGAGTTCTGGCTCCCAGCATGTGATGGGAGTAGCCTGATTCCCCCTTGTCATTCTATTGTGCATCAGAAATAATAATTTCCAGGGAAGAGTTCCAGGTCCCCAGTGGACAACTAAATATTCTCCAGAATTCTTAGTATATGTGAAGTGCTTAGAAAAGCCGATGTGTGAAAATGCAGTTCACTGTACTGTTCCTTTGAAGCAAGGAGGAGCAGGACACGCTGACACAGCTCTGAATAACTCCAAAGCTGAGGTAGCACTGTCCCTCTCTCAAGAGCTCATTTTTTCCACTTTGTCTTGTACTTCTGTGTTCTAGGTGTGTGGGAGAGAGGAGGCCCTTGTCCTGTGAGCCATTTCTGTCCAGAAGGAGCCAGCTTTCCCTTACCCTGCCTTGCAGGGACTTACAACAACCTCACCAGACAAGCTGCGTGCTTCCCTTGTGCTGCAGGATACTACTGCCCAGAAAATACTACCAGCTACAGTGTGAATCCTTGCCCAGCTGGCTTTTACTGCCCTAAAGGTGAGATGGCCACAGGGGACAAGGACATCCACTGACCAGGGTGAAACATCTTTTTAAAGGCAGGAAGTGCTCCCTGTGAAATAAACCATCAAGTGTCAGTCTGGTTCTTCACAGAAAAAGAACCCAAGCTTTTAAACCATAGGCAAGGCTGACATTTAAACCCCTCACTGGTAAACTGAGCAGCACACAGAGGTTGTCATGGCTGTGAAGGCCAAGCTGTGCACCGTGGAGGTCAGCACTGAAATAAACTGGCAACAATATGACACGAGGTGATGCTGTAGGATTAACAGCCGAGATATTATTTATAGTCTGTGAAAGATGCTCTCTTTATTTCAAAGGAACTAGGTTTGCTACTGAGTTTCCCTGTCCCCGGGGCTACTTTAACCCTGATCCCGTGACACAGAGCTTGGATAGCTGCTTGCCCTGTCCACCTGGGCACTACTGTGGAAAGGAGAACTTGACAGCTGCCTCAGGCAAGTGCGATGCAGGTGAGTCTGGATCAGTTTGGTTGCTCTAGTGCACAGCACTTAAAGGCAGTCTTGGGGAGGCTTGATGGGTACATCCTGCCTTTCCAATCTGTTTGCTCGAGTCACTTGGCTATCTGTTGGCATGTAGTACCACCGAAGGCACCTTGGGCATCCACCTGACTTTCATCTGCTAGTTCAAATGGGCACAGACTTGATGTGGGATGTATCTGGTAACCATGAGCAGTAATCTCTCTCTGCAGTTCACAGCTTGTTTAGGCAGATGAATTGAGTCCTGTTGCCATAAAGCAAAAGTACGGAGCTCCAGGTTGTAAAATCATCTTGTCTGATACAGAAGGATCATTGTGTGTACTTCTCAGCCATGTTTTGTTTTCAGGTTGGTTTTGCATCTCAGCTGCTTGGACCTCACAGCCTTTTGACCTGGATAACTACACTAATGCCAACTGCCTCTGTCCAGCCACTGCCACTGGAGGGAAGTGCATAGCTGGTTTCTATTGCCCCAGAGGAAGCCCAGAGCCTCTTCCCTGCCGTCCAGGGTTTTACTGCAATGCCTCAGGTTAGCATCTGCTTTTAGAGAACAGGGGTGATCCTTTTTGAGGGGAGCTGAAATAAAGGCATATTTAGGAACTCACTAGAAGACCCTAAAGCTAAGTTCTGATTTTGGGTGATAAACTCTGCTTTGCCCAGAATTTTCTGTGTGTCCTTAATGAGGCACGTAGCTTCTGTGGCCATGTTCCCATCTTCAGAGGACCAGTACAAGCACATCATTATAGTTTGTAGATACAGCAGGTCAGGGTCTTCTGTCAGACTCCTGTATGTTCTCTGAATCTGTAGAGCCTGCAGATGTTGGGATACTGACTGCTGCTTCATTTTCTCCTGTTTCTTTTCTGTCCTTTCAGTATTATTTTGGTTTGTTAGATTTGAGCTGTTTTCATCCTGATGCTTTCATAGTGCTTGCAAGATGCCTTTGGTGTTGCCCTGGGCTAGCATAACATGGGGCTCAGGTGTTAGCTTGTGATGCTCTCCCAGAGGAAAGCTGCAAGTTGTTTTTTCTCCTGCTTTTCTCTCTTTCTTGTGACACTTGGAGTGCCATTACCCTCTCTGTCTTCCAGGTCTGTCTGTCCCCAGTGGGGAATGTTCTGCTGGGTTTTACTGTAAAGGTGGAGCAGTCATCCCTAGTCCAACAGATGATGTGACTGGGAATATCTGCCCTGTGGGGACTTACTGCAGTAAGTATCCAGCATCAGTCAGGGACAAAAATGTCTTGTATATCTGAGATACTGAAGGGTGATTCTAGGGGTGTGATGACCAACTTGCGGGATCTGACCAGAATCTGAGTGCCAGACTCTTCTCCTAGTTCCTTGCCCAGCCTGTACTCTGAAAGTGGTGACGTATGTCTCAGTACTTTAAGCTGTCTGTCTTTGGGATGTAATTAGCTTCACCTCCATTATCCATTGTAAGATGAAGCTAATAATGTCTGTCCTCTTCCATGCAGCGCTATTTGACCTGTGAGTGAAAATACGATTCCACTGATGGTGTTTCCATGCTGCACTGCACTCATCCAGACCCTCAAGGCAACGTTTGTTTATTCTTTCACTGTTCATTTCTCTCTGCCTTGTTTCTCTTCTCACAGCTGCAGGATCAGAGGTACCTGAGCTCTGCCCAGCTGGCACCTTCTCCAACCTGCCAGGGAGGAGAACGCTTTCTGAGTGCCAGCCTTGCCCCTCTGGCTTCTACTGCGAGGTACCTGGTCTCAGTGCCCCCACTGGAGAGTGCTGGGAAGGTGAGTTGGATGGACTGACTGCACTGCAACCTTCATACAAGAGATGCCTGCCTTCATATTGGCTCTTGGGCCTTCTTACGGATGAAAGTTTTGAAACTTACTGCCTGGTTTTCTTCTCTTGACCAGAGAATAATTTCTGGCTCTGTGAAAAGACTGTGGTTAAAGCAATTGTGATATAAAAGTAGAAATGATAACTTCTCTGTGTTTCTTCTGAACAACTAAAATATCACCAAGGGAACACTGTGATGTTCAGTGGGAAAATTCTCTTTGAAGAGTTTCAGCAACTGGCAGAAAGCAGAGATATCAGTGCTGTGTCCCTAAGTGTTTTCCTGTGCCACCTGTATGTTTTGTCCTGTGTTTTGGAAATTGTTGGGTGTTAAATTTCCTTCTTATGAGTGCCACAATTGGAAAACTTTGATATGGATTTGTCCCAACAGAGTTGTAATTCAGATCAACAGTAATTTAAGGTCACCTATTTCTTGAGTGGCCAGTGAGGTGCTTGGTATGCCTGGGAGAACCTGTTAGGAGCCTTCTCTTCTAACGAGCGGCAGCTCAGTACCTAGTACATCTCAGTGACTAATTTAGATTTCTTTTTTCTGTCTTTGCTGCAGGCTATTATTGTGACAACCAGCATGGGCCAGTTATTGATTTTATCCTTTACCCATGCCCACAAGGTTTTTACTGCCCACCAGGGACAAGCAGGAGCACTCAGTACAGCTGTCCTGCAGGAACGTTTGGCCCGATGCAAAAACTGAAAGCTGCCAAGGAATGTCAAAGATGCCCACCAGGAAAATACTGTGAACTGTCTGGACTTGCTGCCCCAACAGGTATAGTGCTGTTCTTCTGAGGATGTTCACAACTACTAGATTGCTGCTGATGATTGATGACTAGTGCCTGGGGCTGAAGTTAGGACAGTGGGGTTCTGATCTCTGCTAAGACAATCTATCCCATTTTACTTGCTGAGAACTTATTACAACCAACTTCTCCACTTGGTGGCCAGTACATCATGATTTGTAGACTAGCAGTAGCTCTGCACCATGTCATAGCAAAGGATTATATTTCAATCTGTATTCGGGAATTTGTATTTATGTGCCTATTAAGTGTTTTTTGCATGTTTTTCTGTTTTATAGGAGACTGTGCTGAGGGATTCTGGTGCAAAAGTGGTGCCCGGGTAAGAAATCCTCAAGATGGAGAATCGGGATTTCTTTGTCCTCCTGGTCATTATTGTCCAGAAGGTAGGGTGCTTGCTAAAGCGTAATTTTCCTTATTTCATATCAAGTATGAGGTGGCATTTCCTCACTGTGGTGCAATTTATTTTGCCAGGTGCACCACGTCCATTACAGTGCCCTCCTGGCACCTGGTCTGGCAGTGAGGGCAGTAGGAGTTTGCAGGACTGCCAGCCTTGTCCTGGAGGCTACTATTGCAATAGCTCTGGACAGAGGGCCCCCACAGGACACTGCAGCCCAGGGTAAGTAGAAGAGTGAACACACGTATGTACTGTGTAAGGAGAGGTGTTCTACCAGGGATCTTCACCCTCTTCAGATAATGAGAGTCTGTTCCTGTATTTGCTGCTGCAGGTATTACTGTGTTGCTAGGGCCCAGACCCCAACACCAACTGATGGACTCTCAGGAGCTCCTTGTCCAGTTGGTCACTTTTGTCCTCTTGGATCCAGGAGTCCAGCACCATGCCCTGCTGGCTCCTACATGCCACAGACCCATGGACAGGAGTGCCATGCTTGCCCAGAGGGTGAATACTGTGTCCCTGGTGAGAAGCCAGAGCCATGTCCCCAGGGTAAGTTAGGGTTCCCCTTACGTGCCTGATTTTCTGTAGATTTTCCTAAGACTGCTAATTCTGATCTGTTCTTTCTTTTCAGGGTATTTCTGTCCCAAGGGCACAGCTCTTCCAATGGCTTGTCCAGCAGGGTCATATAACCCCTCACAAAGGCAAGCCAGCTGCTCCCCCTGTCCTGAAGGGTAAGAATGAGAATGTGAATGAGAATGTTGTATGTATGAATAAAGGACTGTTGAAAGTAATGGTTTATCCAGTCACCTTGGAGCAATGTGCAGTGGGAAAATTAATTACTTTACCACTGAAAAGCACTTATATCTAACAGGAAGCAGAGCAACTGTTGAGCTTTGTTGGCAACACTGTATAATTGATTATGGGACCAGGCAAAGTGCTAAACTCAGGTACAACTACTCTGGAAGGGAATTCAGATCAGAATTCTATTTAAAGTAAGGAAACTATTGGCATTCATTTCTTTCATGTCTGTAGTAATAGATGGTTCCCTTGGCAACAGGCTGGCACAGTCCTGATGTAGGGGAAGAGGCTCTCGTGCATCAGCTGATGCTGAGTGTGGCATTTCCTTAGGGGATTCATCTCCAATTACTAGATTTGACCTTGATTAACTGTTACAAGTTGATGATTCACAGCCTGGATGTGTTATGACTCAAGTTAAGAAAATTATGTCTCTGTGGCTTTTGCAATTATACCATCAATTTGGTGTATGAGGAAACAACTAAGAATGCAGTAACGTGCATAAGTAGGTCTCCTTTGTGGTCAATACAGCACAGTGCAGCAGCCACATTAGATTAGCTATTGCCACCATTAAGTCATTATTCAGATATTTGTGGATAGAATATTGCTAGAAAACTTCTTCCCTCCCAACTACTTTTTTAATCTTTGAACCAGGTTCTTCTGCCCCCAGAATTCCTCTTCCTTTTTGGAGAATGAATGTTCAGCTGGCCACTACTGCCCCGCTGGTACTGCTTCTGCGACTCAGTTTCCCTGTCCTGAGGGCACTTACAACCCACAAAATGGGAGCAACCTGGTGTCCCAGTGTATCCCCTGTGAGCCAGGTAAACAGACACTTGTCTGGGAAGTTGTCATCTCCATGCTGTCACACATCTGTAACAGATATCTTGGGGAATGCTTTATGAACTTGAAAAATAAGGTGATCCAATTAAAAGAAACGTAGAAAACAAAATTTCTCAGTGAGCTGAGGTACTCAACAGAGATGAAAACCAGAAGCAATATAACCATGACATCGTGTTCTGCTGAGAATTATCTTAAATTACCTTGGACAAAAGGTCATATAAATTGATTATACTGTCTCCAGCTCTTGAGATAGTATCTGTGTGCAGCACTGCATTGTTTAATGCAAAAATGATTTTTGCTACCTTAAAGTTGGGGATCTAAACAAAACCTATCAGCTAGGCTGTCTAGTCAGAAGAGGGGAGAAAGAGAGAGGAGCTTTTTATGAGGTCAGATTATTCTTCCAGTATAGACAGCTGATTGATGATGGTATGAATCACATCATGAGTCTAGATTAATAATTTAGGCTACGTGCCTAGTTTACAAAAATAGTAAAAGAAAAAAAAAATGTAAAAACAAAAAAACTCCTAGATTTCATTAAATGTGCTGTCACTAGACATCATCTGCTGGTTGGTTCGTTTCCCTAAGTCATGGAAATGAATATCCTTCTGCACTTCACTGTACATATTTTCATGTTTGTCTGAGTATATCTGAGTACATAGCTTGTTCTTTCTGTTCTCTGCCAGCACTAATGGCAGTGCATTGCTTTCTCAGGGCACTACTGTGCACTTGCAGGGCAGTCCCATGTCACAGGGCCCTGTTTGGCTGGGTTCTACTGCAGTGGAGGTGCTTCTAGTCCAACACCTACTGATGGTCTTCGGGGGAACATGTGCCCAAAGGGAACTTACTGCCCTGTGGGCACTGCCTTTCCACAGCCCTGTCCTCCTGGTTATTACAGCAACTCAACTGGGAATACTGGGATTGAGGACTGTCTTCTGTGTGATGCAGGTACAATCCTGAGAGAAAGGATTAATGAAATTCCAGCCAAACACCAGCATTTCTAGGGCTCCTGAGAAACTTTGTGGTTCTAGAGCAGGTGATCATGAACAACTCTTTCCTTGGATGGAGATGTTAGTAGAACACAGAAAGATTAGATCTACCACTTACCCATGTAAGAGGGTACTAACAGTGAGGTTCGTATTTCTGCACTGTAATCTTCACTTCCCACCTTTTCCCTGCAAGTTTTCATGCTTTGAGATGATACTCAGTGCTGTTTGTTCAGACATGTAAGCCCTGTACCGCAGCTGTTCTTGGTAAAAGCATCTTCAGGAGAATAGGTGTGGTGACATCAAGCGTGATTGTTGAGTGATCATTTCCTATTTACTTTCTGCTGTCTGTCTTGTCTGGCCAACGTCATCATAGTGCTTCTGTGGTCCCTCCTTCAGGGTGTTTCTGCAGCGGGACTGGACTTGTGTCTCCAACTGGGTTATGTGAAGGTGGATTCTACTGTAGTGGAGGAGCCATTTCTCCTAAACCTCCCAGGGTAAGCTGGTGTAAATGTGGTCAACATTGCATCTGAACTGAACGCTATCAGATCACTTTAGTGTTTTTGCCCCAGCTCAATCTCTCTGTTATTGTGTTACCATCTGTATCAGATGCATCTGGTTTATTGATAGTGAGAAGGGGCTAAAGATGGCAAAATACACGTGGCCAATCTGCAGTGAATGTGCACTTTCACACTACGTATATAGTTCTTTTCACCATTAGAATCTGACAGTTCTTTTTGCAAGGCTGTCCTCTGAATTTGTATACTGTGTGGAAGACTTTCTGTAACAACGGTGTTTTTCTTCAAAGACAACAATCAGTGGAGGGCCATGTCCACCTGGACATTACTGTGTGGTGGGGAGCAGCAGTGCCCAGCCTTGCCCTGCAGGGAGCTATAGCCCGTCCTGGAGTCTGGCACAGTGTTTGGAGTGCCCAGAAGGGTTTTACTGCAGGACTGCTTCCACAAACTACACAGATTGCCCTGCAGGTGGGTCTGATTGCACCTACCCACTCATTCTGGGAAATTTCAAGGATTAGCAGGTACTCTTATAGCTTTTTGGAGTGGATTAATCATTGGACTGTGTTACATGGATTACAAGTCTCTTCTACTGTGTTTTGGTCAAAGCATTTAACCTCTTTGTGATTCAGTTCCTCTGTCTGAGCAGAGGCTACAGAGGTTTTTATAACATACCTCAAGATCTTATTAAAAAAATTGGTTGCTGTTAAAAGTATTGCTAATCCTCAGCACCAATCAACTTCATTTTATGCTGCTGGTGTGACAAAGGCATCACCCAGTTGTGATAAATTGGAAGATGGGCCCACCGTCATAGCTTGGCTCTAGTTGTTCTCAGAAACTAATGAAGAGAATTCTGTCCCTGCAGGTTGGGAGATTCTTCTCAGGCTATTGGCAGCATGTGTTAACATTTCTGAAACTTGTCTGTTGTTTCCTAGGTCACTACTGCCCCAGGAATACAGGATTTGCCACTCAGTATCCTTGTCCTCCTGGGACCTACAGTGAGGCTTTAAATATCTGGGATGTTTCCAAGTGCCAGCTGTGTCCTCCTGGAAGGGTCTGTTCCAAGCCAGGCCTAGCAAGACCAGATGGACTGTGTATGCCTGGATGGTTTTGTCCACCTGGATCCACATCAAGCAAGCCGATGTTTCCTGGAAATCAGTCGGGTACGAAGGGGATTGATGAAGTGTAATAATGATTATTACTGTGGTGGTGGTGGTACGGAGTCACCTAAAGGATCCGGCCAGGTTCTAGATTTCTTGCTTTTCCCTTGCTGCTTCATTAATTGAGTGCTCTAGTTCTGTTCTTCCTGAGTTCTTTAGGTAAGATGGACTGCTTGCAATTTTTATGCTTCAGCTCAGACTCCGTTCTTTCCATTAGCAGGCATAGCACCTCCAGCTTCTGGATCTTTTGGGCAGTGCCAGGCAGGAACCTTTTGTCCTGCTGGTTCATTTCTTCCTATTCCCTGCACTCCAGGTAGGAGAAGCATCTTTTTCACTGCACTAATTGTTTTGGTTTGTACATACTCTCTTCCATTTTGCCAAGATCACTAGGCAATCCCAGACTTGTGCTGTTCGTATTTGAATTCTGATGTGTCTCAAATTGAGGGCTTTGCTTCTGTCCCCTGCATCAGGTTTGTACTGTGCAACTGCAGAGCTGTCAGCTCCATCAGGTCCCTGTGAGGCTGGCTTCTACTGCACAGGAGGTTCCGTGCTTCCAAATCCCATGGATGGTACAGTGGGGAACATTTGTCCTCGAGGCCACTTCTGTCCTTCAGGGAGTTCTTCTCCATCTCCCTGTCCCCCAGGTGGGTTTGACAGCAGCTGCTGCATGCCATCATTTCTCTTACCAGTGCCATGTGAGCTGCTGAGCTCATCTGAGTGTGTGCCATTATTTTGCAGCCCCTTGTTATTTTGCACTGAAGTATGCCTTTATGTTGCCCAAGGGACAGCTGCTGTCAGCATGAAATCTTAGCCTCTAATCTGGTGCTGTTGTATTGGAAGCATCAGTCCTAAATTCAGACAGTAATTGCACAACTGCCTCTGGAGCCTCAGTCTGTGGCCTACATGCTGCTGTGCAGCTGTCAGAGGGAAGCTTTTGCTGAGCCTTCCTGAAGGAAAGGTCACACAGCAGCAGTGAGCTGAGCACATGTATGAGTCTCTGCTGCCCTCCCTGCACAGCGAAAGCTGTCCTTTAACGTCACTATTAATGAGACTATGAATTAAGTTGAGTGAGAAGGGCTTTTAGATGTTTGGTTTTTTCTTGGGTTAAATCTATAGATACATTAAGCAAGTGATTGTCCTGCTCAGTCTAGACCAGAAGTAAACAGGATTTTACCTCAGCCAGCACCTGTGACCAGCCTCCCACAGACTTCTCTCATAGGAACACGGTCACCTACAGCTGCACAGCATTGCCTTGTCTCTTAAGGGAGTGCTGGACATTCCCTTTGACTTCCTTCCTAGCCAGCATCCTTTTGGCATCTTCTGCAAGAGATGGCTGGGGCTGGTACAGATAGAAAGTTACTCCGTGAGGAATTTGTATTTCTCTCCATTGCCATTTCCAGTGGGATCTAGGATGATGGTATCACATGCTTTTGGTATCTTTATTTTCAGGCTCCTTTCTGGCTCATCGTGGTGGGCAGTCAGCACAGGATTGCCAGGCCTGCCTTCCAGGGTGGTTCTGTTCTCAGCATGGTCAGAGCTCCCCGGAAGGCATGTGTGAAGAGGGATGGTTCTGCCCGGAGGGCTCTGTGTCTGGTCAGCATTCAGGTAGGAAATCTGAGAAGTCGTTCTGCATCTACAGGAGTTGCAATGGGAGCATGGTCTTAAAATCTGCCTCTACTTAGAGTTTGAAGTTACATTTAGAAATGGCTAGCTATTTAGATTTTGTTGCTAGAAAGAGCTAGGAAGAAAGAAGGTTATGTGGGAATGTCTGTTCTCCATTCCATAATGGTGGTTTCTACCAAGGAATCAGGATTAGAAATCTTATAAACCTTCTTTTTCCACATTNATGTCAGGATATGTGTGACTCAAAATTCTGCTGTGTCAGAAGCATACAGGCAGATCAGGGAAAAGGAAGTTAGTGACCAGGCAACAGTACAGAGAGGCTGCAGCCAGTTTAGCTTTCTGAAAGCTTTTGAGGGCAACAAGTCTGCTTAGCTGTTTAGTTGAAAGCACTGGTATGTGAAGGTGGTGTTCAGAGTGCATTGCATGGGCCTCCTCTGCTCAGATCTGTATTTAGCAAAGCTTTTAACAAACCCAGGGGGCGTTTTCATCTTTATAAACCTTCTTTTTCCACATTCTTTTCAGTGATGCCCAGCGAGACAACAAGCACAAACTGAAACACAGGCAGTTCCATCTGAATACGAGGAAAAAATCTTAAGTCTTCCATTTCTAGACTTGTGATGATGGTTCCTCCAATGACACTGTACTGCTGTCCAGGTCATGAGCAGAGCAATTATGTTTTAATTATGTTTCTTTATTTCCCTCTAGACTATTTATGTCCTGTGGGCCACTACTGCCCCACTGGCAGCCCTGAGCCCATACCCTGCCCCTCTGGAAAATACCAGGACCAGGCTGGTAGAAGCCAGTGTGAGACATGCCCTGCAGGAATGTAAGTGGAATGGATCTGCTTCTTCATCTTGATGCTTTCCCTAAGAATTAGCATGTCTATTTCCATCTGCCTTAGGCGGCTGCTCTGTGTGTTGTCTCTTTTGATACACATAGCTGGGCTTTTTGTTCCTGTTTTTATATTACCTTTCCCTTTATTATGGCATTTTCAGTCCTGTAACCTGTGTTATAGAAGATCAGCCCTGGTAGGTGAGTCTGCTGGGAAAGACATAATGGTCCTGGCAGGTTACATCTCAGCTCTCTGGATCATTTCAAGTTGTTTGCTGTCCTCTTCTCATCATCGTAGGCTATCACTGTTCTGCAGAAAGTGTTTCTTAGTCCCTTACAACAGAGGGAGAGCATGGGCTGAGGCAGTCCTTGGATTTTTTGTTGGTAGGTTCTGTGCCCTAGAAGAGAATCCAGACAATCTCCAAAACAACTCACGTGGGGTGATCAAACCAGTGGACTGTCCAGCAGGGTATTACTGCCTCTCAGGCACAAAAGCTGGCAATCAGTACCCCTGCCCAGTGGGGACTTACAGTAACAAAGCTGGACTGAGAAATCCTAGAGAATGCCTGCCTTGTCCTGGAGGCACGTTTTGTGCCAGAGCAGGTAGGGATCACGTGTGAATTAAGTACAGTTCCTAGGCTGCGTTGTATCTAGGAGATTTTAAAATTTCCAGTGATGGGTGAAGTTTTCTTCTGTATGCAGTTCATATGACTTTAAGTTGTGTCTGCAATGACTTTTGGGACCCCTTGAGTAGAGATTGTTTATGGTGATTATAAAGATTTCTACAAATCTATCTTTTGCTAGTTTAATTAAATAGGCAGATTAAGGTGGATTTTTTTGGAAAAGTTTGTTGAACCAAATGCCAAGTTGTGTAGGTTCTAGGATTCATTTGTTCTTGGTTTTCTCTTAGTGGAGAGACAGATCCAGTGGGCTTGATCAGCACCTGCTGTAAGGGTGATCTAGAATGTGTTCAGGCCTTTGGCTTTCTGGTATTCAGTTGTGTAAGAAAACATGGAGTCTGCAGGTCTAGCTTTTAGGTAACAAATGTAATCACAAGTCAGGAGACTGAATTCATCATGAATGAATGCTTGTCTGGTTTGTTTAGTCCAGAAGCTGGGAATTATGTAACACACTAACTTGTTTGACTTCATATTCCTTCTCTTTAGGACTCATTTCCCCAAGTGGTCCTTGTTTGCCTGGCTATTACTGCTCTTCAAAGGCTCACGTACCCAATCCTGTCAGTGATGAGACTGGTGGCCTTTGCCCAGCAGGCCATTACTGCCCACCAGGTAGCAGCAAGCCAGAGCCGTGTCCCACTGGAATGTTTTTGCCTCAGTCTGGGATGGTTTACCGTAATGCCTGTCTGCCCTGCCCAGGGGGGAAGTTCTGCCAAGAAGAGGGCTTGGTGCATGTTTCTGGTGTGTATCAAATGGATCCAACATCTCGTTTATTTGGGTGTTTTAATGTTTTCTGGGTGTTTAACCCTAACGTGGAGGCTTTTCTTTCTTGCAGGATCATGTTATGCTGGCTATTTCTGCGATGTTGGATCCACGCGGCCAGACCAAAAGCAGTGTCCCCCTGGCTTTTACTGTCCTGAAGGCTCTGAATCCCCAGTTCCTTGCAGCCCTGGTCACTTCAACTCTGACAGAGGAAAGTGGCAGTCAGCAGACTGTCAGCTCTGCCCAGCTGGCTATTTCTGCAGTGGTGAGTCTGCTGATGTGTTTGGGAGCTGGGGGCTGCACAGAGTGAGTTGAGCACCCAGAACACTTCTTCCTGTTTTATACCATCTTTCTTCCTTGGCTCGGACGCCCTTTCTAGATGTCTTATAAGAATTCAGTCTCCCAGGGAAGCAAAATAGCTTGGCAGACAGGTACTTGCTGCTGGCTAGCAGCCAGGGTCTCTGCTTTGAGACAGCTGCTCAGGGGTTCTCACAATCTGTGTGTACAACATGTTTATTTACACCTCCCAAAACAGTGAAATATTTGAGGTCACTCTGGTAGTAGCAGATCCACCCGTCCCTTCCATGAGACAAAGATGCCTTTCCTTTCTCAGGTGGGAAGCTGAAATAAGAGAGAGGAAATGACTTGACTGAACTTACACAAGTTTGTAGCAGAGCTTGAACCACAACTGAGATTTCCAAAATTACAGTTGAGCGTGGAAGCACATTTCCCACGGGCATTTAATTCAGAATTGGCTTTCCTTTGTGCTAAGATGTTCTTTGTCTGAGGCTGAGCTTTGGAGAATAAGTACTTTCTGATATTTGTGACAGGTAAATGATGAAGGGGGTTGTGCTTTCTGGAGATAAGGGTTTTCTTTTGTCTTTGATTTGAGAAAGGAAAGGCGAAGGCTTTGCTTTTCACAAAAGACCACGTTCTGCGGGGTGCTACCGCCCACCTGGCCAGACATCAGCTAGTCCCATTCCCTATCACTGCTCACGAGGCTTTTGCTGTCCCACTGGATCGTCCTTTTCTGTGCTCTGTGGGAATAGGGATCTGTCAGTCACAGGAGAGGAAGGACTTATGTGATCTCTGCCCAGCCTAATAAAAGCGAGGCTGTGTATTGTGATAAAAATTGATTCCATGTCTCTAAGGGCTGAGTGTCACTGAGACTTAGCAGGACAAAAAGGATTTTGAATGCCATAGCTTCCTTACTTCTGTTAAGACTCTACTAAGTCAGTGTTAAATAGATTGAACTGGGCAGACAGGTGCATCAGTATCTGCCAAGAATGGGAGCCAAAACAGAATTCTAAGTCTATGAGATTGTCATTGAAAGAGTAGGCTGAAGCCAAATCCTTCTCCTCTCTGGAGCAAAGAAACTTAATGCCCAGGAAAATACAAGGAAGCTTTTCCTGTCAAACAGCTCATGCATGCTGCAGAAAACACAAATGTAACTGCACAGGCATGGTTCTGCTCCCTAGATAGAATTATTCCAATAAAACTTGAGACAGCTCCTTTGTAGGCATCTGTATCTGAACTAGTTTTTGTCCTCCCTCTGTAGTCAGTGGAAAGCAAGAGGCACTTCAGGGGTGCAATTTATCTCTCTTACTTTAGTTGTCTGCCTTAGGATGAGATGAATTGCACTTGAAGCACAGTTCCTCTGGAAGTGCTGTTTCTCTCCAGCTACTGCAGTACAAATCTGAACAACTACATCAGAAGTACACACGATGAATCCCGTGTCCGGGGTTTAGCTGAATATGTTGATGGAGGATGACATTGCTTGTCATTTCTTGTAATATTTCCTGAACAAGGTGCTGCTTTTTGTATCCTAGGTTCTGGAGCACATACTCCTGAGCTGTGCCCTGCTGGGTACTTCTGTCTGCCAGGGACCAACTTCAGTACAGAGCATCCATGTCCAAAGGGTACTTTTGGCCCCAGGACTGGTGCCACCAGCGACTCTGAGTGTGAGCCCTGCCCAGCAGGTAAGCAGGGACTTGGCACAAGATACTTAGGGGCATACATGGAAAGGTTGAGGAAAATATGTCTTCTCCCCTCGTGTTATTGACTCCTCTGCCTATCTTCTGTGCAGACCATCTCATTGAGGTTGCTTTTCTGTTCATTTTAGGCATGTATTGCTCAGCACCAGGTCTTTCACAGCCTTCTGGGTTTTGCTATTCGGGTTATCATTGTGCCAAGGGAGCCATCAGCCCAGCCCCCTTCAAACACAGGGTGAGTGAGTGCTGGGAAACAGCGGAGGAAACCTGGTGTCCTGGGGACAAGGACTGGGCTGTCACAGTGTCATAGCTTCCAGTGTGATATTTTCCAAGGCTTACTGCTTTGTCTGGGCTTGCTCTTGCCTGCTGCTGCTGCCCTTGATAGCTCCTCAGATGGGCTGACACACTGCTCGTAAAGTCTGCTGGAATATGTTGCAGCCTGCTAATAAATTATGGCCAGATCTCATTTCTGTGTCTGTCTAAGGTCTCTTCCAAACGATGACATCAGTGACTGAGTAGCTCTGGCTCAGCAGCCAGCACTTCAGTGCCCTTTTTACGCCAGCTGTGGTCTTAGTTTCAGTGGCAGAAAACTTGAAAGACTCAGCTCATATGTGCCCTTTCTAGAACCTGTCTTTGTAGTACTATGTACCAAATCTTGTTTCAATAACAATTTTTTCTATTTTTCTTATGTTTGTTTGTTTGTTTTTTCTCGTATAGGTGGACTTTGCTGGCCCTGTTTTGCCTGGTAATGATATTTGTCCCGCAGGGCATTTCTGCCCCAGTGGAACAGGGTACCCCGTGCCCTGTCCTCCTGGATCCTTCTCCACTGCCAGGGGCCTGGAGGCAGAAGAGCAATGCCAGCCCTGCCCAGCTGGACGATATTGCAGCAGGGCAGGATTGTTTGAGCTGGCTCAGACATCGCTGTGTAACGCAGGGTGCGGTGAGACAGACACTTGTTAGTGGGGAAAATGCAGCTGGCAGGATTACTGTGGGTTAGAGCAGAGGGGCATCCAAACTAAATACTGGGCCTGACTATGTCTTGCCCAATCCCTTGTGTGCAAATATTTATAGCCAAGAATAATTAAACTGCAAAGACTTTTTTCTGAGCCAGGTGATATGCTGCTATACAGCATCTGCTTGGTGATCTCAGCATGTGCTTCAGAGCCACTTCTCCTCCCTCTACGTTTGCCTCATTCTGTCCCAGCCTTATGAATAGTCTTGCGCTGTTTTCACTGTAGGTTTAGTTTATTTCAAATATGTATTTATCACAAAGACACTGGATGAGAATTTGATGTGGGCATCCTTTTTCCCTGCTCTGTTTTAGCTCTGTTCCCACGAGGTGGTGCAATAACCAACAACAAGGTAGCGCTGCTGGCCTGCATGGTGCACGCAGGAGCGTGCTCCCAGCACTATTTGCCTAGCTCAGGAGCTTGCCTTGTAGCAAGAGGCTACAGAAGCTCTGTCCATTTAATCTGTGAAAGAGAAGCTTAGAAGTGATTTCGCTGTAGTGTGTGTAACAGGATTTAGTAGGGAAAGATTTCTGATAGCAAGCAGCTCCTGAATCTACTAGAGAAAATCACAACAAAATTTTAACCTAGCTAGCAGTTAGAATAGAAATAAGGACTACAATTGGAACAACTAAAGTGATGAGCCATGGAAATGAAATTCCTGGGAAAAAGCAGTATTTGCCACATCCTAATAGTGAGTCAAGTTTTCTGCCCTAGGTTATAATGATTATTATGTAATTTTCACATTCGGTGGAGTTCTTGCTCTCCAGTGCAATTTGTTGTTTGCCCAGGCTTTTCAGCCCATCTATTGCACAGCATCCATCACTTCTCATAGCCTGCTATTCAGTCTGGTAGGACTTGTTTCTGAGGAAACAAATGCTGACAGGCAGCTTTGCTGCTCTTTTGCTTGCTGCTGTTCCTTTTTCACTCAGTCATTGCCTTGAGGACTCTGAATTGCCTCATCTGTGGAAACTGCATCTACAGGATAAAGCAGGATCATGGCTTTCATTTCCTTGTTGCTTAGTGTTTAAAAAACAATATTTTTTGTATTTCCTCACCTGTACTTGCGAAGATGTGAGGGAGGAGTGGTTAAGTGAAAAATAATATAGAAATAGGTGACAGTAAAGCAGAGGCCTGCAAGGGGATTGAAGCTAAAAGGAGACTAAGCAAAATCAGGGGGAACTGAACACTTGGGCCTTGTGCTTTGAAGAAAACAAAAACCTTAATTTTTAAAGACTTTTTCTTCTAAAATGAGAATACCTTCCAGACAGCTTAATGGGTGGGGAGAAAAAAATTATTTTTTTGCAATGATGTTCAGAATGGGTAGTAAATTACAGTTGCTGTTTCGGGGCGAGGGAATAATCATTGTTCGCCAAACAATTTTTTATTTATATATGTTTTATATTTCAAGCACATTTTTAAAGGGTTTCCCCTCTTGCTGACCTTTGGGTAGTGCTTCCCTCATCTCCTGTCTCTGAACAGGGCTGTTAGCCCCTTGTTCCAGGACAGAATTCTCTCCTTATAGGTATGTTTGCCTGGAAGGAAGCTCCGCTCCCTGCCCTTCTGATGGGATTCACGGATACAGGTGTCCTAGTGGCTTCTACTGCCCTGCTGGCACTGGGCTAGAGCTGCCCTGTGAGCCTGGCACGTTCAGTCCTATGCCTGGGGCAAGTGCTTGCCTCCCTTGCCCAGCTGGCACGGCGTGCAGCAGTGCAGCCACTGTGGAGCCACTCAGCTGCCCCAGAGGTAAGTGACACATACGTGCCACAAAACCCCTGTCATGCAGTCAGAGGTGCAATGGGTGCCTGCACACCTCTTTCTGTCTGAGTGTAGCAGTGGTTTGCTCCAGGGAATGGGGTATTTGCCAATAGTTACAGCAAGATCAGCATTCCCACTTCTCGATGTCTCATTCACCTCTCTCAATGTACAGGTTACTATTGTCCAGTTCAGACTGCTGTTCCCCTGCCATGTCCGGAGGGGACACTGAACTCCCTGGAGGGAGCTCTGGCCCCCGCTGCCTGCAGGCTGTGTCCGGTGGGGAGGTACTGCAGAGGAGATGCCAACTGGGAGCCTGATGGTGAGTTTGTTTAATAGCAGACCCCCCACACCAGAGACATTGAAGATTCAGGGCTGAAGGAAGCAGAAAAGTAGAAAACATATCTCAATGAACAGGGGTAGTATTAGGGGGTACCCCATATCCTGTATCTGTGCCTGTCAGTCATTTATTTTCTCTGTTTAACTCTTTTATTTGGATATTTGTTTTGGATATTTTGTCTTCTCCTGCATTTCTTACCTTGTCTCCTTTTGTTTTTATTTGCTTTCTCTCTTTCTTCATTTTTAACACTTTTATTGCTCTTCTTTCTGTCCACCTAAATGCCACCCTGATCCTGTTTTCCTTTTTGTGCTGAGTAGCTGTTGCTGGGCTAAAATGCAAAGGATAGACACATGAAGAGAAGAAAGGCAGAACTCTTTCCACGGAATTATCTGGTTACTAGGGTTCTAAGGAGATGCTTCCATCCTTTTCATTGACAATTTTACTACCCTCTCTGTTCTCCCCTGGCAGGTCTCTGTTCAGCTGGGTACTACTGTGAAGGAGGAGCCACTGATGCTGTTCCACATGGGACACCTGAGTTCCCACTGAGTGGGCCCTGCCCGCTTGGACACTATTGTCCAGAGGGTACCCACTTCCCAGTCGCCTGCCCAGCTGGGACCCTGAACAATGGCACAGGTGAGTGTGACTTCACCCACAGGTTTCTCCTGTAGTCCACGGTGGTGGAGGACTTCATTAGGACTTCATCACTGTCAGCCAAGGTGAGGGGTTTTCCCTGAGTCACTGAAAGATATTGTTACGCTCAGCCAGGGCTCATGATGGCTGTGTGTTATCAATGCAAATAGATGCTTACGACACTGTGACTGTCCTGGGGATGCTTCCATGTTTTCTGTCACTGCCCCTGGTTCTGTTTTCCTCCTCAGGTGGTACCTCTCCAGAGAGCTGTGTGCCGTGCTATCCTGGGTCTTTCTGTGCTAGTGTTGGTTTGAGTGCTCCAACAGGGCCTTGTACCGAGGGGTTCTACTGCCCAGCAAACTTCAGCTCCTTCAGCCCCACCGCATTCATCTGCCCTAAGGTATTGCTTAGTGATATCTGGGCAGAGAGAGAGGTGGGTCTCAGCTCTGGGCAGAATGTTTCCCACTGTGGTGAAGCCTCCTACGAGCCTGATTGAACTGTTGATTACATCCACAAGGAATGTTGCCCCAGGTTTTGGTAATGCTGGGATTCACCCTTCACATAGTCCCTTAGTTTGCCACAATCTCCATGCAGTCCTCCTCCTTCCTGGGCAACTTGATCTAGTACTAGATGAAGAGGTTGGCAACCCTGCCTGCAGCAGGGGGGCTGGAACTTGATCCTTGAGTTCCCTTCCACCCCAAGCTATTCTGTCATTGCCAGGGTCACTTCTGCCGGTCAGGAGCAGCCCACCCAACGCCATGCCCTGCTGGGGAATACCAGCCAGCCAGGGGCTCTGCATCCTGCATTCCTTGCCAGAGAGGATTCTACTGCCAGGAGCTGGTGGCAGGAGACCCCAGGCGCTGCCCACCACACACTTACTGTCCTACAGGTACACTGAAACTGGCATACCAGCTGTGCCAGGAACTCAAACCTCGTGTGCCTCACTGTGGTTCCAGAGTTGTGCAGACCTAATGTGTGTCTTCCTGTGGGCCAGGGGATGAGGAACCGGCAACAAATCTGGCATAGTTCTGCCTTGCTTCTTGGGAGGCATTTGTTGCTCTCTGATATGGTTTTAGAGTTGTGTCAGATCAAAGGGTCTTCCTAGGGTTTATTATTTTCTCTGTTCTCCCTTTCAGGCACACGATTTCCTCAGACATGTCCTGAAGGCACCTTTACTCCTCCAAATATGACTGGCCTCTGGAATGAGAAGCAATGCTTGCCTTGCTTGCCTGGTCACTACTGCAGGTAATGACCATTCATTTTGATCTGGCATTTTTTTGCTATGTCTTAAGCAGTTCAGCATCCTTGTTTTACGCTGATAAGTCGACGTTAAGTTCTTCCCAGCTTGTCTAACACCTCTCTCTCAAAGAAAGTAAGTATAACGCAAACACAGCTTTTGGGTACAGAGATGTTGGGTCTGTGAGCTTGGAGAGCTATCTCAAAGCAGTCTGACATCATTGTCATAAAGGTAAAGGAGGATCTGAAGGAGATAGGTAGGCAGTAGTTGTGAAAACATGAAAATAATCCAGGAAGTCCAGCCCAGTGGAAAGTTGTCCCCAATTTTGTCTGAAGTAATTTGCCCCCATGTGCATGGAGTTTGAACTCAGAAGTGCTTGGCTTACTCTAGTCATCTACATGTTTTCTAAGTGGAAAAAATGAGTCTGCTTTGTCTCTCTTATCAGTGTAACAACTATTCTGCTTCTGCACAAAATCATTAAAATATGTAAATTCTTGCTGTTCTCTCTGCTCCAGGCATGGACAGCTAGTGGGAAAGTGTGCTGCTGGATACTTCTGCCTTGCTGGGAGCTCTCAGTCTACTCCACAGGGCCCTAGCTTTTCCTGGCGCTTTCTATCTGGATGCCAGTGGGGTCAGGTGTGTGCTGGGCTGTGTCCTGCAGGTGAGTGAGAATCTTGAATGTGTATGAAGTGTATATGGAGAGTTGCTTCTAACCAACTAGAGAGCATCTGTTACCTTGCATAATGTATTGTGCTATCTGCTTTGAGGTTGTCGTACTCATTGGCATTGGTATTTCTGTAGGTTTCTACTGCTTGGAGGGCTCTGAGTTACCCATACCATGTCCTGCCAACACTATCAGAGATGTTCCAGGGGGTAGGCAGAGGGAAGACTGCCTGCCCTGTCCACCAGGCCACTGGTGCAAAGCAGGTTGGAACTTGGGAGAATGGTGAGGGGAGGGAATGAGAATTTCCTTTCATGAGAGTTGTGTGTATCCCGAATCTTGTCAGAATAACTTTGGTATCAGACACTGCATTGTGGAACAGTCCTTGCTGTAGGACACAATGTCTCTATGAGTTCTGGAGTCTGCAGAGATAAGAGATGTAACACTGTCAATATGATGTGCTGTTCCATCAAAGGATGGAAATGTAGGAGAGCATAAGATCAAAGCCAGCCTTCAAATACCTCTGTGTGCCACCTGCCAGAAGAGGGACTTGAATTGTGGATGTGGATCATATTTGTACATGCAGTAGTTTAGGAAGGACCCAGGTAGGACACAGAGGAAAGATGTTCCAATCACAGTGAAGCGGTGGCTCCTTAAAGCTTGTTTTCCTGTTTGTTAGGGGATTCAGAGGCCTATCCGTGTCCCTCAGGACATTATTGCTTTGGAGGTAATGGCAGTGACCAAGACAGTCTCCTGGCACCTCAGAAATGCCCTCCACATACTTACCGCAAATACCCAGGAGCTCAGAGCCTGACAGATTGCCAGCCGTGTCCTCCAGGCTATCACTGCCCCTTATCAGGTAAGCAGCAGGTGAAATCAAACCCTTTCCCACTACTAGAGCTGATTACAAAACTCCCTGACATGAGATAGGGTAAGGGAGAGGTAATGTTCGCAGTGTGCTTAGAGCTCTTCTCTAAAGCCCCTCCTGGCCATACAGTCCCCCTTTCCTCATTTTTTTTCTCTTCCTAACAGGTCTAACCAGGTTTGAGGATTATCCATGCCCCCTGGGATACTGGTGTCCTGGTAAAGGGGATGCTTTCTTTTGTCCACCTGGCACTTCCAGGGCCCAGCCTGGTGCAAAATCGTTGGAAGAGTGTGATCCCTGCTCACCTGGGTTCTATTGCCCAGACCCAGCACAGACGGGGCTGCCTAACACCCAGGGAGTACCTTGTAAACCTGGCTATGAATGCCCAGCAGGTGACATGACCGTGTTCCTTCATTTTCCTTATTTCCAGCTGTTTAAGCCCAGATAGGTGAACAGTGCACAGCAGGCAGAGCCATGGCATTTCACAATGGTTCGAGCCCCATTCTTGAAGCAGCCCTCAGAGGAAATGGCCCCTGGTGGAGTGGCTTTAGAAGTGGATTTAGTAACCTGAAGCCTTTCCCTGGCTTTTGGCCTTTGAATTTCCATCTCCTGTTTCTTTGCCCTCCCTTCCTGTTCTCAGTTAGCTGGGGTTCCAAGAGGAGGGGGTCTGGGCCTGGAAAAGGAGCAGGCGTCTCTCATCATCCAGGGCTTACGTATTCAGGTGTGTCAGCATTTTATGCTAAACAGCAAATTGGTTTCCAATGGATCTATGTCCTTTTGTGAGAAATAGGAAAAGTGGAGTTTTTATGGACAGTAACATTTAACGAAGCCCTCTTGCTCCCTGTCTCCCCAGCACATGCTCTCCTGTTCTGAGAATGTCACTTAAATCTGTCACTGGTTCCTCGTTTTCACCAGGTTCAGTAAATCCAAAGCCTTGCAGGCCTGGCTCGTACTGTGGTGCTCACACAGCTGTGCCTCCCATGTGCCCTGCTGGGTATTACTGTCCTGAGGGTTCATCAACATACAATAGACCTGAGCAGCTGTGAGTACATGCTTGGGGGAGCCAGCTTTAGGGTTTTTTTAAATGCTGCATATTGTGAAATCTGTCTGTGATAAAACCCAAGTTACTGCTTCAACCACAGTCTTTGTGCATTGTGCAAAAGCAAAGGTATCTTCATGATCACAGCTATGGATTTGGTGACTGCTAAGACTGCATAAGAAGAGTTGTGACTTGTGCTAGTTAGCCTGAGCCTGGAACTAGATGAAAATCATGTTTCATTTTGTACTGGCTGTTGAGTCTGGACGTTAGAACATTTTCAGAGACTTTTCTTCCCTCTTTTCCCTTGTTCTGCCTTCCAGATGTGTGTTTCCCTACTACTGTCCCCCAGGCAGTGCCCGTCCACTGCCTTGTGAAGGAGGATACATGGCCCTCAGCTTGCCTGGTCCAAGGGATTCATTTGAGAAATTCTGCAGAATCTGTGATGCCGGCAGCTATCATAATGAGTCATTCATCTCTGCGCCCTGCCAGCCCTGCCCAGCAGGCTTCATCTGCCCACAAGGTAAATAAATGCAGCTGCTATGGAGAAGCAGAACAAGGAATAGCTTAAATTACAACCAGAAAGTTCTAAGTTTTATGTGGGCGGAACTCTGAATCCTCTGCAGTTTTCAATCCCTGAGGCGGGTTGGCACGTTGGTTGGTGGAGCATTTGTTGTGGTAGGATGTTACAGATTAGAGAAATGCGTCAAAGGTGGTTTGGATCTTGGTGTCCTTTCTCTCAAGGGATGACTTCTCTGGCCCCTGCAAGCAGTATTTCCTCTAATTTTGGGACTCAGCTGTGAGGCCAGGAGTTAATATCTTATTAGAAGTTGAGGTGTGAACCTTGGTGTTCAAACCTAGTGCGTGACAGCCAGTGCTGCATGGATCCTGCTGGATCAGGAGGCAGGAGGAATCAGTAAGCATTTGAAGGTCTCCACTGGTTGGGATCCTCTGTTAATATGTCAGCTTGTGCTGTAAAGCATGGAGGAGATTGTGGCTGCCCTCTCTGGTCACTGGATTTGTCCAGTCAAATAACTGGGACAAATGAATATGATATTTAAATATGAATAAATCAATGTGGAAAATGTTGAATGTTGGTTAATTTTACGTATGCATAGAGTTATAGAATAGAATGGGTTGGGTTGGAAGGGACCTCCCAGATCATCCAGCTCCAACCCCCCTGCCATGGACAGGGCTGCCAACCACTAAATCAGGCACTGGATCAGGTTGCCCGGGGCCCAATCCAGTGTGTGTTTGCGTTTATTTGCATATACATCTATAAAGGTGAGTGTATATGTGTAACTGGAATAAATAAGTGAATTTCTGCCTATCTTAACACTTGCTCAGCTCCATAAGTCTGTGTCTGATGCAGTTCCACCACCTTCTCTAGGCAGTGAGAGTTACCACCAGAAGCCTTGTCCCATTGGCTATTACTGCCCTCCCCTGGCATCTGCCCCTCTTCCCTGTCCCCCGGGGACCCATGGGAGCAGCAGCTCTGCCAAGCACATAGAGGACTGTCAGGCCTGTCCTGCTGGCACCTTCAATCACCTTCCTGCTCAGGCTGCCTGTTTTCCCTGTGGCAGCTCTTCTTCATCAGAGCCTGGTGAGTTGCTGTCTGTGAGTGAAACTTTGCCTGCAGTTAAGAGAAAATCTAAAAAGAAAATTCCCTAGAAATGTGATTTTCTCACATGGTTTCCTAGTGGACTACAAGCCAAGGGATCTTTGTAATGCTGTGTGCTGACAGTGCCCACTTGCTCTGCTTCTGTCCTGCCTAGGAGGATTTAATTTTCAAAGCAGCGTTTTGTTCTCTTACATGCTGTTAGTTAGGGGGTTTTGATCTCATCTCCATCAAAGGAAGGAAGAGATGAGCAGCCCTACTAATTCTTGCTCTATTGTTTCTTTGAAAGCAGTGGAGTACTTTTGCCTTGAACTGCAGAGCTTGCAGTAGCTGTGGTTTTGAGCCAAAACTGGGCAGTTTGACCATGTCCACCTGGGACCATGATAAAGTAGGAAGAAAACGGAAAACCAGAGGGTAGCAAGCTAAGTACAGTAGAGGGTGCATGTACCTTACTCCATGTGTTGTACAGTACTCTTCCAACATTTCAAGTGAAGTGGATTTGAGAGTCTTAAGGCACAAAGCCACTGCCGAGAGGGGCTCAGCAGCCTTGACTGAGTGGGTCCTTACCCTGTCCAGTGCCTTAACATCAATTAGCAGAGGGCTTGTCAAAATGCCACTGCTGCAAGTTCCCAGCTGGGAAATTCTGCATTTCTTGTTAAATGGATGCTTCAGGAAATGGTGTAATGATTGTGTTGGTAGAGCAAAAGGTAGGTTGGCTCCAGCTAGCCTTCCTGTTGGCTCAGTTCTGCTGTGCCAGCGGGCAAGCAGACTCCAGGTGTGTCACTAAAACAAGCAGTGTGATTCGGTCAGTATTCAGCCCAGGAACTGTTTCTTTCGTGTGAGCACTGTTTTTGCCAACTATGTTCCCTATCCTGATTTCCACTCTAAATCCAAATCTTCTCTCAGGTGCAACCAGCTGTACCTGCCGTGGGCTGAACCGGGCTTTCCAGCACTCGGATGCCTCCTGTATCTGCCAGGCAGGTTACATTCACTACGATGAGCGAGGCAAGGAAAACTCTGACAGCAACAGTGATCAGGATTGCCGACCTCAGGTAAAACTCGGCTCCAAAATAATGTTGCTACATGACATGCAGGTGAGAGAGAGTAGTTCAGTGCTTTCAGCACTGCCTCAGTGTCTGTGAGCAATCTGAGCTCAGATCCCTGAACTGCTGCAGACACGAGGATGTGCTTCAGCTGTTTGCTTGATACCCTTGCCCCTTCCTTGTAGGTTACTGGCACTTATCTTATTTCACAGAATCTTGCAAGGCTAAATTTTTTAAGGACCAGAGGCAAAAGATACTTTTATGCCAGGACAGTGGGGTGCAGCTAAGCATCTCAGATGGCTGATGCAGGAATTTAAGCCTCCATATTTCACTGTGGAATTCTTCGTTAGGGCTGCTTGAGGGATTTGGATGGGAAGTGAACTTGTTCTAATCTTTCTTCTGTGCTTTTCAAGTTGTCACTTAATGGCCCTTGTTGCATTACCATTATGTTGAATATCAGTGACAAGTGGAGAACTTTAGGGATGCAGCTTCTCTGTTGGGACAGTAGAGTTTGTGTGGTTTCACAGACTGGATGTGTTGGTTTTCCAGGTGGACGAGCTCTGTGCTCCTGGAGAGGTTCGTCTAGCCTCTACACGTCAGTGTGTTGATCCTGAGCAGTACGACTGCTCTCCATCCTGTGGGCCTGCAGGTGGAGAGGTTAATGCAGAGCTCGGCATGTAAGTCTCAGCCCAGCCTCTCATTAAGAAACACTTCACAATTAGTACAGACTGGCTACGTCACTGATCCCATGAGGTCATTCTGGGGTAGGACTTTGGGAGGTGCTTCTGAGAAACTTTCCGTTGCGGGAGTTCCTCTGTGTGGAAACACTGACCTTCCGTCCTCGTTCATTGGCCTCATTCCTCAACCTGTGTTTTAAAAATTTCCTGATTTTTGTATGTTTGGGTGGAGACAGTAAAGTGGACACTGAGTGACAGGGGTGGACAAAGCTCACATTTTCTGACGGAGACCTTTTCCACATACCTCAGGTTGAGCCCCCTGGAGTGAATGATCACTTTATTAGATTAGAACAGAACTGAAATCAGTCCTAATCCCACCTTTAGTGCTGACTGAAGTGTTGAAACTAATTTTTGTCATATGCTACCTTTTCCTCTTTGTGAATGAGCTTAAATATTGCAGATTCTTTTCCTGACATGGACAGCAAAGAAATCTAGTGTGTTAGAGTTGTGCTGTGTTGCTTCCAACCACATTCTTAAAACAGAACTTTGGGGAGGGATGCAGATCCTGTACTGGATAAGCTAGACTGTGAATTTGATCTGTCCTATTTTCCATGAATATAGCGTAGGCCTACTCATTGTATAGATTGTAAGTTCCTGGAGCTAGTTTGACCCTTGCTATGTTATAGCTATTTGCTTATGGATCATAAGTAACCAAGACCTTTTGTTGTCTGCTGTATAGATGTCACTGCAAGCAGTACGTCTCTGCTGAGGAGCTCTGTGACCAGCTGTGTTTGCTGAGAGCCCCGCGGATCTCCTTGAGATTTGGCATCAAGAGAGAGCTGCTTCTGAGGATGAATGAAGAGGTCAGGGTAGGTGTAGAGCATGGGACTGCTCTCAGCATCCGAGCCTGCAGAGAGCCCTTACAGACTACAGTTAGGTAAAGGGGCCCCTAGGGGTTGATGTTACAGAAGTGTTCAAAGCTGTGAGCAGAGGGAATGAAGGGAGGAGGCACCTGATGTCTTGTGACCCAGAGCACTGATCAGGCAGGAGATTGGTGCGTTAATGAGAAATGATGGCTCCTGAGTTGTGCCAAAAACCCTCCTTGCTAGAGCAGTCTTGCACAGCTGAATGTGAGGTTGATTACAAACCAGGGTTCAAGTCCAGGGCTGATTGCCTCAGTGATCAGTGTTCCTCTCTGTTTTTAATAGGAAATGACAAACGTTTTGGGCCCAGATGAACATGTGCAGAAGAGCCAGCGGGTGCATTTGGTTCTCTTTAATCCCAGTGGAGTGCTAGGTTTCATTGTCTCCAGCATGGATGTTTTGGATGCATTTCTCATGGGTAAGGCTTGAGAACACCTCAGGGTGAGTCAAAGTCCCAGCCAGGCTAAGCCATTAATTCCCTTTCAAGTCTGCACAATAAGTAGACAGCAAGGGCTAGCTGCTTTCACATGCTGCTCCTTTTCTTACTATTTTTTCTGTTGCCTATGGCAGGAAATTTTTCATCAGATCAGTTGGTGCAGAAAGGTCATCAAGTCCGAAGGGCTTTCTTCAAAGATATCCATGCCTTGCCCTTTGTCCCTAACCCAGTAGTATGTTTGGAAGCAGGAGACACGATCCTTTTCCAGCTCAGCATCAATTCTCACAGTGAGTGTTGCTTGGGTGTACATTTATGTGTGTATATATATATATATATATGCTCTTTGCAGATATATGTATGTGTCCAAACCTGTCAGGAGCAATGACTGCACATTTGATAGTACTGCATGTACAAGCATGTTCCTTCACCTCCCAGTCTCCCTTGCCTTCAAGGGATTCCTGATCTTCAGTCTAGGCTCTGCCAGTGACTCTTCTGGCACTTTTACATTTTGACTGGATTTCTGTAGACTACAGATAATGTATTTCCTCTGTCAGAAGAGTGTCTTTGTTGGGTAGCAATGCACACTTCAAATAAATGAGTTGACACTTCAGGCTCTGTGAAACAAATGCAGTAGCATAGCACTTTCTGGGGCCAGTGTCACCTGTCCTAACTGAAGTGGATCAGAGTTGCTGACATTCTGCCAAACTGTTCCCAGATCGTGCATCCAGCCATTACCCTGTTTATCAGAAGCAGCATCTTTATAACAGCAACCCTAGCTGGGATTTTGGACCCTTCCGAAGACTTGACCACCTCATCCAGGAGACTCACCTGAACATCTCCTGGTAGTATCTGGTGTGACTAATAGTGCATGTGTGAGGTGCAGAACTTGGGAGCAAGGCTTCCGCAGAATCACTAGGTCTTTGGCAGTGAGCATGTGAAAATGAAGAAGTTTGGTGTGTTCAAGTCCATGTATTTAACCATCAAAGCTAAAGGATGCTTATATCAACCAGTGCCTTCCTTCTTCCTTTTAGGTTTGCCCATGTTTTCCTGGAGTCTGGGACATATGTTTTCAGGGATAGGACCATTCAGGAACACTTTTTGATTGTGGCTGTGAATGAAGCAAATGTGGGCTGTGACCCCAGCGATGTGTCCATCCAGCCCTCGTCTCTGTTGCAGCTGGCCAGACATGGGGTTTTGAAGAAGCAGGAACTAAACTTAGCTCCTAACTGGGCTTCTATCACAGGTACAGCCAAAATGCTGTGATACCTTGAACTCTGATGCTTAGCCATAGCCTTTGTTGTACCTGCTTGGGTGTGTTCAAACCAGCATTTCTTTGGAAATACCATCAAACCACTGTCTTTGATATTCTTAATCCATTTGCCCTGTGGAGTTTCCCTTCCCAAAGGTCACTGCTCTCTAGCCAACAACCTGCTTGTGTAGGAGCCAAAGGGAGAGAGAGGGAAGGAGTAACTGTGATTCTACCCACACCCTGCTTGAAGAATTTGAGTAATTGAGAACTTTGTTTCCCTTGGCATGAAAGCAGAAAGTGTCAGTATGTTTCCATGATAAACTAAACGAGAATTAAATGCATCATTTAAAAGTTCACTAAAGGCTAACCACAAGGGCAATTAAGGTCTTTCCTAAAGCCCTACCTCTCTGTAGGTGCTCTGCCCATACCAGTCTCTTGTTCTTCAGTGAGAGGACAGCAAAACAATAGAGCATGGCTCCTGGTTCTGTCACCTTTAGCTACCTGCACTGAAAACATTTTGTCTCCTTGCTTACATGCAGCAGATCAAGGAAGGAAGGAGCAGAAGCCCATGTAAAGAAGATGAAAGTTCTTAAATGTTGGGTTTCCGTGGGAAGGAGAGTGTTGAGTAAAGGGAGACTGTTCTCTTGAAACACACTCCTGCCTGTGTTTTCCACTTTTTGCCATCATCCCTCTTGGCTTTCCCAGCGGTGCTCTTCATTCTGGCCTTCCTAGTTGTGATGCTGACAACGTTGGCTATTGTGCTGCAGCCCACTGTCCCCATCCTTAGTCCCCTGAGGAGCTGGAAGCCACGATGGAGGAGCCTGGGTGAGCCACACATCCCACCTGAGTACATCCTTCTTAAAGACAGGTGAGCTGCCTTTGCAGGGTTTAGATAATCAGGAGCTTGGATCTTGATAGTACAGTCATGTCCCATTGCAATTACTGACTGCCTCACTCCCCAGTGCTGAACTCTTTGCCAGCATTACGTGGATTCAGTTTCTATCTGCATGGAAAGTTTTTCAGCACTCCCCAGTATTATTCCAGCTCTCTTCCAGCACAGTGTATAATAGCTCTGTTGTGTCTTCTTCAAAGAGTACTAGTCTAGGAACTGCCTGGCCTAGGCTTCCTCTGTATGTTTTAAATCTAAAGAAGCATGTTCTTCTGCTTGAACTAGGCTAACCATACCACAGTGTCTGGTTTTAGTGGGGCTGATCTGGGTGTCAGGCACAGAGATGCTCTTAACCCTTTTCTTTCCTTACCTCTAGCCTTCTGTACTATCAGATGCTTGGTCCTTGTGGTTCTGGAGAAGATGCTGGCTTTGGAGAGAAAGGAGCTGTGCATAATGAAGGTGAAGTGCTGTGCCAACCCCAGGTGTTCTTCCACTGGCTTCTTACCACTTGCTCCCCATTCTGTGTCTTTTGTTACTCTGGTATGATAATTTTGGTATGTGCTCACCTAGAAATATGTGCACACATGGTCCCACAGGCACTGTCACTGCTATGCACTGACTTGTAGGCATCTACACACACACACACGTATTTCTATTTTAGATTCATGTAATCTCTAGCTGGAGACTGTAACCTCCTATCACGGGAATGGATTAGTGTTCTCTTCCCTAGGAGGTAGGAGGGCAAGTGACCAGCCCTGAAAATCATTTTAGCAAACAGTGGAGTCAAATGACTAGTGAAGAAAATAAAGATGTTTAAAAATAATTCCCTGTTGCTTGTTCTATTCTCTGAATGCATGTGACTCATGGGCCTTTTTAGCCTTCAAGGCATAACCTCATCTTCAGGATGCTCACAAGATACAGCACATCCAGAGCCCAGCAGATGGCACTATCTAGTGGTGCTGGGAACAGTTCAGGGATGAACTACCAGTCAGTGCTACAAATCCAGTAGAGAAGTAGCACCCTGACAGTGTACTGGGCAAGTTAGAAGTTGATAGTAACACTCTGTCTTCCTCCCCCTTACTGAATGAGACTTTCTCTTACATGTCATGCCTCATCCATTTCATTTCTTCACAGTACACAAAATACTGTTGCCTCCTATGGGCAGCCAATACCCCTAGGGAAATAACTTAGAATAGATTTGTGGCCAGTGGTCAAACATGAGACTTACCTTGTGTGTTTCAGACGAGCGTTTTGCAGTGAGAGATCTGGAGGATTTCAGTGTTCGCACCCTGTACGATAAGTTGGAAGATCAGAATTTGCACCTGGCATCTCAGCTGGCAAAACACAGGATGGATGTGTTGGTGTTTTACAATGGAATCAGCCAGCAAATTCAAGGTCTTATGGTCAGTATGAAGAAGCAACTGTGGGAAAGGGGGTCTTGAAACTAGGAAACTTGCAAGATGGACAGTTCCCCTATAGTAGGAATTTACTGAATGATAGATCTTGCTCCCTGCTGTGCCCTATTTTGGCATAAAATAGTTAGTGCTAATCTCTGGTTTGCTTTGTTATAAACAGGACATGATGCAAGCACTGGGCTCTAAAGGCCTGAAAATCTTTGCCAGGCAAAGGATTTGTGGGCATAAGCTTTCAGACAGCAGCCAGGCAGCAGTGGACACTCAACAACGTGATGAACGCTGTAGCAGCAACTTCCAAGCAGTAGAGCACACAGGTAAGAGAAGCACAGTGCAGAGCAAGAGAGAAGTGGAGTGTGAAGGAAGAAACAGTGGAGTGGTTAAAAAAAAAGGCACAGTTTATGTTGTGTCTTCCAATGTTGTAATTCTGGAAGAACTGACAGCCTGTTTTCACGTGAGTTCAGTGAGGATACTGTCAGCTTAGGAGTGGGTGAGCGGAGTTACAGCACCCTCCCAAAATTACAACAAAGCATAATGAATAGGGGTTGTCTGGTCGTCTTCTCAGCAGCATCCTGGAGCTGTCTTGTGGAATTGCCACAGAAAGATTTCTGCCCTTGGTTTTGCTCTGGTGACGATAACAATTTTTCACGTGGTTCTGTAGCAGTCCATTTGAATTGTTGGGTTCCATTAGGTGCACTGTGGCAAGAGGCAACAGAGTTACTGAAAGCTTTAGAAATCCTTCTTGGGAGAGCTCAGCACAAGAACATGTCTGTGAAACAAGAGAAGGAGCAGCAGGCCCATGGACAGCATGTAATGGCAGCTTTACCCTCGCTGGACAGCCTGGCCAGTGAAAGCAAAGCAGAAGTAGTGGAAGGGCAGGTGAGTTGCAGGTGTCTGTTGCTGGGCCATCCCTCACCTTTCTGCTGTTTTTTCCACCTGCCCATTTCTTTAACTCTTAGGCCTTCTTTATCACACAGGATTATGAGCTGCCTCAGCAATGTGAAAGTAGGAAAGGTGATTTTTTCAGCTTCTCTGGACACGAAGAACATGGTAAGTGCACCATGGGTTCTCTTCAAAGATCGCCCTGGTCTAGACTGCAAAAGTACCAGTGCCTTAATCTGCAAGTGGAGACTCTAGACAGAATGGAAAATGCACAAAAAAGTGACAACTGTACTTCAGAGTCCCCTGCTGTTAAGGTCAGTCATTCATTTTACTGTTTCTTCTCTGACAATCATCCACTGACATCTCTAGAACTGTCCCAGATGTTTCGAGTGCTCAGGGAAAAAAATACTCTTTAGTGTTTAGGAAGTGAATAATTTCTGTCATCCCTTTTAATGTTTGCGCTATGCAAATTGGTGATAATCATCAAAGATCTCAAATTATGTGTATTACTTTAAACATCTTCAGAGAGTCTTAATTTCAGAAAGAATGAAGTCCTTATGCTCTAGAGATGAAGTATGAACACCTGAACTTTTGAGTAAATTTTGACAATCTTGTTGAACCTCAGTCTGAGAGAGCCACTACATCGATTGGCCAATGTTTGCAAAAGGAAAAGCATCGCCTCTGCACTTCTGTCTGTTACAGCTGCTGCTAAGAACGTGCATTCAGTGAGGCATCTCCATTACTTGCTGTGACATGACCTCTTTCCTCAGAGCTGGCATGCCTATCTGCCTTTCCCCACCAGTGACCCCTGCTAGAGGATGCTGCCGTTGTAGAGTGTGTGTCTGCTGTTTTCCATGAAAGTTTTTTGTTTTGTCTTGCTGCAGGTTACGAAACTGGAGGAGACACTGGATGAACTAAATGAGGCATTTCTTGAACTGACAGTACGGGCCATGAGTGTGCAGGAAGATGGGGAATTACTGGAGAAGGAGCTGAGAATGCAGGAGGAGTCATTTGTGGTATGAGTCATCATCTTTTACTGGGTAGTCTTCAACCAGCCACAGAGCAGTGGCCTCAGCACCTCATCCTTACATAGGTGCATGCCCTTGTGATTCAGCTTCCCTACATTGCAGAGGTGAAAGCAGGTGAAAAAGGCACAGCAGAAAACAGGTTCTCATGCTGATGAGTTACATGCAAACCTGAAGCCCCGTAAGTTACAGTATCTTTAGTTCACAGTGTTAGACAAGGAGATTCTTTTTTCCCTTCAGCATAAGGACTTTCTTTTCAAATAATTGGCTCTGTCAGGCCATATCCACTTTCTTA
The DNA here is from genome assembly GCA_013396635.1 of Penelope pileata. Taxonomy (NCBI): domain Eukaryota; kingdom Metazoa; phylum Chordata; class Aves; order Galliformes; family Cracidae; genus Penelope; species Penelope pileata. The sequence continues at coordinate 244,928 of WBMW01003621.1, forward strand.
AAATTTTCTTGGAAGATGAACAGCATACCTCACTCCTCCTGTACTCTGCGTCCCCACAGTGTGAGCATTAAGTAGAGCTCAGCCCTCGTCTGTGCATTCAGGGCAATGAGAGAGCAGCAGTTGGAATGAAATGGTTTGCTTCATAGGCAGAACCTGGGAGTCAGGACTCCTTTGTTCTCATCTCCACGTGTGATGTTGGATAAGTCTGGTAAATTCTTTGTTCATTAATTTCTCCATTTATTTTTAAAAAGCCACTGTGTAAGCTACAGTGATAAGCAAATTCATTGAGACAGATGAAGAGAAGCACAGCTATGTGGTGGGAAGCAGAGGTGCTGAGAATTCAAACGCTGTGTAGAGTAACAGGATATTGAATAAAAACACAATTTTTAAGAGAAAGCTGTATAGAACATTCATTCAGGTGCAAGTCCTTTTATTTTTTATGTGTCTTTCAACCTCTTAGCAAGTACCTGCACAAACAGCATTTTTGTTGCTTATAAACTCACTTGTTAGAGCTTTTCTGTCCATCACAAAAGATTTCTGGTGAAACCATTATAATATAGCCAAGCTCAGTCATCTTAGGGAGCAGCTTACCAGCAAGAGAATTAGAAACTTGTTTCTCTTCATGTATATCAGTTTATTCCAGTAAATAAAGAATTAAAATAAGCTAGATGATTTCTGCACTGAACATTTTCCTCCAGCTCTTGCTGAATCGTTAGGCTGTGATGCGTAGAGTTTGACATGATTAATGGTGTGGTTTTGTTTTAATTAGAGGTGAGTAGTTTGCATTATTTTGGAATTCAGATCCAGTGGGCTTTGCAAAGGCCTAAATGTGCTGTCAGCATGCACTGTGCAGCTCGCCACGTGCTCTGGTACAGGCAGTGAATAGTGCTGGCAGTTGATCCTAGCCCAGAGTTTTGCCCATCGAACCAGGTGGCCTCACTGATGCCATAGATGTCACTTGATGCTGTCCAATGAATTTACACTCTGCTTTTGTTTTGATTTTCTGTAATAGTCTGCAAGCAACGAAGGAGCGAGGGGAGCTCAGCACTACTCAGAACTGCTCGATTCTTGGGCCACGAAGAGGAATGAAGCCCTGCTGCTGGAAATACAGAGGAGCTGCATTGCTCAGAGGATCGAAGCGATAGAAGCAGAACTATTTAATCTTCAGCAAAATAAAATAGCCACCAGTCCATTTCCGTGAGGAACCTAGCTGATAAGGCAATGGCTGAAGGTGGATTATGGGAGAATGTGTGTGTCTGTGGACAGAGCACCGTGAGGGAAGTACCAGCATAGATGTGTAATGTAGTTAGAGATGCACTTGGTCAATTATGTAATGGCTAATCCATATTTTGTATTTTTTTTAATTGGTTGAAGTACGTTCACACACTCAGTTATCAATAAGTTGTAGGCCTGAGAGAAAAACTGATGTTCTTAACATTCTTTACTAATTCTAGAGTTCATCGCTAAGTCAGTAAAGCAAAACCAATGTGAGGCCACTGGTGGCCCCCACTTAACAATACGTTCTGTATAGCCTTTTTGACATCTGATATCAAGGATATTTGTGAGGATCCTTTAGGTACAGTTTAGAGCCATACTTCTAAGCCTTGCCCAGCAACTCTACACTGCCCGTGTGTGTTTTCAAAATAATCTTACTGATTTCAGTAAGGTCTGCTGGCAGAGCTCTTACGTGTCTTTAGAGGTGTGATTTTGGGGCAAAGAGTACAATTAAATTATTCCCTGTTGTGGTGACTGCAGCACTTGGTGTAGTGTCTGGCGTCCAGTGCTCTGGGAGCCTTAAACACAATATATCCTTTCTATCATTCCTATTCTTTTGGCTTGTCTGTATGATGCCAGGAGAGCCTGGCTGTGGAGTAGGCTTTGCTTCAGAGGAACGAGAGTGGAATCGGAACACCTGCTCCATCTCTTTCTGCACAGAATTCCTTTGCTCCAGGTGAAGCACAACAACATAAAATTGCTTGACTGTGAGCCAGTGCAATGCCTTGGCAAACCACACAGGTAGGCTTCAGCCAGCTGTTTCCAACAACAAAGCCTGTTCTCTTTTCATTTTGTAGTATTTACTGAATTGCTTATGTGTGAAGAGGTTTGCGGACCCACTCCTTCCTGGTTCCTAAACACAAATCTGTGCTTACTCATTCTGCCTTTGCAGAGGGTATTAAGAGGGTGAGCCTTCAGTGCAGAGGAGCCAAGCTCTCAGTTTTGGTTCCATTTACTGGTGTCTCTGGTGGATCCAGAGGGACTGCACGTTCCAGTGCCCTCACCTACTCAGTTTGGTTGTTCCATGTTTTCTGAGCTTGTCCCCAAAAGCAAAAGGTTTGTTTTGGTTCCATTGCAATCCCACCTTGGGAAAAGTTAGATATTTGCTGACACTTCAAAGGGATTTTCAGAAAATGAGAGGATTTTAGGAAGCAAAACATACCTATGGGCAAATGCTACTAAACACTGCGATTGTTTTTTCTAGATTATAGTAGTGAAGAGGCTGCCATTGCTCTCCTCATTGCTTTCTTCTCTTAGGTTATCACCAGATACATTTATAAACAGTGCTACATGGAGGTAAGCATCTTCAGAGGCTGCTGTCTCTGTAATATCCACAGGAGAACGTGGTACCTAGATAGGTGATAAAGCTCTATGGCTGTGTGCTCTGTGTGTTACATTTTTAAAAGGCAGGAGCAAATAAAATCTGTCCTTTTTTCATTGTAACAGTTTTCTAATGGAAATAATTTTCTGCTTTAGATCAAAACAAAGGTATGTGTATAGAATTTTACTGAAAGTTTTCTTTTCTCCCCACTGTGGTTTTCTCAACAAGTACACTTCAGCTGTCAGTAAATGGTTTGGGGTTTCAAATTATTTTTTTTTTCCCTACACAATGGAAGAATATCAATGAAAAGATGAGAGCTTTGCACAGTGTTACTTTTCATGTTCTGTTGGTAGTTACTAGAGGAAAGAACAAATACAAAGAGGAGTGGTGCAACCACGTTTTTTGTTCTTCTGAAATATTTACTGCTGATAGCTCTTTTTCTAGTGCTCTCTGGAATCTGGAAGTCAGGCGTTTTCTGGAGTAGCTCTGAAGTCCTCTTAGGTTTGGAAGGCTGCTGTTTCCCTGAGGCTGCTGATAAGACTGATCGAGTCTAGGATCACTTAATTTGGAATTCAGAGAAGTATCAACACTGCTATTGATTCTTCTTCAGTTGTTTTGACTTATGCCTCTCTTACCAGAAAATGAAAAGGCCCTTTTCAACGTTCGCTGTACAGTTTTCTCTCTCTTGGAGAGCATCAAATGTTGCTGTGCACGTGAGGAGGTGTGGTGAGATGCCTGAAAAGAAACCTCTCCAATTTCTGGCGGTGCGTGGCTCTAAGTTCTGAAATAAGACCTGCTGAAGCTCAGTGCTTTCTGCTTCTTTTGTCTTCCAGTGTTAGCAAGCCTCCCAGTGTTAACAAAGGCAGGCAATGTTCCTGGTGGTGGTTGCTGCAATTACTGAGGCCCTCCTTGGCTGTACTCGTGTACTTAACCCTTGCTACTCATCCTAGAGAGCTAGAAACGGTGCTTTCAGATTTCTTCATTGGAAGGAAAGGTCCAATGAAAACATTCCATGAACTAGTTTTTGCCGTGACTGAAAGCACACCTACTGTTTTAACTTGACTGACCATCAGAGTGAAAGGCAGATACTTATTCAAACTGGTCCTGAATCATAGCACTCAACTAAAATGCACTCAGACTCTGGCCTGTTTTTCAGCTGTGGATTACTTTTGCATAACTGAGAGGTGTCTGAGTTAAATTGCATAGAACTTAGTAAATTCCTGCCCTCAAACCCTTAGCTAGCGAGTTCTGTGTTTTACAGGTAAAATTCAATTGACAGATGAGAATGGTGAGGTGAAGAATTTGCTCCAGGTGATTCAACAAACAAGCAACCTTGCTTTTGGAAGTTCCATCCACAGAAGGTGAGCCTGTGGCCTGAATGAGATCTAATACTTAACTTTGGCTGAGCCCCTGCATCTATCCATGAGCATGTTGTGTTTCTACTGCAGGTAAGAGGAGTCATTCACTTCAGGACCACAGGAATAAAACCGTGGGTTCCCCTTCCAAACTAACTAGGAAACTCTAATAGAGGCAAACTGAAGCTGTTGTTTGGAGGACATCCATATGCTTGTTGGTTTATTCCTTGATGAAATGCCTAATTTGTTGGGATGTTCCCAGAATCCTGAAATGCTAAATGCCTCATTTTTATGAGAAAAGAATAGTCTCACTAAGCTATTTCATCAGTGAGTCAGTTTGAAGCCAGGCACATGCTTAATAACTTTGCCAGATGAAGCCTTGATCCTTGCAGACACAGAGCTGTGTGGTGAATCATGGAAACTGGCAGAAGGATGAACTGCAGCCCTGGTGTCTCTGTTCAGGATCAGTCTTGTAGCTGATTCATCTTTAACTTAGTAGATTTATTTCTAGAGTTGTTGAAGTATTCAGTTAACATGTCCTTAGTACCCTCAACTCAACTTTTACCTGACCGACTTTGTAAATAACTCTGTAACTCCTCAGGTGGGTCAGTCCTATCTCCATGGGATGGACCTTGTCCCATGGACCTTGTCCCATCTGTAAGGTTCTAGTAATCCTGCTGATGTGCTGTTCTGAGTACTTGTGTATACACTGCAAAATTAGAAACACATTAAAACTGTGCATATAATATTTAAGATAAACTTGCAAAAGTGATAGATAAACCTTTCCCCTTCAAATTTCCTCTTTAAAAAAAGGCCATAAAGCCTCATTAGTGAAAACATAACTTCCTTCTATGAAACACGCAGTGATACATTGATCTCAGGAGAAGTTCACAAACAGTTTTAAAGTTGCAACACCTGGTTTTGTGTGAATCTTTTGTTGCTGAAAACAGTTCAAATGAGACAAAATGATCTTCAAAATGTGTTTTTTTTTTAACAGTGGCCCCCAAATAAGGGAAAGGCTGTTGGGACATACCCTACGATTCCCTATGTGCTGAGGATTGTACATAGAAAATCACCTGGGAGCACTATATGATGGTCGTAGATACATTTAATCATTTCTGTCATGGAATCCATATCTGCCACAAGTAACAGATGCTCACAGGAAGAGCTCAGTCACCAGCTTTTCCAATGCCTATTCCTAGCTTTGGAGGTAAAAGCAGTAACTCTTTTCTGTTAAATTCAAAGAGGAAATCTGTGGTTATGAGCACCCTGTATTCATCTGCTTTAAATCCCCCAATATTTTATTTGTTCTGACATATGTTAATGCATACTTTGCATCCAGTGGGTAGCATTTCTTTTCTATAAGATCAGGAGAAGTTCCAAGATGTGCTGTGATGATACAGGAAGGATCATCACAGGTCACGCTGCTATGATTCTTTGACTTGCTGCATTGTTGATGGCAGCTGCCAAAGGCATGAAGTGATGGAGCAGATTCTGCTGGCACTAGGGAAGTACAAAAGTAGTATCTGCTCTGGATTTGTGGAGATCTACAATTGGCTGGGAAACAGCATTTTTGTATGGAAATTACTTCAGTGGGAAGTCTCCGTATTTTCTCTTGAACACACAGAATTCATTCTTACAAGCCTGGGGAAATGAACATCAGATCAAGGCAATGGCTTTCCAGAGTAGCTTTTCCTTGGAAAGAAAACAGCTAACCCTGAAGGAGTAGCATGTGGGTCTAGAAGACTGTTAATAGAACAGGACAAAATCTTTTCTTAAAATTAAATCAGGTATCCAGTCCAGAAGTGGAAGAGGTTTGAACTGAGGAAGCAGAAACTTGATTTTCCTTCTTGCTTGTTCCTGACTGCCAGTATTAGATCCTCAAAAAGAGAAACCATCAGAATACACTCATCTACCAAAAGTTACGGGCATTAATTCCCTATCTTCCCCCTCACCCATCTGTCAGCCAGTTAAGTTCTGAAAAATCAAAGCCCAGAATAGTAGAAAAGATGCACTGTTCTCTATGAGAAATCTGCTGCAGCCCATCACTCCTGCACCTTTGAGCAACAAAGCGAACAACTTTATCTGTTGTAGTTCCAAAACTATACCAGCTGTATGCCTGTACTGTTCATGGAAGAATACCACGAGCTTAGGAGGAGAGGTGCTAACAGGCCTGTTCCTTGGAACTAATTTGCTAAACCAAACATAGATGAAGTGAAGAATGTGGCATTTAAAAGGCTGGTCATTTCCAGGTGCCTGGTTCTTAGAAAATTCCACCGAAGGGCCATTGTGCACTGGGCTGACAGGTTGCCCTTTGTAAATGGTGCCAGGGGAGGGACCAGCTGATACCTGGGTTGTGCTGAAAAAAAAACCAAGTCAGTGTGCTGTACAAATCAAAGGCCTCTTGTTATGCTGGATATTGAGGTCAGTCACTTTTTGACAGGTGTAAGAAATGGCATTTTCAAAAGCAGCTTATCTGAAGCACCCAGCTCTTCAGGATCCATTGGCTGAGCTTTACTGCAGCGTTAGAAGGCAGGAGGCCAGAATTAGCAGAGTCCTGAGTGCAGATCCTGGGCTAAACAGCTCTTTAGAGAAGTGCCAGATAATGAATATACTTACAAATGATACCAGAGGAGAGATCAGAGGAAAAAGTGGATCTTTGGGGTTCGGATTTACGTTATGACACTTTTTCCGAAGTTAGAAATTGGAGCAATAAGAATACAGGGTCCTGTCTTAATAAATGCTCATGTGAAGTTGAATTTACTCCACTTGCATGAAATTTCAGTATATTTATTTGCTATAAATGAGGTCAGGACCTGTTTTGTTTTTTTTCTATCTTGTCAGAGGAACCAGTTAGTTTTTTCTTTTCTAGCAGAAATAGTGTGCTGCACTGAGTGAACAGTCCCTGAACTCTTTCCTGGACAAATATTAGATATTTAGATATAAATGATAGATATATTAGATATAAATGCTATTTAATCCATAGTAAGTCCATCAGCAAATGTCCCCAATCAATGATTTACTACCCTAGTTTTCCTGTAGTGTATTTACCTGTGTTTTGTAGGTCAGCAGTAACTAAGAATGAGGAAAACTTTCGTGGCGTTATAAATCTTTTGCTTACCTTGGCTTCTCCACCCTCTGTTAGCAAACTGCAGTTTCAAAACTCTTAGCCAAGCTCAGAAAGGAAGTATTCATGCAGCAGAATTACTCCTGTTGAGTTTTATTCTTTCGTGATTTTTTTTTCTTCCTGTCACATTCACCTTCTGGACTGGGAGGGACCAGTCTTGAGGCTTGGCTGTGTAGATCCTGGACTCAAGGAGAAACTCACCTTGTGGGAAAGGCTAATCTGAGCAGGCTGCGAGCTGGATCCAGCTGCAATCTGAACAGGAGGCTGTGCAGCCAAGCGGCTACTTACCCTTCGAGTTACTATTCATACTTCATTGGGTGGTGCTAATGTGTGTGGGGGGGAGCAGTTCTCCTGCACCCCAGTTGACCTGCCCTGGCGTGTACCTGTAAAGAAAGTTCAGTTACAGCTGGCCAGCTGGGAACTGGGAGGAGATTGGTCTTAGGAACATTCTGTCTGTTCAGGATGTAACGAACTTTCCTCCAAAGTAGCTCATATCTGGCTATTCCAGGCAAAAGTAAAGAGCAATTCAAGTCTAATGTAGCACAGCTGAGCTGAGCTTTCTGGGAATTAAAAACAGAATTCAGTTGGTCCACAACAAAGAGAAGACTGGTTCTAGCTGGGGCTGTTCTGCTTCCAACATGGCAAGGTAGTGGAGAGAGTTAGGATGGGGAAAGCCCTGCACATTTCCCAGAAGACTTCCATATTTAAATAGGGAAGGTGTCACAAATACCTTCTTCCTCCAGTTCTGCTGGTAGCTATGAAGGATTTGAGGTAAACCTGTTAAAGGTTGTGCTTTGGGAGCCTATGAACCTTGGTGGGAAATTGGATCTGAGGCTGTTTAAACTAAAAATATGCACAGGTCTATACTCTCCTTTCTCTGCATTGGTTTTCAGTGACAGTATTACATCAGGTTTCTTTTCCAAGACTTGGAAGAATTGATAGCTCTGATTCTAGAAAGCACTTGGACCCCCTTAGATGAAAGGCCTAGTGCAGAGGACTACCATGTGTTAGCAATCTCCACACTGGCACAACCATTGAATAGTTCTTTGTGTGATGATATGTTTACTTTCAGAACTAGTAGAAAAGCTGGTTTTGAGCCCTTTTGGGTCACTTTATTTATGTACCAGGAAGAAACAGATTGGTTTTTGTGGTACAAAATCCCTATCTGGTCTTCAGTTATTGTCTGTTACGCTCCCATAGGCATTTGCATTTCAAATTACTTTGTCTTTAAGCCACCTTTTTGGACTGCACAAGGGAAAAAGGACGTCTTCATGGACAGTAGATTTTGTTTACTATGAACAGTAAAGATGGTCAAAGAATTCAAGTTATAGCCAAGGAAAGTTCCTAAACTTTGCACTGTCTGGTTTGGGCTGTCCCAATATTCTCTTGTCTAAAAGAATAACCTGACTCTGCTGCTAGCACTCTTGGTGGCCAAGGGACTTGGCGAAAGCTTTTGCTGTCTCCAAGTTATTTTCTGCAAAATGAGCATGAAGCCTACTAAAGAATACTGAAATTCTCCAGTGGAACATGTTCTACTGATCTCTTCTTCATTTATTTCAGAGAGGAACCTAAATGAAAATCTGAGATCAAGGGCACTGCCATAACTCAAGCGTGTCCCTTTATATGAATCTTACCACCCAGTCTGTGCCTTTGCTTTGTTGAAGTGTGTGTGTGCTAACAAGAAAGATGTTAGAGCTGATTGCCTTTTTCCTTCCAAGCCATAGTGCTGGAGCTCTCAGCTCAGGCATGACGTAGGTCTCACCACCTGATCCTGGTTTTGTTCAAGTCAGGCTGGTGTTATTTTCAAGGATTTTACTGTGATCTATGTGGTCTGTTGCTGTGTACCTCTTGGGCTAGTCTTCCATTTCTTTGGCTCTTGGCCCTTGCTCAGGTCTCCTTACATCTCTTGTCTTCATAAGGCAGTACTTAGCAATCTAAATTGTCCTCTCACAAACCAGCCTTCTTTCTTTTTTGTTAAGAAAGTGGAAAGCTGCAGAGAATTACACTGTGGGCATCTTTAAAAATAGCTGTATATGTTTTTTTCTTCTTTCTGTCACATATCTTCAGTGCATTTCTATGGTTGCTTCCTTCTCCCAGTCCTCCCTGTAGGCAAGTAGCCGAACCAAGCTCAAAATAAACAGTTGCAAAGCACTGCGGTGAGTGGTATCTGAACTTTAACCCTCCTCCTTCCCCGACTCTCTGGCACCACATTTGCCCCCAGGAGAAATAAAAGTATCTTCTTCAGGCTATTGGGCTTTTTGCTTAGGTGAAATTCCCTGTGCTTTGTCATGTGGATCTTATCTACTCTCTTACTCAACGTATTATTTCAGCTTTTATAGGTGCAGAACTTCTCATGCACTGCTGATCTGTTTCACATAGCCCATCCGTTCCATTTCTCCTTCTGTTTCTCTTTCTTTCACATCTTTTCTACACCCTGTTTAGGATTCATGGACCAGGACTGTTCCTTCTTCAGTGCACACTCTTCATCTGCAGACCACTCAGACAGCCAGGGAGGTCACTGAGATGTTGGCTTAATGCCTGTAAAACAGGCCTAAATACAGGACAAGATAAACTTACTTCTGGTAGATTTCATGGCTTATTTACTTGATCCATAGTTCTATTTGTGGGATTTTCCTCAGCGCTGAGCACTTCAATGAAGTTACTTAAGGATAAATCCCAGATTTCTCCTTCAGTTCTTTCATTTTCTTCCATCTCCCCTCAGTTCCCATCACTTCCCGTGTCTTGATGTTTCTCTCCTTTGTTCTGTATTTTTCTATTTCAGTTCTGGTTTTCAGCTTTTCGTTGGAATTACCTTATCAAGTCACCCTTTCTTGTCTTTATAATCTGTGAATCATTAGCACCAGTTTGTGATAAATTATTGATTTTTCCTGTTCTTTTCCTAAGACTGTAGTACAGGAGGTGGACAGTTAAGTGTCATGCAAGTTAAGACCTGCATGAGCTGTTTTGCTTCCTTTACTTCCCCACTTAGTACTCTGAAGTCTTCATGTCTGTCAGCTGTAGCAGTTCTGTACTGCTGGAACTTTACCTCTTCTGACTCAGCCTGCGTGACACAGGGACACAGAAAGATGTCAGAGCCTGGGGCAGCAGTAGTACATGAAGGTGAGAGAATCTGCTGGTACCAGCAGAGAAGAGAGCACAATCTCCCTGTGCATACAGTTTCTCCCTCCCTGCTGGTACCAGCGCATTCTTCCTACTCAGGTTCAGGCTGGTACCAGCGTTTATTTTATTTATTTTTTCATTTGGCCCAGAATAAGATCTCTACATAGTTAAAAGAGTGGTCATACCAGCTCTTATGGCTCAGAGGCAACTATTATTGGGAGCCTTTTTAAAGGCATAGCTTTGAACTGTGTCTCTATTCTTTCCCTGACACCTTTTCTTCAGAAAGGACAGAAGGAAGAGCAAGGCAAGGGAGTCTTCAGTATGTTGTTTACCAGTGTATTACTGAGACCAAGTGAGCTTCACATAATGCATACTTAGCAGACATATTTAGGGAAAAAGGAGAGAAAGTGAGATACACTTGAGAAAAAGAGAGAAGTTTCTTACCTAGGTAATTCTTGTTTGGAAGTGTATTTTCATGTCAGCCAGGGGCTATTCTAGCTTTTGAGGTCTTTTCACCAAGGTGAGATACAGTGTATTTTCTTCCTGTTGAGTCTCCTAGTGGCCTGGTCCTATAAGCTCTTAGGTCAAGGCAGACGAGTAGGCATTGCACTCATACAAGATTTTCAAAATTGTGCTGTTCAATTTTGTTGCCACCCAACTGCAGATCTATTGCAGATCTTGATGATTTTTTGGTCGTCTCCTTGAATTAGCAAAAATAGCATAGGTTGATGCTTCATGTGAGGCAGAACAGGGATTCCAGAGGGATATGGCCCTTAAGGTATTAATCCTACTTGTGAAAGAAAACTGGAATCATTTCTGAGTATGTAAAGCAAACTGAGGTGCTGTTCTGCACAAGGCCAGCAGCAGAGAATGTTGTAGTAGTATAGGAAGATGTAGGCATCAGCTGCCCCATTGGAAAGCCCTGTGTAGGACAGTAAAGCAGGGCTACAGGGCTTCAGACCTGGCAAACTGACAGGATAGGAATTTCTGCCTAAGAGGCTAGGCCTGTACAGAACTATGTGGTTTTTCTTGTAGTTTCTCAGTTGCATAGCCTAAAAAGTTGTCTGTTTTCCAGTTTTACAAGAGTAGTGGCTGGAGAAGTATGGAGACAATGTAGGGCTGGCACGGTGGGACAAAACCAAAGTGCTGTATGACTGAAGAATTCATAGGCTGGAAAAATAAATGATGCAATTATTTGCAATATTTTTATTGTATGATAATTTTTCAGGTCAGGGCGTATCTTGCCTGCTGATAGTAGGTGACTGATAAAGGACCGTTTGCTTTTCACACTGAGGTTGGAATGAGATTGGGCTGAGGTTTATGAATCTAATAGTGGAGTTCTGCTACGAAGTACAAAAAGAACACCTTAGGGACTCTTCCTTGGGGTGCAATTTGGAGGAGCCTTAGTAACAGTTTTGCTATGTGAGAAGCTTCAAGTGCATGCAGTTTGTATCATATTTGTTATAAAATCACTATTTTTTTTTTGCTTAAAAAAGAATCAGTCAAGTTGGAACAGACCTTTGACAGCATGACAGCACATGGGTTATTTGGCTTGCAGGGGAGAGATTTCACAGTAGTCAAACCCACTTCATTCAGCAAAGAAATCTGTTACCATTTTTAGTGTTTTTCATCTGTTTTGCCTATTCTACACCATATTGTACCCTGTTGCTTGTCATGAGAACATGTACATTGTTATCTTGAAAGCTATTGACAACACAGAAAAGCTTCTACTGTATGCCTGTAAGCCTTGTGCACAGACTCTGGTTTTGTTTTCTGCTTTAGCTGAGCTGTCTGCCTGCAGGGCATCGAGCAGCCCCCACAGAACTGGAGGCTGCATTTGTTCTTGCTCATCTCAGCAGCATTTCCAAATCTTGCTGTGCTGTTACTGCTGACTGGGAATGGGCTTTGGCGTGCTGCTGCTTCCTTCTGCTAGGAAATGCTTTGCTCTTACCAGATCTATATGCCTTTCTCTCTTTGGTTAATAACCTGGAGTATAAATATTGAAACACATTTATTCCAGGGTGTATTGAATTAGGAGAATACGTCAATGCAAAATTTAACTGAGCGGCCTGCAGGCCTGAGGAGAAGCCGTGCTCCTTGTTGGCGGGCAGTGAGCACGGCTGTGTGGGGCTGCAGCCCAGGCTCAGAGCCATGCAGTGCTTGAGGACAGACTCCCTCATGCTCTGTCTCTGAGTAGACAAGGAATATTGCTGAGATTTTGGGTTTTTTTGACTGTCATTGCTGTTAGCACTCAGGAGGTACTTGGAGGTGTGGGGGGAACCTGTCTGTGGGGAGTGGGGGCTGCACTTCAAAATGGCCGCGGCTTTGGTTCCTGTGAGCGTGGGGCCTACCTGCAAATGCAGTTGCTGCCCCTGAAGGTATTTCAGAGATGTGTTGATGTGTGGTGCTTAGGAACATGGTTCAGTGGTGGATTGGTCATGTTAGGTGATGGCTGGACTTGATGATCTTATGGGTCTCTGCCAGCCCAAATGATTCTGTGATTACACTGACTGGGGTTGGATCTCTGATGGAAACCCAACAATTTCTGCAATAACAGTCTTCTTTCTGGAGTGAGGCAATAACATCGAGTATTAGTTAGCTAAAATAAGAGAGCCTTAGAGCCTGGTTTTTATCCGTATATATACATTTCCCTGACTTTAGACGTGGTTCGTTCTCTCAGTCCCCTTCAAAGTGAATGCAGGGTTACATTTAATCAATATTTGTGGAAGTCATGGCAGACCAGGCCAGAATCACATGGCTTTCCTTTCTAAATAGCACATGCCACTCTTATTTGGTAAGGACCTTAAAATAGGCAGGATGGACTTGAATTATTTCACCTGATGTACACTTTACGGAGGCAGGTCATGCTTTCAGCCTTGCTTGCTAAAAATGAGACTTTTCTTTCAACTGGTTCTCAGCTGAGCGACTCCTGCATGCCCCCTGGCTACCTAGGATGCTGACAAACACTGAACTTTGCCCTTTTTATATGTTCCTATCCAATGAATGCTATATTTTAAGAGCCAACAATGATTGATTTGGACCACATTGACCGACTAAATAAGGCAGCAATTACTACTGTTGTTTTCCAAAGTGGCTTTCTAAAGTCCTATGGACTTTGACCCTTATGACCATGTAATTGTTGAGTTTCTGAGAGGTAAGGGTTGAACTTGCAAAGGAAGCAGTAATGCAGAACTAGGAACTAGACCTAATCTTTAGGTTTTCCTCATTGACAAAGGCATGACCTGCACTTTTGTAAAGTCCAAGCAAAGTAACTGTCTCTATGGGACACTGAATAACATCACTGATTTGTAGAAACCCCTCTCTGTAGCAGACCTGGTGCATGTTTAGACCAGCTATTTTTCTAGAGCACCAGCTTGCAGAGATTTATCTGCTGGACAGATCCATGTGGAGTAACTTCACGAGTATCACTGGCAGAGTTTAGCATCAGTGGATTTGCTTTACTTGGGGCATCACCTGGCAACTGCTTTTTTGTGAAGGAAAATTTCTTAAGGTTTTAGGAAGTAATCCTTATTCGAAACAGGAACTGTGGCCTTCAAGTTGAGACTGCTTTAAGGTATTAAAAAAAATCTCTTATCATAAAAATACAGAGGTTGTGTGCTTGGAAATGAGATTTTCCTGCAACAGAACAGATATTTAACTGCAACAGTTTTGAATGAAGAGCTCTGTACCAGTTTCTGTGTATTAGAAAGGGCTGTAAGCTACTGAACATGAATATTCAAATATTCTTAATCATTCCAAGTGGTTTGTGACACATTTTATTCAAAACATACAGCCAATTCCAAACATCTGTCAGGTCACAGGAAAGTTGCCTTTCAGTCTTCTCAGAAAGTGTTGTTGCCTGTTGCAACTCATTCTTCTGTTAAGGTGGTATTAGTTAGAAAACATAGTGCTGTTTCAGAGTAGATTGTTAGAGCAAAGACGTAATTTTAGTTTGTTTGGGTTTTTTGCTGCTTGGCTATACAATTTTCTGCTAGAAAATTCACATTCATTCTTACATACAACATGTTAGGCTGCTATGAAAGAGCTGGTGGGCATTCTGCTTGAAGTTCTCCAAGAATTTAGCAGCACCAAACCAGCTACAGTTGATTCCATTTAACTTTGCTTCCCAAATAGCACAATTAGTAATGGGAGCATTTAAATGATGCCAAATGAGCTTTGAAGATAGCATCTCACAGGTAACAAGTGGTAGCTCATGTTGCTGAATTGTAGCTCACATTGCTGTAGTGATTATGGTTCATCCAGTGGCTCTGTTAGGTAGCCAGTGCTGGGGGTAAATACCATTGCAGCTACCATTTCTGTGTTTGTTTTTCATTTATGGCCTCAAATTCTGCCCCTGCAAATTGAAGTTCTTCTGTCGGCTTAAAAATAAACCTCACAATGTGAAATTGAAGGAAATTCAGTGACTGTCTGAGCAAGAGATTGAGTGTCATTATGAATGCAAACTATGTTGTGTTTTCTGGTGCTGTTACCTGGAAGCTAGATGGATTGAGTGATTATGGGGTGTGCAATGCTGCCAGAAAATATCTGCTCCCAGGGGGTCTTTCACGCTGATGGGTCTGGACTAGTTTTTCATTCACTGCAAATGTTTTGGAAAGAGTTCATGAACTGATCTGGTTAAAACAGGTATAAGAAGGCATGGCTTAAGAGATGGTGCTTTTCTTCTGTGTAAATCTCTGGCATCAGGAGAAATGAACACAGCCAGCATAGCAGTGTCTTGAGTGTTTTTGTCAGAGGATGGGGTTGGAACACATCACTGGAGTTCTGTAAATCAAGATGCCCTAGACTGTGCAATGCTAAGAAGATATTTCTGAGATTCTGCCAAGGCCCAGGAGTGGCACTGTGTGAGCCCAGTGTTGACTTTCTTCTTATGACTTATTTATGTGTTTGCATTAATTTACTTTGATGCATCACCGATCTGTAATAAGGCCCTTGAGAATTTGTCACCTTGCTGGGTAGTCAATCCTGATTTGTTTTTGTGTGGTAGCGCACCGGTAATGATCTCCCTAACTACTGGATTAAACAGACAGTGATAGGGTGTGTGTATCCATCATTCATTGTGATCATTCCTATTTTCAGTAAGCGTTGACACTGTAACGGGAACAGCAGTTGTTTGCAAATGTTTTCAGGAAGAAGATTAATTCCTGTATTTTCCTTCCTCTTTTAACAGAGATTTACATGGGCCAGCAGTGTCGTGACGTTTGCTGTAGAGGTTCCTTGCTTTAGAGGTGGTGCCACCAGGAAAGGTAAGAAAAACAATTTCCACTGTATAATTTGGCAACGTTTTTTGTTTAGAAATGTGAACCCTGCCTATGAGTCAATGCCAGTGAAGGCATTCTCCACACTGTAGCAATACAAATCTTCACTGTTTCCCCCCAGTCTTCAAGGAAATCTCAACATCACAAGCTCTCTCAATTGGTCAGCTCTTGAATCATGTTATGTGGTTAAAAATGTGTTATTGAGAATTCCTAGTTATTCGTTGTTTTGAGAGGGGATGAGTAACCTACATGGGGTCTATAGAAGGGATTCACAGGGAAGGGAACGTGCCCTACATTAAAGCAGTCACTAAAAAGACTGTGTACCACAGTCAGATGTTGTGTTGTCTTGGCTACTACTGCCAAAATCAGTTTTGCATTTGAGTATAAGGGAAAATGCAGACCTGCTACACATAAGACCTTCAGCTCTTACTCATTTAAAGCAGAGGATGTATTGTTATTTGTTACCATGTTGAAGCTTGACTAACCCCACGGTAAAGTACTGAACAAGTCAAAAGCTACGTGTTTGAAAGTATAAAATCCCATGGACTTACTATAATATGAAGTATCCTTATGAGTAAATTTTCAGCAGCATACTAACAGGCCCAAGGTACAGGCCTCACGACAGAGTAATTAGTGTAATTAGCCTGCCTATGTACCTTTTACACACTTCGTTGCACAGCAGTTTTTGCCATCCTTACATGCTCTCATTTGCTGAGGATTAGCACTTCACCTAAAGCCAACTCTCTGCTTTCATCCTGCTGCCTCTTGACCAGAATGCAGGAATTGCCTAGTGACCCAGCATGTAAAAGGGGAAAGGTGTCAGGGTTTTTTGGAGGTGGGAGGGGGAGATGGTGAGAGCTAGTTTGAACTGGAGAAAACTGTGCAAAGAAGCTGTTGTTAAAAGGGAGGTAAAGGAAAGCTGTGAAGTTCAGCATTATCAGTAGGGACATCTGACCTGTCTAGTCTGGCTGAGGCTGGAGAAAGAAAGCACAGTTCTGTGTTAAAGAAAGATTTCTTCGTTTACGAGCTAGTAACTTAACTCTTGCGTGCTTGCAACATAGATGTAGCCAGAAAAGAAACAGCCTCCTTGTAGATCTATTAACTAGCAGTTCAAAATCTGCTCCTCTGCTTTGCATATCCTTGAGTTATTGCTACTTCCTTGACTGCGAGAGCAATGTTTATTCCTGTTGAAACTTCAGAGCTGGCTAAAGGCATTTTAAAGTTTTTTTTTTATTTTAAGCAAGAACCGAATGGAAGAATTTTATTTTCTTTCTGTTTTTAGTACTTCTTTCTGGTTTTAGTATTTAGCACAGGAGTATTTACTGTCTGTGGCTATGGTTCCTGCATGTTTCTAACCCCTTAGATGACAATAATAGTCTCAATGTGCATGTAGCAGTAAGAAACCTGTGCAAGATTGAAGATTCGTTGTGATAAAGACTCTGCAAGACTGAGTGAAAAAGCAGTACCTGACCAGGAAAGTAGCTTGTCTTCCTTACCAGCTATAATATGAAGAACCTTCCAGCTCAGTTTTGCAGATTTTGGATTACAGTGTGTGTATCTTGCCCAGGTTTATGATTTGACTGGATGTCTGTAACATTTTTTATTTGAGAGACACTAAAACAAGAAGATGCCATGCTATGGTGAATGTCTTCAACCTCCTCTTAACTTTGATACAAAAAAGGATGAAATAGAATAAATGTTGCACCAGTCAGTGTAAAAATTGATGTGTAGCATAAATATTCCCATTTAAAAACCCATTATGGGACTGAAAGGCAGTTGCCTCTGTGCCTGTTTGATTAACATCAGTTTACAGCTGGATCACGCGTTCTTTGCACTTTTTCTTAGGAGTAGTCACCGTTTGATGGATACAGTAACATTCTCTAAGATTACTTAAATGAGACCTCTGGGGACAGTTCCATGTCCACTTGCATCAGATACCATGGCCTCACAGCTTAGATGTCAGTGGAGGATGGTTATCCTGGACTGAGAGGTCCTACCCACTGTTTACTGCACGTGCTGTTATGCAATGGCCTGTGTTGTCCAGTGCAGTAGTTCCCTGACTTACTAGCTCTAACAAATATTATGCATGCCAGTGAGTGAATGTAGGATTCATTCTTTCCACACCTCTGGGCTGTTTCTCCATTTTGCCTTCATGTTTTTGATGTCTTGTGTAATACTGGAAAGTCTCAGATTTAGAAACAGCGGGCTTTGCTTTCTTGTGTCTGTTCTTGGATGTTCATCTTCTGATTTCTTAACTTGTGTTTTCAGTTGCTTGGCTAACCTCTTATTTGGACTGCTTGTTCAGGCATCAGTACAGTGAAACAGATTGCTGAGTACATCTTGTGCTCTCCATGAAAATGTTGGGGTGATGGAGTTGCAAGCAGCCAAAGCATGGAGGACATGTTTGGTTGTATACTACTCTTAGCCTCTGAAGAGAGTTTTAAACTAAAACAACATCTGAAATGCAAAGGTACATTTTCTGGTGGCTTGTTAAAAGTAGAAGTGACCCTACAGGTATGAGAGCAGACTGCTTCAGAATCATTTGCTGGTTTTGAGACCATAAGCTTTTTTTTTGCTGTTGATGATCTTCTAGATGATGGTTGTTTTTTTCCACCTAAAATGATTATTCATGTGGGAAATGTGATGCCATTATTCCTCCCCTCTCACTTTTGCACCAAGACATAAGTTTTTTTGCATAGATACATCCACTTTTGCACGGAGATGTAAGTTCACTAGTTCTACAGCTATTACTATGACAGAATTCTTTTCCTTCCCTGTCAGGAGCATATGCTAATACAAAAAATGGATCTATCACATCCATCTTCTAAATTTTCCTCTCAATCCTTCTCTTTTTTTAGCTCTTCCTGTTTGAATTTGAAAATGTTGTTTTGCCTAAGTACAGCAAAACTGTAGATGGTGAAAAGAGGGTTTTGTTCTCCCCCATGTAGTTTCTCCTCATATTTTTCCTGACTTTTAAGGAGAAGAAAAAACAAATCGGTCCTGACAGCTGGCAAATGACAAGGTGTTGAAATGATTCTGCTTGGCACCTCACATACTTCTTGCTGGTGTGTTGCAGGGTTGCATCACCAACTGATAAGCAGCACACAAGGGCATGTATCTGGAACCCAGACTCACCCTCGTAATTCATAGTTTGCATGCTTATTTTCTGTCGCTCTTCCTTCTTCGTTTGTATTTCCTCTTCTTCGAGTCGATACATGCAAAGCAGTGGTACCCAGCCTAATTGATACTCGCTGCAATACCCATCCAGTTGTTGTGGGCAGGAGCTCTGAGGAGGATGCTCACAAAATGTGAAGTAGTTTCTAGCATGTTAAAAATGTGGAAATTTGGGAACAGACATGCTTTAGGCTGGTAAACCATCTCCATGTTCCCCTCCCTCAGTTCTTCTGGCTTCTTTCTCATTTGTAATCCCTCTTGCCTTTTCCTCCTACACAAAGTTCTCTTTCTGTCCCTGTTTGTTCTCCAGAGCTTGTCATCTGAACTTGGACTTACATGTGAAATAGCAGCATAGTTATTTATCTTGTTTTCTTCAAATTGGTAAAGCCTATGTCAAAACAACACTGTGCTTTTTACTGGTTCCTGGTAAAAATGCCCACATTAAAGACCTGGTTTCGAACAGAACTTTAGCAGTACCTGTTCAATGTGCACTAAGGTGTATTTTGCCATAGAGAAGGTGATCTTTGGAAAATTAGTGTTAAATTGGGTATCTAAGATGTTTCAATTGACTGGCTGTGCCTTGGTATTCAAAATGGTTGTGCCTTGGTTTTCAAGATGGTTGTGCTTGGTTTTCAAGATGCATTTATCAAAACTGAACAGGTGTTTGAAGTATGGTAGTCTGTTAATGGGGGCAAATAAAAAAAAGCAGGTGTGCACTTCTTTATTCTCCCACTTGGCTGAGGTCAGGTCCTTTTCCATTTCACTCTCTTAGTCTTTATAAGAAAACAAGGTAGAGAACTGTTTTCTGGAAAATACTTTTATTATCAAATTTTTCTATACAGTGTTGTTACCCTTAGTAAGGTAATAACAGATCTATGTATGCACTTTCTTGGAATTCAGTTGCACAAAAAAGAGAAAATCATCAAACAACTTCTCTAGTGCAAATTAATGCCTTACATTATTAGGTTTTTCTGTTGTGTTTTTTTTTTCTTTATGTATATTTTCCTCTCTGAGTGCTCTCCAAGTTTATCTTTGGATGAGGGAAAGTCGTGCTCGTTAGAAAAATAGATCGTGTTTCAATTTCAGCCAAGTGTCATTTTACAGTACAGCGGGAGGTTATTTTTCAGCCTCTTAAGTCCTTAATGCTTCATGAAGTTCATGAAATTTCTTCACCCACTTGTAGGGCAAGCCCAGTGCATGCTCAATATTGCACAGACAGGACGTGGAAGCAGCAGAGGCTGTGTGATGTGGAGAAGCAGCTCTCCACTCAGAGGAAGTCCAGTGGTAAGGACTGCTTCAGTAATACATGTTCTTGTCCCACCAGCCTGCAATAGAAGGAGAGGGGAAAAAAGAGTTAATTTTGGACCATTGGGAGCAAATGGTTCATTTTTCAGTAGTCTGTCAGAGGACACTAAGGTAGGGGAGTGAGTGGAAGTGGAGGAAAGGATAGCTTACACTAAATGTAGAAAATCCTACTTACTTCCTGGGTATCTCCTGATGAACAGCTTGCGGACTTCATCATAGACCCATATCAAGATGGCAAATGGTACAGCCACAAACCAGTACTGAAACCTGGGAGGGGAGGAAGAGGTTCTCATTCAGAAGCATCTAAATCCTAAGCTGAATTTCTGGGGTTTCTCTCTATGCTATCTGATGTCACTAAAAGAGAATCTGGACGTTGTGTTGTTTTTTTTTTTTTCCCCTTGTAACTTAAACATTTAAATGGTTAGAATTAAGATTTTGTCCCTGCAAGCCTCCCAGGCTTAAGTAGTTAACTGAATTAATTAATTCTGGATACTATTCAGAAGGAAATGTTGCCTAGTGGCATTGCAGTCCCTGAAGATGTCAGAAAAATGGAACATTTTTGACACTGATATATTTAAAATAGAAGTTGCTTGCATAAAATTAAGTAAAATGTTATATAATCTCATGAAAATATTGGTGATCCTGGAAAAAATCTTAAAGTGTTCTGCACAAGTAGGTTTCTGTATACTCTATAGTAAATCTGGTAGAAAAAGCAGTGTATTTTTTATAGGAACTATGAAAACAATTCCCTTTTTCGTCAAGAACTTGTCCATCCTGTTCTTTATAATGAATATTCTTAAATATTTGTCCTGAAATTGTACTGCATGGGCATCAAAACTGTGCTAGCATCAAAACTCACCTCAGCGGCATGAAGTTCAGGGCTGTGACATGTCCAAGACCATAGGTGAGAATGAGAGCAATTCCTATCTGGGAAAATATACCTACCCAGATGACTTTGTTCCTACAAGAAAATCATGGAAAAATAGTTACATGCATCGATCCATGCATGAAAAACTGATTCCTCAGCGTAATGCAAAGGCTGAGCTGTTGAGCTCTTCAGTGACCTGCCTGAGATGAGGGGCAGTGTAGGCACAGTAGGGTGAGACACCTGCTAGACCCCAGCACTGTCCTACAGCTCACATTCCCATGTCTTTCCTGCTACCATTCCTGACATACCTATAGCTAAGCTTTAGGGAGGCCAGCAGCAGGCATTAGTCATGTCTTCTGCTTGCTATGTGAATGTGCTCATTGTGACTCAGACGTAAACGTAAGAAGGAAAAACACATAGGTGTAGGCTCTGTATCTGCAGATAAAGACAGAAAAACAATTTGCTTTCCTATCAGAAACACTCTGACTAAGTTCCAACTTTTACACGTGGCCTCCATCCCAATAGATGGGTTTGATTCCCTGGCTTTTATAGGATTTAGAGGTGCAGAGCCTTTTGCACAGGGAGCCAGCACTATCTTAGGGAGTTTGACCAGCTGCTTTCTCCTTACCTGACGGGCTAAAGTTAGCCTGGACAAGTTAAGTGAGCTGTCTGATGATAGCTAGATAAGAAAATAATTGGTAGAGGAAACTCTTTTTTTTTTCTTTTTTTTTTTTAAGTAACATTTTAATGAATGTTAATATGTTTATGGTTGTTATGGAATGTTTAATAAAGGAGAGTTGCTTTTTAAGCTGATGGTTTTCAGATTAAACAGTAGAAAGCCTTTCTTTAAAGAAAACTCCTGGAATGAAATACGAGTGGGGTTGGCAAAGTGTAGTAAACTGTTTGTGAAGCAATTTCTTGAGTCTTTGTTCAGCAACTGAATGTGAGGGGACTAGATCACTGAGCTGATGTCTTTTCTAAAATTAGCAACAGGCTAACGTACCCTTCCACGTGTCAGGAGAAGGACCTGCAAAACTTACCTGAAAAGACCCTGCTGGAAAATTGAATTCCTTCGTGTTTTCCTGATAATCAAATCTGCAACTTGCTGGATTGTGATGCTGACAAAGAAGGCGGTGTAGCCAGTCCACTGCAGGTACATCCTTTGGGATTTTGTCTGCAAAGTGAAGGAAAAAGCAAATAGCTATGTTGTATGGGACACTCATATCTCACGCAAGTGATTGCAAACCGTGATAGTATGATTTCTGTTACACAGGAGTAACTGCAGTTAATCCAGATTTTGATATGCAATGATCAGATTTTAGCCAGTCAGTTACAGTGCAGGAGTCATGAGGCTGGAGCACACTAGTGTGGTGGGAGGAGGGATTTGTGTTGCTTTATTAATGGCTTTTTTGTCTTGTGGTTTTTGCAGAATGAGTGAAGGGGAGTGAAGAGTGAAAGGGAGAGAGGGAGAGACTTAGTGTTCTTCATAAGCAGGGCTGAGAGATTCTGATGGGTCTAAACATGAAGCCCAGAGAAGAACGTGCATCTACAGAGGCTTTGAGTCAGAAGAACAGAAACTGTAGAATAAGTGAAGTCTGAATGGAAGAGCTAGATGGCCTGAAGCTCGAAGAGTGTACCTTAAGGGGCCATTAGATGAAAACTAATTATGGTTACATTTAAATCTCTCTTTCTTTCCCTGACCTTGTATTTTGGAGGAGAGCATTGAATTTTGAAGGAACTGTTGGGTGAGACATAGTGTGAGGATGTTTCAGTGCTTCCTTACCCATTCCTGTCCATAGGAGTCCTCAAAGTCATTGATAGCGTTGTTTTCCCAGTCAACTCGGACACCAAGCAGTGTGGAAGGGAGGAAACCTTGCTCAGCATACACCGTAAAATACGTTACAAAGGCTCCCACTGACTGTATGATACCTGCAAAATCAAAGGGGGAGAAATGAGGAAGATGCAGAATCTAGGAGCATTGGATTAACTTCAGGTCCCCCGTTTATAAAAAGTAATGAACTTGTCTCTGTCTTGTTTCGCTGATGTAAGATAGAGTTGCAGAGAGCAGGCCAACCTACCGATCTGCAGGTAGGAGTACACAGCAAGCTGCTCGTTCACCAGCCTGTCTTTCTGCTTGTTTCGAGGTCTCCTGTTCATAATATCGCTTTCAGCTTTTTCATAGGCTAATGCAACAGAGGGGATCTACAAGAAAAATAAACGGTCAGAGTCCTGTAGCAACATCTGTCTGCTTTTCAGAGGCTCATCAGAAAAGTTTCAGTTCTTGAAACCATTACATACACTGGCTTTTCCAGTATAGACAGAGCAAGTGAATGCAGGCTCCGTGTCGCATTCTTAGGACATGTTTAAAAGACTTGAGGGAAGGCTGAGACTCTCTATTGTGGCAACCAAAGGGTTAGAGGATACTGAAAACATAAAAGCATCCTTCAGATCCCTTGGGCTGGGCTCTGATCGAGTGTCTGGTATTCATCCCCTGTTCTAAGTGCTGTAATCTATATAATCTCTTGATTTTGCACACTGCTGAATTTTGCTTGTCAGCACGGATCAAAAGTCTCTTCTTTCCATTCCCTCTCTGCAGTATTTTTCCCCAGCTCCTCTTTTTCTGTACTGAGCTGTTTTTAATCTAGCCCTCTACCTTTTACAAGCTCGTTACTCATTTGCAGGGTAATGCAAGTAAATCTTCTATTGTCAAATCTTCTATTGTCCCTGTACATGCAGCTTCTCTCACTTGTAATGATATTTCAGCAGAAAATAACTCAAAAGGCACCAGCTCTGAGGCAGCAACTTACAATGTCTGTTCCCAGGTCGATGAATAGGATGGTGATAGTGCCAATGGGCATTGGAATGCTGGTAATAATGTAGATAAGAAAGGGACAGAGCTCAGCAATATTCTTGGTCAGAGTGTAGGCAATTGTTTTCTTTAGGTTGTCAAAGATCAGGCGGCCTGGAGGAAAAGGAAACACTTCTGTAAAAGCTTATTGTCAACGGTGTTTAAAAAAAAAAAAGAAAACCCTTAATTTTTTAACTAATTTAAGTGAAAGTGGTCATGGCTTATGTCTGCTTTCCTTATGTGTTCCCTCATACATTCAAAGTTTTTTTCCAAACTACTAACCTACTTTTGACCTTTGAAAATTCAAATGAAAAATCCCTTGGAATGAGAAAGATGGAGGAAAACTCTCATTCCACGACTCGCTGCAGTTTTAATGTGTTTAAACCACAAGCTCTTTGTGGCTGGAGAAGTGGATTAGTGCTGGCTGTAGCACAATGAAGATTGTGTGCAATTCTTAAAGGGTAAAGAAAGCAGCCTGTATCTTTGTGATGGTAAGAAGTGCATAGGAACAAGTTGAGAAATGCTTTTGTTTGGAGTTTGTACAAGCAGAGATAGCAGACCACTGCTCTACTGAACAAATTTGTGTGAGAGAGGAATGATTTCCTTATTGTCTGCTTGTTGTGTCTGTGGGTGGAAGCAATTCCCATTTTTTCCAAATACCGAAATCCTATTTCCAACTTCAGAAAGAAAACAAGGGAGGTATGGGGTGGGGTGTCTGCAGAGGGGCATGCAGGAGGGAAGGATCAGGAGGACCGAGCAGCCAGTGCTGTGTGGCTGTCAGCAGCTTTCAGCTAAGAAAGGGGATAGCAACGTTACTTTTACCTTCCTCTACTCCTGTGACAATAGAAGCAAAGTTATCATCCAGCAGTACCATATCAGCTGCATTTTTAGCTGCGTCAGAACCAGCAATACCCATAGCAATTCCAATATCTGCTTTTTTAAGAGCAGGGGAGTCATTGACTCCATCTCCAGTCACGGCAACAACTGCTCCCTGGAACACACAAAAGGATCCAGATGTGGCTTATTTGAGGATACAGTGCTATCTTCCCCTGAGGAAGATTTCTTCTAGAGAAATCTCTAGAAGGATGCTGATAGGAAGGTCTGAATCTCTTCATATTTACATGAAACATAGCCAGTGATCAGAAAGACAGTGGGTAGGATTAATGTGGCAGCCTCAGACGTGGGTCAGCAGCAGGCTGTATAGATGTGTGTAGGTGTCTGTGTGCCATCGTGTCATCTGGATTGCCTCCACAGTCAGCAGAGAGAAATAGGAAATTCAGGGACTCTCAACATGATCTGTCCTTGTCTTTGTGAAGTGCTCACAGAACCAGTTGGGTTTGGTCTTAATTGTAAATTGCATGTTCAGCTGGAGACCCTTCACATCCTATCCCAACAGCTTCTGGCCATTGCCAGGCTATGTTAGAACTGCACTAAAAAAAAAAAAGATGGAAAACTCTGATTATTCAATTCAGCTTCTTTGTTATCTTCAATGAAACCATCTACTGCAGCTGAGGGTGCTGCGCTAGCTGGTGCAAAAGCTCACAGCTTGGTAGCAACACCATGTTCTGAGCAGGGGAAAGCGTGACAAACTGATTAAAACAAATACTGAATGTCCTGTTCCTTTGGGGATTTAGCACAGTGTCACTACCAATAAATACTGCCATGTACAGAAGGGCTTAGAAGCTCTAAGTGCTAAACATAGCATGTAGACTGACTGCCTCAAGCTGAGGGGGAAGGGAAGGGTGTTCCTCTGCATCCTTCCTCTCCATCTACTGAGGGTGTCTGAGCAGCACAGAACACGTTTACCCTCTGCCAAAGGCCATTCAAAAAGAAAAATTTTAAAATGAGATTAAATGGAAAGATTTTATCCTTTTTTGTTGTTGTTTTTCCCTGAAAGCAATTCAGGCTTAAACCTAAGAGCTGTTAATGCTGATTGGAAAGCTTAGTGCTGGCCTAATTACAAAAATGGGCTAATGGCTTGTGCTGCATCTCCATTCCTGTGCAGGTCAGGCGTGGTGGTAGTGTTGTTTTTGGTTTGCAGCATCCATTTGGAAGATGTGTCGGAGGGAGAAATCATTTAATGACAGTTTACATCTTCTTGGGAGTGCTATATATGTCATTTCTTTCCTTGTGTCTCTTGTGCTGGCTGCACTCCATGCTCCCTTACGTAACATTGCCTGTGAGTGGGACAAACCTCTTTAAATCCTGCCTCGTGTTCATGCTTTCTGTGGGTTCTTTTGCAGTCTTTGAAAGTAATGTAGATAAGGCAGGGTCACAGATAAATCACGCAATGACATTTTGTGGGATTCATACCTTATTTCTTGTCTAAACATTCCTGTGGGCGGGAAGTACACAGGTCTAAATGGCCACAAGAGATAAGGTGAGAGGATGTGGTAACACGTTGCTTTTATCTGGGTTTAAGGAATTCCTGGGGGAAGGCTCCTTCCCCAGGAGTGTGCAAGTCTTTCTGTGCATCCCAGCAGCAGCCTCTCAGAATTACAGACGAGGCAGCAGAACCCCTCAATACAGCTCTAAGCCATCCAAACTCAGGAGAAGCTCATTTTGTCAACAGGAGCCCATAGCAGGAATTTAAATAACTTGGACTCTGTCCAGAGAAGACAGTGCTTGCAGCACTCTGTTAGATAATGTTCCTGCATGGTGAAAAGAGTATAACCAGAGCTGAGAGTGCATTGGAAATGGGCTTCCACCCTCTCACCCGGGGGATGGTACCTGTGGAAAGCTGCAGCTGAGTGAATGCACTAAAGCCATGTCTATGCATAAGCTGTACACTTCTTACCTGCCTCTGGCAGCCTTCCACAATAATCAGTTTCTGTTGGGGCGATGTCCGTGCAAAGACGATCTCTGAATGGTTGCACAGGATTTCGTCCAGCTGCTGCAAGCTCATGTCCTTCAGCTCCATCCCGTTAACTACTGCTGCTGTCGCTTCGCTGTAATAGCCATGGGCAGGTTTTGAAATCAAAAGGCTTAGATAGAAAGTAGTGCACTCGTAGAACGTATGCAGCTTAACAGTAAGGAAAGCAGCAAATGGAGTTAATTTCAGAAGCATTCGTTGTTAATCAGCAGATGTTAAATGAAAGTTACTGCAGAAATCCAGACTGAATTAGTTACCTAGATATAGGGGGAAGTAATTAGAGCTTCCTCCTGAGTAGACCTGACAACAGAAAATGCATTTTAAAAAGGACTGAGTGGGAGGGTGGGAGAGCAGAGGAGGAAGACATCTCTGTAAAAATCTCTTGTGTTTCTTGTTAGATTTTTTAGATTGGGTTAGAGAGGAGCTTGGGTTGGTGGTCCTTGGTTCATCCTCCAGCACTGAACAACATTCTGAATTTTGGTTTTTATATGTGCATATTTTGTCAGATATGCAGTGACAGCAAAGAGCAACACGATCTGCAGAGTATTATTCACCACTTTTTTCCCAGTGGCAGTGCAGATGAGAGCCCCTGGCCTAGGCATAGTTACTCAGGTAGAGATGACATGTTAGGTGGACTCGATGGCTGTGATGCAGAAATAGGCCAAAAGCATTGTAGAGGGAAAAGGCATAGCTTTCAGAAAATGAAGGCAAAGGTATCCCAAATATTTGGCCTGCTCTTACTGTCTGTTGACTTGCTCTACAGGAATGTTGAGGCGCTTAGCAATATCTTCCACGGTCTCGCTGGTGGCTGAAATGATGCCCACGCTCTTGGCAATGGCCTTAGCAGTGATTGGGTGATCGCCAGTGACCATGATAACCTGAGGAAGGGACAAGCATCCGAGTGAGGGACAAATGTGTATGCCATGGATGTAGGGAGATGAGATGAAATATTGTCGTAGACCAGGAAGCGGTTTGGAATCTGAGCTTGGAAAGCTGTGCTATGTACTTAACAAAGACAGGTTATGACAATTAATTAGCTCTGTATTGATTTCTGTTCTCTACCTCTTGGTATTGGCACTATTTTATCAGGGCTGTGAAGAAAACCTTGTCATGGGCAGCAAGGTTAGAACAATGCAGAAGAAAGAAATGTTTCTATAAGAATTTCTATTGCATTTACAGAGGTAACAGTCTGTTAGAATATGGCATCATAAAATGGATCCTTGTGACAAGTTTCTTGACAGTTAACACAAAGATTGTTCTTGTTTTCATGAAGAAAAGTTGCCAGTTTCCAGATCTGTCTTCAGACCACAGAAAATGAGATGGGATTCCTCTCAACTGGGAAATTCAGAAAATGGTAATTCCATATGCTGATTTTTGTTTAGCTAGGTCATCTTTCTGCCTAGAGCTGAAAGTTTACTAGTGGGTCTCTTGGGAGTGAAATTAGGAGAATTACTGCATCAACTTCAACTTGATTGGCTTGAGATGAGTGATTCTTATGTGTAAAAGTTCCTAAGATGTAGCCCTGTGTCTTGAAGCTTTCTCAATAATTGTTTGCATTCTGTTATGCTGTTTACAAGCAAGTAATTCTAGCTGGCGTGGTTTCTGTATTCTAGAAGGGGATCCAGTGAGAGAATATTGGGGCTTTCTTAGATTTGGATTTCCAGTTTTGGGATTCCGCACACTTTCTGTGTTCTGGTTCCCACTTAAATTAAATCCTTTTGCCACTCAGAGCCTTTAAGTCATTTCTCTAAGTTACAATTGTAAAACAGAATTAATGAACATTGAAATTTTGATAGTTTCTAGAAAGATACTTAATGGCAATGCAGTGGAAGATCTTAACAGTTCTGAATCATGAGTCTTTCTGTAGAATCACTGTGTCTTTGTAAAATCCCTACCTTGATCCCAGCACTGCGGCACTTTGAGACAGCATCTGGCACTGTGGAACGAGGTGGGTCAATCATGGATAAGAGCCCAACAAAGCACAGGTTGGAGGTGGGGAAGTTCATGGAATCTGTGTCAAATGGGTAGGTGTCCGGAAACTCATTTTCAGGCAGGTACAGATGACAGAAACCTGAAAGGAAACTGTAGGTTGATGGAATGTACAGGAAGAAGTGGGAGAAAGAGGAGAGCTTGCTATAGCATAGCATGAGACTTCTGTCTATATAACTCCAGTGCATTTAACCATTAGCTTTTTATGGAGTATTTAACCTGCCATTGTAACCTTTTTTCAGCTGCACAGTGTGTCAGATCAACATCACTATATAGCAGTAAGGACATCCCTGCCACAGAGAGCTTGCAGCATGCCAGTGAGCTTTTAGCACCCTGCTTAGGAGGCTGTACACTATTTTCCCTTCACTGGAGGAGGAAAGAAGTCCAGGCACACTGGACTTGTACCAGGATTTAAACCCCCCATTTTGCACTGCCGTTCTCTCATAGTCCCTCTAGTTGGGCTCACCAAGCACTCTCTCTCCAAGGCCTCCCAGCTCCATGTATGCTGTTTGGAAAGCTTCTGCCTTTTCACTGTCCAGTGGTTCTTCTTTGCCATTGATCATGATAGTGCTGCATCTCTCTAAAATCCTCTCCGGGGCACCTTTCATCACCAGCAGAAAGCGTTTGTCATTGGGATCGTCAGTCTCATGGATGGAAAGCTGTGTGCCACAAATAGGAGAAATGATTTGAAAAAGCATAAATGATCCTCATTTGTTTCTATTTTTGGTCACTTTGCATGGAAATGATGTTTCTCTTCCTTTTCCATGAGAATATCATTCTTTCTAGCAGATGGAATGAACTGCAATTATTGTAGGTTAAATCTTCCCTGACAATGAATTCCCCCATTAAAGCTTCCAGGTCCCAAACTGTTGCAGTGGACTTACTGATCGAAACAGTGACAGTGGGAAACAATCTCCAAAATGAAAACACACCTGGAATTTGTTGGTAGAGTTGAAAGGAATTTCAGCCACTTTCTTGTTTCGTGCTCTAATATTCATGACGTCACCCAGAACAACTTCTGCAAATTTCAGCAGAGCTGTTTCAGAGGCATCACCTACCACAACTCTCTGTATGGATGAGAGAAGAAACAGTTTATAGCACATATACTTCTGTACTTTCAAGACAGCTTGCATACTTCTGTAAGGTGTTGTGTGCTTAAAGCAGCAATGAAGCTGCACAAAGCAGCAGTTCTCCCAAAAAAATCCTTACACTAAAAATTTATCTTAAAATTTTGTGAGTGTATAGCAAGCAGTAAGTTAGAATACCAGATAGTCAAATTTAAGGGAAGGCTGAAGCTAAATAGAACAGCTCATATGAATTGTTCTTTCAGAGAAAGAGAAATGAGTTGGTGTAAAGGAGGCAGTACCTTCATTATTGGGAGGTTCTCCTGTCCTGGTCTGAATTCTGCCCGGTTGCAGAGAGTTACGATTTTTGATAATGCTGTCCATGATGGAGAACTTTGATCAAAAGGCTGTGCTGAAGTGAAGCAAAATAAATATTGTATCCTTTAGCATATTATGTGGTAGAAGTAAAAGCTTAAGTTTGAAACAACGTGATTGAATTATTTGCAGAATTGTTCCTTTGATAGGTCCTATTACAGAAAAACAATTTGACAGGAGCCCTTACATCAATCAGCTAGCAGTTCTGGCAAAGTTACTGAGATGGTTTTTCTGTATTTATCTCCTTACTAAATTTACTGTCAGTGAATGGACATGGGTTAGAACCTCCTCCAGTCTTATTTTCTATGGGTGGAGTTCAGATATGAATTATGTTGTTTGCATCTCTACATGGGGGACTGTCCTATTGCACACCACGCTTCTGTGTGGCTTCATCTGTCTCAGCTTTGGAAAGACATTCCCATTGACATCACTTTGACAGACAGTAAGTGGGAAACATTGCAGGTTTGATCCCCTTTCCAGATCCCCCATTGCCATATTTACTTGTTTGATCTTCACTGGTATCAGCTGAGTAGATTTGATTATCAAACCAGAGGTGGGCAACAGTCATCCTGTTTTGTGTGAGGGTCCCTGTCTTGTCAGAGCAGATGATGGAAGTAGAGCCGAGTGTTTCTACAGCTTCCAGGTTCTTCACCAAGCAATTCTTCTTCGCCATCCGCTTGGCTGTCAGAGACAGACTCACCTGGCAGAAGTAAAGAAGTTCAGCTCACTGATAGTGAGGTACGGTTACAGAACGATGTAATGAAGTTACAGACTTCTACTTTTATTGTTGCTGTTTGTCTAAACTAGATTGTTTTTTTGTTTTTTTTTTAAATCATCTTTTGGTGGGCTGCAGTTTTGCGTTGCAATAGCATGGTTTAGATCAGATGTTTGGCTGTAACTAGCAAAAGTGCATGCAGTGATGAGAGGAACATGATTGCCTGCAGGAAGAAATGAGTGTGTCCTATCAGTTAAGAGGCTGTTTTAGATGGAGGAACCTACAATGCTGGGGGAGCTTCTAATCAGCAATTTAATGAATCCAGAAGTGCTCTCTTCGTTATTGCAGTCCTGGTGGTTGGTCATTGCTGGTGTGCTTTAGGGCTAGCAATGCTTAACAGTTCTGCTGCTTGGCAGGGAGGGATTTTAGGGATAACTTTTATGTATTAGTAAATGGAATTTTTATGCAACTTTTAGGGTACAGTATCCTCATTTCCAAATAGGAACAGGTTGTGGAGAAGTGACTCACATCATTCTACTGCTTAGCAATTGAAGCAGAACAGTGTTTCAAGAACATTGTTTAGAACTGGATTTTTTATGCTGAAGCTCACATTAATAGCTCAGTTATGCCAGAATTCCCAAATGAAATGTTTGTCCTTTCGATTTCATGGAAAAATACCACCCCTGCTTTAAACTCAACTCACTCAAGTCAGGCAATCTGTTCTTCAGTGTTTGTGTCACACTGGAAAGAACTTAAGAGTGATGAACTGTGGTAGTGACTGAAGCACTACAGTGGCAGCCAGTGGGCTCAGACCCAGACTTACTGTTACTGTGGCTAGCAGCCCCTCTGGCACATTGGCCACAATGATGCCAATGAGAAAGATGATGGAGTCCAGAATCTTGTATCGCATTGATACAGAAATAATGAAGAAGAGGACGCCGATGGAAATGGCCACCCCTGCCACCAGGTAGACAAAATGTTCTATCTCAATGGCAATGGGTGTTTTCTCATTTCCTACGCCCGATGCCAGGGAAGCAATCCGCCCGATGATGGTGCGATCCCCGGTGTTGATTACGATGCCGGTAGCAGTGCCTGCAAAGAGAGAAGTCTGTCAGCTCCAAGAGAGGGGTTGCCTTCTCTGTGCAGTACTGATTGATGGAGACCCCCTTCAGCCTTAATGGGACTGAGACTTCACCCCAGAATTACTTATTTCCCCTTAGAAATCTTAGAGCTCTGTAGCTGATGGGAAAGAAAGATGGAATCTATTTTAATTAATTAGTCCTTTTAATTGTGTCATAGTAGAAATGCAGCGTTGCCCAGGGCACTGTATGGTTTCCTAGCACGTAGTCTGTTAGGTATGACACATACGTTTTAGTTCTGAAAATAGGAACAACAGCTTAAAGTGTACAGAGCCCTTCCACAGAAGCAACCACAAGTACGTAAAGGTATCTGCAACTTGGCATTCCTAAAGGTAGTGTTTAAAAGAGCACTATGAAACTGCAGTTAATTGCTTGTTGCACCCGTAACCAGGCTAGGTGTTAAAACAAAGGTCACTGCTAGATATTCTGAATGACCAGCTCAGTGCTGCAGGCTTTGTTTTGGTGTCCTTTGGCCAACTGTTTCTTAAAGCAGCCGAACCCTTCTGGAATTCCTTGAGGCAGAATTGTTCAAAATGAGTTAGAAATATGACGTAACACCCTCTACATGTGCCATTTCTGGAGGCCTGTCTCTCTGTCACTACACACCTTCCACGCAGGTGGTGGAGTAGAATGCAATGTTCTTGGTCTCCAAAGGGTTCTCATGGGTGAAGTCACAGGAGCGGGACTGCGGTTCTGATTCCCCTGTGAGTGAAGAATTGTCCACCTTTAATGAAAGGGAGACATGCCCATATTAGTTAGTAATTTGCAGTTACAGATAGCCCAGAAGGCAAAGCTGCAGCACATTTAACAACAGCTGACAGGGTGTTCTCTGCGACAATTGCCATTATCACCGAGGGCATCTATTTCTGTGGGAATCGGTTCATTCCATGTTGTGTGTCTGTTGGTGAGATTTTCAGTAGCAGCCTGAAAGAAAAGATGAAGACCTACCTCCAGGTCTCTAAAGACACGTAATACAGTGTTGCTACTTTTGCATACGCCCTGACAAAGAGCATTGCTAGAACACTCTATGGCCCTAATGGCTTGTTTTGATGTTCAGGAAGTGGGGACACTAGTATGGCATGGGCTGAGCATCTCAGTAGAGCTTCTGCATTCTGATTTAGATAGATACAGTCAAATTTTAAAGCTATAATAACTCCTGTCGGGTGCACAGAACTTGTTTATGTCATAAAAGCCTCTAAATCACATTTTTCTTTTCTCCTCATGCTCTACAGATCATTGTTTACCTTACACCCCTGAGTAGAGATCAGGCGAATGTCCGCTGGGATCCTGTCTCCGCCCTTTATCTCCACGATGTCTCCCACTACCAACTGGTCTGCTGGCATTTCCTTCTTTTCTGCATCTCTGATGACAAGAGCTTGCTGAAGGACGAAAGGATGAGCAAAATGAGCATTGTGCTATCCTCTAAACATCCTACCGACAGGTAGATTCAAGCTGTGCTTATTGCTCAGCTTGAAAGTTCCACTTGAGTCTCTTTGAGGTGTGTTATTAGAATGAACCTTCATCTCAAAAGAAGTGCCTTGGTTATTCTCACCTGTGGAATCATTTTACTGAAGCTGGCCATGATGTTTGTGCTTTTAGCTTCTTGATAGTAAGCGAAGATACCAGTGAGGATGACAACCAGTGCAAGGACTACACCAAGGTAGAGCTAATCAGTAAAAGAAATAATCCAGTTAATTAAAGGTATTTGTTAATCAGTTCCTCTGACAGAGTAAGTCATAGTTTTGTATGGTTTCAAGAGACTTAAAATGAGGTATTGGAGCAGGCTGAAAGACAAATTGAGAAAAGAGCTTTCAAGTTTTGCCTTCGTCGAATAAAACCTTTTGGGTATAAAAACAGTTTTTAATGGCAAGTGTCCTGTCTCTAAAAACTTTCTCTAAACCAAACCTGGCATGAACCTGAACCAATTATATTCCTAGCACAGAATCAATGTAAAAGATCGCAGAGTCCTTTTCAGACTTCAGTGTTGCTCTTGTGAGTTCTCAAGCGTTATGACTGTGGGCAGTGGTTATAAAACCTTTGGACAGGCACTATTAGACAGAAGTGGTATGTCAGGTATTTACCAGAAATGTTCAGTAGTAGAGGGAGAGTGCTGAAAGAATAAAAGGCCTCCTTGTCGTTACTGAGTAACTATGAAGTAGTATTTAAATTTCTTAGATTGTCAAAGGGTCGCACACTCACTTTGTAGTTATTCAAACACTTACGTTGTCGAAGGGTGATTCAGCTCCCTGGGCAAACTGAATGCCAAATGAAATCCAGGAGAAGACAGCTCCTATCCATAAAAGGATGGAAAACCCTCCCACCATCTGCTTGAGGAACTTAACAATTTCTGGAGTGGCTTTGGGAGGTGTGAGTGAGTTGGGACCATCGCGAGCCAAAATCTCTGCTGCTCTTGCACTGGAGAGACCCTGCAAAAGTAAATGCCATGTTTAAAATAAGTCACAGAAAACAGATTTTTTTTCAGTTTTTCTGATTTTTTTTTTCTCAACTCAGAAAAAGAAGTGTATGCTGCTTGTTTCTTAAATGCTACTGTTACTGCTATGGATCAGTAACCTACATCTTTGATTTCCAAACTCAGTGATTTCAGGGTAGCTGTTGTTAGTTATCTGCTATGAAGAAATGAAGAGTGGAACAGTGAATTTGTGGCTGTGTCCCTTAGGAGTTTTCATCCTCTGTGAATTGTCTGACAAGTATACCTGCACTTAAATGTCTGGGCAGCTGAGGAAAAAAACAGACATCTGTTCTTTTGCTATTATTTCTGTATGTCCATTTTTGTGGTTCATGGGTTCCTTGGAATTCTTATCTGTTCTCTGGCTCTGTTGTGTGCTTTCATACTCCAATGTTAGGTGCCAGAGGGACTCGGGTACCGTTTCTCAAATCTGGTGTTTCCTTCAATATAAAGTTGTTTCCAGGGCACTCTCTTGCAATAGGTTTTTACAGACACTGCTAGTGAAAAACGAATTGTAGTGAATTCTGAATATCTGATAAAAACTCTGTCTTCGGAAAAGCTCTGTGGTCCTGCTGAAAACTCTGAGGTCTGGTTTTGTACGGGGATTTTGGTTTCAAAACAGTAGAATCCTTCAAACTAGAGAGAAACTCCAGTTTAAATCCAGGACAGTGCTACACACTGAGCTGCTGCTTTAGACTCTTTTGGGAGTTAGTGCTTCATGGCTATGCATGCGTGCATCCATGAATGCATCTCTGCTGGTTTGCTGATTTGAATGCTTTCCCCCTGCCTTTAAGCAGCTTTGGATTAGCCAGAGGTCAAGGAAGGCATCCAAATTGGGCTGTTACTTAATGGTGCCCTGTGGACTTACTTTGTTGATGCTTGTACCATACTTTTCTTCCAGTTCTGAAGTGCTGAGTTTGTGGTCATCCTGAATTCCAAAAGAAAGAAAATGATAGTAAGCAGACTATCAGACTGTTGGAAATTTTATATCAGGATCTGAAGAATGTTCAAACTGCCTGGATCTGGATCTGTGGATCCAGTTGCTAGTATGACATCCCACATCCATGAATAAGCAATATACTGCTTTTCTGAAAAGCTACGAACCTTCTCTCATATATTCCCACCTCTGCCACTTGCTCATTTTTAACTGTTTACAAAACATTTCCACTTGTCTTCTCTTAGATGGAAATTAGTTTCACCACAAATATCAGTCTTATGTGGAGTCAAGAAGCTTAACTGATAAATATGAAGAGGTTTGAGATAGATTTGAGGAGCTGCTAGCAGTGTACACACCTCTGGAAGCTGGTACTCTCTTTTTATGTTGTGTGTACTTTTGTAAATATCTCCCTCCTCCAGCAAATCTGTCACAAGAACAGGATGGTGTTCTCATTTTGATTGCTTGCCACAAACTCCTGTGCTTCTTTTAAATAGCTCCTCTTTACATGTTACAGGACCATGCCTTTGGTACCATAGCCAATATATTGACAGAAGAAAGGGTATGGTGCTGGGGTGTGTCTGACAGCAGTTTTTGCATCTCATGGACAAGGTAGGGTGTGTGCAATTATTTGCCATGGTCTTGTAGAAAGAAGCAGCAGGTTCTAAACACAGTTAAAAGGAGTGTGGGCGAGGGAGGTCTGAAAGCTCTCTTCCTTTCACTGCAGTGACCCCTCTGTGGCATTGACCTAATTATATCTTGTGCTGAACGGAGACTTAGAAGCCAAGAATTTGTGAGTTCTCACAATTGTTTTCACAGAATGATTCATTGCTACTTGGATGAGTCAATTAACTTGTCTGTACTTTGATTTCTCTTTAGAAACATGAGAGTACTGTTACATCCCCTGATGGCAAAGATAAGATACATTAAGAATTATTTAGCTGGTACTGAATAGAACTTGGAACGACGATGGAGAAATTAATTGCTCATTTTGGGGTTTCCTTACCCTTAATTTGCTGTCTAGCCCATAAATAACCTTTGCTGTGAGTTGCTCTTAAAGCAATTCGGAAAAGAGGTCAGTATAATTAACTTCATTTTTCAGATTGGGAAACTGAAACGTACGTAGAGGAAGTCAGTTCTCCAAGATCAGCCAGCAGGTCAGGAGCGAGCCAGAAGTAAGGTACAGGGTTCTTGAGCTTAGTGCTCTCTCCTTGAAGTACATTGCAGTTCAAAGAAAATGCCAATTATGGTAATTCCATCCGGGAAAATACAGATCTCTTTAGGGACGCACTGTTCTGTACCAATGGTGGCTTAATTAAGCCAAAATTGTTCTTTCATTATAGGTATTAATCCTGCACAACTTTTCCCTGGCATGCCTCAGGAGTGTAAGGAAGCTTATTCTTACTGTTAGACTTCAGTGCAGTTTCTCCTGTTACAGTGGCAGTTCCCTGGCACTCCCCCTCACCACAGCCCATTCAGACAGCAGCTGGAGGCTGTCCTGCCAGGTGAAACAGGAGCTCAGCAACACTCACCAGATCCAGTTCTTTCTTAAGGTCTTCATTCTTTTTTTTTTTGTTGCCTTTCAGGTCTTTGTACTTTTCTTCATCTCCAGTCTCTATTTTTTCTAGATCTTTTATCCCATCGATCTCAACTGAGTAAATGTCAGACTTTTTCTGTAGAAGAAGTAAGATTTTAGCATTGTTGTGAGCACCTGTTGTGCCTTGAAGGATACAGTAAAAAATACCACAGACAAATCAGACTCTGACAAATCCACTTTTTTTTTTTTTTTCCCCTTTGGATAAATTACAAATTGCTGCTGTTTCTTTCTCCTGACAACTTGGATCACTAGTTCCAGTCTTGAGATCTCTACAATAAATGTTACAGCACTCACAGTCGGGTCTTCAGCATATGTAAATTACAGTGATTCCTTTAAAGAGTGCAACACTTAGTATTTTATGATCTATCACAAAGTGTAGGAATACTGCCTAGGACCTCAGCAGAAGTAAAGGGGAGATTAAAGGAAAGGAAAAAGAAAAATAAAAAAAAAAAGAAACTGAATGAGAACTTTCTTCTTTGGATATTCCTGGAGCTTTTTAGATACATGACTTCAAGATTTTTTTTTTTAATTAATATTAACATTTACACATTTATATTTACATTAGATGACATAAAAGTGGAGGCAAATAGCATACTGGGTTGCCAAGGAGAACCAAGCCTGTTGCTTCTGTCTTCTTCACTCATATTGGGCAATCCAGTAACAGGTGCAGGGAACTGTTAAGTGACCCAGGGATGCTGCCAAACCTCTGTTGTTCTGCTTTTGTTGATAACTTGAGGGGGCAGAGGGGAAGACAGTTGCTGCCTCCTAACTTTACGTTAACACTGTAGTCTGAAGGGCAAACTTCCTGTGTTGCCAATTTGCCAGCTTCTATAATCATAACGTTCCAGATCCTAATTATCTTGTAAATTACATGCCATTCCTTGGAAGAACTATTGGTTGACCCCATTTCAGAGGCTTCCTTAGAGATTAACCATCAGAGTTTCGTGAGAGTCATACTGGCTCTTATCTGATGGTGTGCTCTACTAGTGGGATGGATGTGCTTGTATGCTGCTGCTGTCTGTCTGTCTAAAAAGCACATTCACATGGTGCAGGACATTTGTCAATGTTTAGATTCCTGCAAAGGAAATATTTCAGGTGAATTGAAAGTAGACATCCTACTTGCAGCCTAAAACAGACAGCTCAAATGATGGAAACAGCAGGGAAAAGAAAGGATTTGGACATCTTATTGCTTAGTCTTATTCTGAACACAAAACTGGCACCCTGTCCTCAGATGCCCTTTTGTTGAAGGAATGTTGAAATCTTGACATTTGATCTTGAGTGAGTACTCGAGGCACTTATAAGTCTGAAAACCTTCTCCTAAAGCACTTCAATTTGTTTGATACATAACCCAGATAAAGGACATCTCTGTTAGAAGAAATTCTGAATTTTGTGTCATGCCAAAGATTCACAGTCTGGTTTATCTTCTGGGATTTTTCCTTCACGCTGCTCCTCCCTTTAACTATCCAACTCTAAAACCTGTTTGGCTTTTCAAATCTCCAGTAGAGAGAACAAGATAGAAAGAAAGCAACTATCTATCATGAGAACCTAGCAGGAGG
The DNA here is from genome assembly GCA_013396635.1 of Penelope pileata. Lineage (NCBI taxonomy): Eukaryota > Metazoa > Chordata > Aves > Galliformes > Cracidae > Penelope > Penelope pileata. The sequence continues at coordinate 283,305 of WBMW01003621.1, forward strand.
AGAACAAGGAAACTTCAACTAATAAAATCAATTGATAGCTGTTCATGAGGTACATGTAACATTTAACCTGAAAATTTTCCTAAAATCTCAATTTTTGGCATTTGCAAATGAGTTATTGTTCATGAAACTGTTGATTACAAAACTAGCCATTCCTAGAAGTGTTTTTATCCTATCTGTTCTCTTTACTATTTAGGATTAGAAGAGCATACCTATTTGGAGTGACAGTTTTAGTCATTACACCAAATGCCCAGCAGTGTCTTGTATCAGTTCCATTTTTCACTTAATACTTATTTATAATACACATACTTATAAGTTAAATTAATGCTTGTTCTTAGGAAGAAACTCATGCAGTAGCAGCAGGTTGGGTGAACAATGTACTCACCTTTACCATCTTGGTGAGTTTATTCCTTTGCTGATGGAATGAAACAGGCAAGCCAAAGGCTCCAGATGAAAAGCAAAAGCCCAACTGGAGAGAAGAGTGGCTCAGAGCAGTTCTGGCTGTTGCAGTGCAAAAGCTCGCAGAGGCTGTAGTTCCCTCTCAGCTGACAAGCAGATGTTAGCTGGAATCCTGCTTGTGCTTTGGCATCCTTCAGGCAGGACGGGTTCGTTGTCCAAAGCCTGTGGAGAAGGAGCACTGTTTGCTAGTGCTTTATAAATCAGCATCTTGTGCTGCCACTCCACCCCTCCCCTTCCAGGTCCAGCCCATCTTCTGTTTCACCTGTAGTAGGTGGAAAAATACCACAGTAATGGGCATGTGGGTTTCAGGTCAGATAGTTTCTAATTATTCCTTTGTAGTGTTTGCTCATGACTAGGGAACAGGTGTATTATTCATCTTGCTAGAAGCAAAGAGTTTCCTTCAGAGGCTTTCCAGCACCAGACTCCCGTTCAGATTTCCAGCTGTTGTGGCAACGTATGGTGGGGTAAAGGAAGTCTGTGCACAGCTGTGCCTCCTGGCTGTTAGCATGAGGTTCTGTTTGCCTCCCTAAAAGTCAGATCCCTGCCCTAGCCAGGCACTAGAGATTTAGTGGAGCAGTGCTCCTTCAAGCTGTTTAACTTGGACTTCACTTTTTATTTGTGGATTGCATTTGTTGTGTTTTTAACCTTCATGCGTAACTGAGAAAAATAGCTTCCAAGTGCGTTTTCAGTAAGAGCACTTACCTTGAACACCTTATATAAATTGTTTGTCTTGTGCCAATTACAAGCTTCCATAGGGGGGTGATAAAGATTTATGACACATTTGATACCCAGTGTGTCACATCAGTCAGGAGTAAAGGTAATTTTTTCACATCCCTGCGATTTCACCAAAGAAAAAGTCATATATGGTGAAAGATTTTGTATCCTTCAGTGTTACTTTGGGGAAGAGGGTTTTTCTTCTGTCTGGCAGGACTGATCTCACAGCCCAGCAAAACATTTCAGCAGTTGGTCTTCTACATTAATTCGTGAGCTTCAAAGTGCTTCATTGGAGATGCTGTGAGGTACCACAGTCCCTAGCAGACGACTGAAATTGTGTAAGAAATAAAACTTGTTAACAGAAATAACTAACATAGACCATTTCAAGCAGTATGTGTCAGCTGTTCGTAGGGAAGACAACCAAGAAACATCCTTTACTACCTAAAAGGCACGAACAAAGACATGTTCAAATTCTGGATGGGTTTCCAGTGCCTAGAGTATCGTACCTCCTTAAGTGATGATTATATTTAAAAATGGAACTGTTTATACTTCTCAGTTTACCTTTACTGGTCTTCTTCCATTGGCATTCTTCAATCTTAGGACGTTATGTAAGATACAGAAGTGCACCTGGAAAGGTTTCACATTTGGTTTCAGCTGTTTATTTTATTGAGAACTGGATTGTGTCCTAGAGCTTGAACACAAACCTTTTCATATGTGTGTAAGTACTTGAGATTTCATAATTTGTGTCATATGCAAGGACATAGGTTTCTTGTATCCAGTGACCCTACATGTGTCATGTGTTACCCATTACCAGGGTACTAGAACCAGGAGGATCAAGAGGTACAGCGAGTGTATCTGGCACCAAAGCAGACTGCAGAGGCTGGAAGCGAGGGGCTATCTGAAAGCAAACATTTACTTGGAAATAGAGAAGTGCCATTCAGAAATGCAGTTGTGTTGTCCCTCAGATTCGTGAAGACATTGGGCTGGAAAATGTGGAAAGAAAGTGGCATACTTCACCTTTTCATCCATAATTTTTAACTGGGAATTGGGGTTTAACTGGTAGGTGGAAAACAGGAATATCGTATCCTGCCCTATCCATAGTTAATTGTCTTGTGGAAACTGCCCTGTGCGTCTTAGTAAGAATTCATTACTTAGGATGTTATCTGGGTCATTTTGGCAGGTTTTGCATTTGTCTTCTCAAAGTCACAACCACTTTTGCCTGGGGACAAATGTTATAAATGCAAATTAGAAAAGCGTTTGGCAACAAAGCACCCTGTACACCGTGGTCTAGCTGCAGTATTTACACTGATGCATCTGTCCTTGTCTTGTAGCAAATTAATTAAACTGGGGAAGCCCTATGACAGTGCTGTAGCTTAATATTCACAAAGTATTGAGCTGGGATTGTCTGCTAACAAACGATCTGTATTGAATTGTCAGTTAAAAGAAAGCAACTGATGGTTAAAAGTTCTGTGGCACAAGTTCCACTAATTTTTTTTTTCCACTGAAGGGATTGTTTGTTTTCCTGTGAATTACAAAGTACAGATGAGAAGTGCTATAACAGCCAAATCCCTTGTTCCATGTGGTCCATGGTTGGACGGCGTGATATCCCACTGTTGGGAGCACTGATCCTGTTTTTTGTTGTTTAGCCCTGCTGAAAAAGTACCAGAAATAAAGCCCACGTGAGAAGCCAGGCTGCAGTCCTGAACATACACCATTGGATCCTGTTAGTGTAGCACTCTTCCCTTGGCTTGGCAAGATGTGGCATGCACAGAGAGGGAAATACTTGTGCCCGTGCCAGAGAGCTGTAATCATCCTGTGAGTTCCCAGCGTGTCTCAACACCCGGAGCTGAGCCCTGGTTCGAAGGTAAAATGAATGTGTATTGTTCTCATTTCTAAATATTGGCCTGGAAAAACAGTAAGGGTCTCTTCCAAAATACTGTCTCTTGTGGCTTCAGAAGAATTAAGACACAATTTCATCCTTTTTCTAGGGTCATATCTTCTTGCAAGTGCTGCAGAAAGACAAGCAGGAGAATATTTTGTGTGATTTAACACACTGAGGTGTTTCTTAACTTGCCCTGTGTGCAGGCTGCAGACTCGTCGGTACATGTGCTCTGATTTTAAAATTTGTTCAGGTTGTGCAGGAAAGGTGAAAGTGTTTGTAAAAGCTTTTGGAGTAAAGCAGTGGAATGGATTTGCCTGTATTTATCTTCCTGCAGATGTTTACCTTCGGAAATAGACTAGATTTATTTATATGCCTCCTGTCTTGCATGAGTTAGGGCCTCTATTTACAAAACTGCCAGCATGCAGCTCTAAAGGTACCTGATGCTGCAGGAGGGGGTGGGGGTAGATCTGTGCTCAAGTTCGCTTTTCCAAGGCATGGTACAAGCTCGCTGCCCTTCTTCTGGGAGAGCAGCAGAGGGAGCACAGCAGCCTCTGTGCTCAGCACTTTCCTTCACCGATTGCATTCCCACCAGCAAAGAGATGGTATCAGGGTCCAGCGTGTCTTGCTGTCCTAGTACAGGCCTATCTCTAGTTATAGGGAAGTGTGTTGTGGTTTTTTTAATTTTGCAATGTAAATGTAAAGCAAAATCTGATCTTCAGGTGATTGTTTTGTGCTGCTAAAATCATCTTTCCAAGGCAGGGTAGACCTGCAGATGAGCTAGGTGTTACTGGCAGGTATGCAGATGAGCTGGGGGGTTCCCTTGTGCTTTCAGCAGCCTTTAAAACAAGGCTTTGCAGCCAGCTCTCTCCAGTGGCTGGCAGCTATTATGCTGAGAACATGTTCTGGGTTTCTCCATTAGCAAAGGTGGAAAATTTGGAGGATTCCCTGCGCCCTTGCTCAGGGAGGGGCAAAACTGAGCAGAGAGAAAAGCTGGTGTTAAATCTTTTTCTTCTTAATTAAGTCAAAGATGTTAAACTACAATTTGCAGTCCACAAGTGATGAACAAGCCAGTCGTATTGACACGGATAATTTGAGCACTGGCTGTAAACCGCTCCTGGTCTGAGCACCTGCAGCACTCACCTTCATGATCAGGAAACTGCATGTTCTGTTTCAGGTAGTACTGTATGGAGTTCATGGAAAGGTACATTTCTTTGCTTTTGTATAATTTTCTTTCCTGTTCATCAGAGACAGTTATTAAATCATTTTAAGATGGCACTTCAGATGGAGCTGCAGTCTGCCTCTGTAGGGACACCATGCTGACTTCTGTCCCTAGGGACCTGGCACAGTCACCACTGTTGCAGTCTTGAGTGAAAGTTTTATCTTGATTTTGTAAAAGCAATTGCCTTACCTTTGTGCATTTTGAAGCTAATACAGTGCTGAGATGATTTTTGTGTCCCTGCAACTGATAACACAGATAAAATGCATCATTTCATACATATATTCCAATATATCATTTATTTCTTCACTTCATCTGGAGAAGACATAGGTGAGGGGGAAGTGACTGGTCTTGTTATCTCTGGTCCTTGTTTATAGAGCTTCTCCTTAGATTTCTACAACAATGCAGACGTTTGTATTCTATCACTTTTTAATTATTTAAAACATGTTCACATGGATCATCAAGAAACTGTGACTGTCTCCAATGCATCCTGAGTAATCGTGGATTGTTTGAAATGGGGAGCTGCAGAGAGATGTCTTTCACAGCCTGCAATCAACTGCTGAACTAGCTGCTCCCTACCTTAAGGAAATTCAGAAAGATGAGTACAACCTGCACGGTTCTTGTGAGTGGGGTGGGGTGCAGGACTCAGCCAAGCCCCTTTGTGTGCCTTGGATGAAGATGAAACAAGCAATCTTCTGTTGAAATTTTATGTCTCTGAGGAAAAAAAAAAAAAAAAAGAAGCCACAAGTGAGACACAGGATCTAGGACTTTCTTATTCTTTCTGCTATTTTATCTTCCTGCTTCTTCGTGCTATTAATACGAACTATTGAACCTGGTATAAAAAGAGTAAGGACAATTGATCTTCCTCCTCTTTACAACTGCCTGGGGCTGCCCAAAGGTACACTCGGGGCTGAAAGCTGATGGAGAAACACAGTACAACGTTCTTCTTTAAATGTCTTGGTATTTTCAGTGTTTCGTTTGCAATTACATATAGTTTACAGGAATCTGTAAATTCTGGTCTTTTGTTCAAACGTTTTCATCGTTCTCAGGCAAAACAATACATTATTCCTTTTAAAGTGCTCTCTAACGTGCTAGTCAAATATTCCAAACCAGTATATCTAGGGCTTGCAGAGTTAACCTGTAGCTTATGGTCTACATCTCATCCTCTAGAACAACATAGCCAACCTCATTCCTGAAGGACGTCACAGCCTGTCCAGGGGCAGAGGCAAGCCAGCTGTGCAGCAGGGTGAGAAGGGAACAGTTCAAAGAGGGATGTGAATATAGACCCATGTGTAGCTAAAATTGGACACACAAGAAGAGAAAATGGACAGTAATGTGAAGGTATGTTTACCCCAAAGCATCTAGGCAAATACAGGAAAGGAAGCTTTGGGGTAGAGTTTCACTTGTAAAATATATGGAGTGTGGGATGTGTGTTTCTAAACAATACTGGTTAGAAACAATGCTGTTTCCATACACAGCCTCTGGAAGGATGTTGTCCATTATTTGGTCAGAACTCACTCTTAATGCCAACAGCAAGATGCTCTTTTGCAGAGAAAACTTTGGTCTTTTGCTTTTTTTATAACGAAAAAAAGGGGCTTTTGCTTTTTTTATACCAAAAAGCAGGTCAATGGGCAAACGTGACTGCACCAGTAATTGAGAACCAATACAGCAGGGCTAGGTGTTGGCTGGTAGATAGCTCACATTGTGAGACTGTCGAGGTGCCACAGCCAGATGTTTACTGGCTGGCTGACCTCTATTGGAAAGTGATTAAAAATGAGTCAGTTGGTTGAACGTGGGTTATTCAAACAGATGATTTTTATTTTTTTTCCTTACCCTGTGGTGTCCTTACATCGATGTCATGTCACCCAAGAGTTCTGCTAACAGAAAATGACAGTTTGTGAGCACAGAAGTGGTGAGTATGTCAGCTGAGAATGCCAAGATGCTGGCTCACAGCTTGCAACAGCTGCTAGCAGAGCAAGTCAGGATCTTTAGTCACAGCTTGCAAAGCCGAAGGCTGGGACTGACGAAGTGATGGCTCATGGTTTACAGGACCTGACAGCCAGCGACCATTGCGTGGAGGCAGATTGACCCCTGTGTTTGGTATTCCCATCTGGAGCTATGCTAGCAGATTTGCAGGCAGGGAGCAAGGTTTAAAGTGCCAGCAGTTGAAATGGACATTGAAAATGGTGGGTTTCAGCTGCACAGTGGAAGATAAAAGTGAACCATGTTGTAAAGCTGCTATTTTTTAAACTATTTTTTCATTTTGCCTTTGCATCTGCGTTCCCAGGAAAGTGGGTAGATTGTAAAGAGCTGCACCAGAGCAGTGGTAGGAATCTGTCGAAGCATTTAATGGAGAATGTGGTGTCCCCCTCTTTCATTTCCCCTCGTTTAGATGTGGCATCATTGCAGTGGAATTCTGCAGGCTGCTTTTAGAAGTAAGGAGGGAGGAAGAGCTTTCTCTACTCAGCTATTTGTACTTCTTGAGATATTTCAGAGAATCTGCATCTATTTCACTTCTTAATGTATTTCCTTCTGAAATTCTGTCACGTACCAATAGTGGGCATGTTTTTGTGCTGCGGCAGAATTCAGAGAAGACTTTCAGAGTGAGAGCAAATGGAAGTTTGAGGTGTTACACAACTGAGATGGTTGAGCTGTGATAGGAAATTGAAAGCAGCATTTCGCCTGTGGGATTTAAAATCACATGGGTTTGTATGCAGCCCAGAGCAGTGTGAAATCTTACCCGTACAGACCTTGCACTCGGCTTTCTACTGAAAATACTTAGGGTCAGGAAAAACTTGTTTCATATTTGCCAAAGGCACGTGAAGGGGCTTGGCCACGTCCCTGTGCCCTCCGCACCATTGGCTCTGTGTGGGTCCTGCACCGTCCCGTGTGCCCGTGGGGCAGCCTGGGGCCCCGCAGGTGAAAGGCAGAGCTGAAGGAAGTCCCTGTGCCATCGTGTGAGCCAGGAGCTGAGCAGTGTCAGAAACCCACAGTGCTGCTTCTCACCGGTCTCTGGAAGCTCAGCTATCGTGGTTGTACGCTGCTCTCTTCACATATTTGTGCTTCTGCCATGATGAAATCATGGTGGGAAGCTCCCCCCACTTGGCTCCATCCAGAGCTCTGTGTGCTGTAGGTCATTACACATGCAGCAGTGGCCTTCAGGGGTCGATGGCGTTAGGGGAGGAAGGAGGCTGCTCTCTCTTCAGAGCTCACTGCATCCCCGTGCTCTCAGTCCTGGGGCAGCTGCTGCTGTTGGAAAATGGCACCGTACCTTTCACCTAGTTTCCTCTTGGGAAAATGCCCTTGACTCGATTTACACTGGATATTGCTTGGTTGCTGCTGAGAACCAGTCCAACCGCTCGTTCAGTGCAAATTGGTGCAAAGTCAGTTCTGTAAGAGATACAGAAAGTTACAGGGTTGGGGCTTGGCTAGGAAGGCCTTCATGCCACGTGCTTTGCAGGGGGGAGAGAGAGGTAAAAGTGAACCAAAACGTATTCCAAGGGACATGGCTCAGGAAAGGCAGCGAGGGATTACAGCAGCCAGGTTCACTGAGTGGTTCTTGTATAAAGTGACAGGCCCTCGCTCACTGCTGTGTTGAGCATATTAAAGTTCACACATGAATATTGTTTGGAATTGGGTCATAGCTGCTGCGTTCTGCTTCATGTCACAGTGACACCTGTGTTAGCAGCAGTCAGAGGGCTTTTCCTTGAGTCATTTTTTCATTCATTCTAACCTCTGAAATAATTATGAAATAGACAACGTATATCCTGTTTTGAAATAATGTCTACTTAATATTTAAGTAACACAGTTTTGTGCTTTGTACTGTCTGTCACTCTAGGTTCTATATGAAATCTCTTTCTGCACTGTGGGCACTTGATTTTGTAGAAGTTTTGTACACTGGTGGGAGAGAAGATGGGGTTCTGTGCCCCATGGGCTGGAAACATGGAGATGGTGTTCTCTGAATTCATCTCTCCTCAGCTTTGGGAATGGCTCGGGGCAGCATGGTTCCCATTTTGGTTTCACAAAGAATGCCAGGCTGTGTTAGATGGGGCATGTGCTTCAGTGTTTTGTAGGCTTGTTTTGGTGAAGCATTTGTGCTCAACAGCTGCAAGATGTTGTCTTTCGATAAATGTTAGCTGAGCTTAAATTTTTCCCTGTACATCTTCTTCTTTTGTAAGTCATGCCTGTGGTACTTAATTATTTGCTGTGCTCAGCCTGAGGAAGGCCCCAGAGGGCTGCAGAACCGTGCCCTTGTAGCATCACCCTTACAGGCTTTCAGATAGCCCAGGGCAGCCTGTGTCCACTGCGTGCTGCAGAGACCTGAGCTTTCTGCTGGATTGATTTCTGTCCCTTCGCTGTATAATTTGCTTGATAGCTGCAAAATGTAATGGCATCTCCCCGTATAAAATTGCTTAGGATGAGATACAGCTCATCTAATTTAACTCTGAGGCTACACTCGTCACTCAGTTTGCCTTCATAGCCAAAGGGAAGGAAGAAGCACCTCCAGACAGCAATTCGTCTCATTTGTGTCAAGCATCCATGAGATAATGATTGCCCTGTGGAGGCATGCTGTCCTCTGCCTGAGTAGAGGAGGAGGCTGGAAGAATAATTCAGGTGAAATACCCAGCTTTTAGGTGAATCCTGTCCTTGGGAACAAATGCATATGGATGAGTCCAGGTGACATGTTTTAAATGTTAAGCTGTGCGTTTCTCAAGCATGTCGTGTGTTTGGATTGGGCCTCTGCATACAGACATGTCTGAACTACTCACATGCAGGCACGTGTTGGCCTCAGGCTTCCTGTAACACGTTTTGTTAGGAGCTGAGCTTCAGTCTGTCACATCAATTTACCACGGAGAAAGATTTGCTGTTAATGCTGATTTTTACCAAGAATGGCTCTTGCAAGTCCCATCAAGTTTTGCTTCAAGAGTCAATTATCTCAAATGCATCTGGGGTGAGTGGATTTGTGACCAAACAAACAGAGGATTAGAGGCTCCTGTGTGACCAGAACTCAATATGCAAAGTCCTACCAGTAAGTGGGTGGCAGTGGAGGTCAGTCGTGAGTGACATACCAACAGGCATAATGGCAATGTAAGCAAGCAAACGAGCTGAAATAGCTTGGCAAGAGCTCTGCTTGTGATGAGAAGGAAAACAAACTGAGTTGTTTTGGTAGTGGCTCAGCCCCAAGTGGCTCCCAGGGCTGAGGGTGTTGATTCTCTCCTGGGAGGAGTACCAAGTGCTCCGTGTCTCTCTGGCAGCAGATGTCTCAAAAGCAAACCACGTTCTTGGAGATGCTGCAGTGAAGGACTGCGCAGTGCAACGTGCACGTGGTGTTGGTAACCCTGGGAGAGGATGGGTGAAGCAGGGGGTCATTATCACATCCTGTGTCACCTCCTCCTGGCTGCTGCACAGCCACCTGCAGAGCTGTCCTTGTGCACCAGCACCGGGGCAGGCGATGCTTTGGGAGCCAGTGCTGTGCTGTGGTGCTTGCAGGCACTTCCCAGGGCAGCGTGCTGGAGGCAGGGGTGTCGGAGCACAGCTGCACCCTGCAGCAGGAGGCAGGCAGGCAGGGACTGCTGGCAATGAGCTTGCTCCAGAGCTGGAAGCAGCACAGCCACATCAGCACTGTGCCCGTGATAATAAGCTCTGCCGCATCGCAGCGGTAATTGGTGTTTGCATAGCACTGTGCAAATATGGAAAAATTGCTTGAATGCAAATGATAAATAGGTTGGCTTCCAGAGCATCTGTACAGCTTGCCCTCTCAGCTAATTAGGCAGTTAGGCAGTTGACATGAATTTAAAATAAAAGATTGAGTCAAACAGCTCTTTTTTCAGCTTGGTTCTGCCTAGACAGGCTTATTCCTTTTCAAGTGTGTAGCTGAGCTGTGAAACCGCTAGAGCTTAGAGAACTGTTGGTAGAGGAATGTGCAGCATTTTAAGATACCAGGAGGTATCTTAAAAGCCATCTCTCTAAATGTGAGAGCTGTTTGGTGGTGAGATTTACAGTGCTTAGTGCCATAATGATAATTTTACTTTAGAAGTTTTCATCCTTCTTGATGATGATGGGAATTTAAATTTGGAAATGTGCATAACTTAGTTACTGACTTGGGGTTTTGTTGGATGCTATCCATGTGCTTTTTAGCTGGCAGTAGTAAACTTGGTCTTTGTCTGCTCGTGTAATTGTTTTAAATTGTAGAGCAATTTGGGCAGCCAGGACAATGGAGACAGATAATGCATTAGGAATGTCCAGAAAAGTTCCAAAATGTGTATTATTCCTCTCTCCCAAGGAAAAGGTAATCGTGGCAAATTAAAATACATGAGATGGTATTTTCTTTCATGGAAGTGAAATCTGGTGCTTTGATAGTTCACATGCTCGTGATAATGCTTCCTTTATAGCTATTTCAGGACCCTGAAAATTTCCACTGTTTGGAAAAATGAGGCTTTGTAATCACAGCATGCAGATATCTGTGCTGCTCCATCACTTGAAAACACTCTTGATCATACTCTTTAACACAATTCATTTTGAGATTAGTGATTTCAGAAGTTTCTGAACATCCATTCAAGAAAACTCTTTGGGACAGCAACTATTTTTATTGGATTGTTGCACAAAATCAGCATTGCATTCAAATATTACTGCCTTGCATCCTGGCATTGCCTTGCATTCCTTACATCCTGAAGTGTATTACTCAGCTGCTGAAGTGATACTACAAAATGAGTATCACTTTATGTTAAAATGCATGAAAAACGAAGGAAAAGGGAAGGTCGTTTGCTATACTAGTAGGAAAAAAAGACTGAATTACAATAGTGATTGCCACAAAGGCTGTGAGAGGGAAAATAGCATCGTAAGGAGAAGGGGTTGTAAGGCATTACAGGTCCTGTGGGAATTGCCTTGTACTCTGAAAAGCAGTTCTGTGATTTCTTCTCACCTGAATGATTAATGGGCTGATTCTGCAAAAGGCAGCACGTTTAAGCAAAACGTAAATACAAAAAAATGAAAGCTTATTGTTTTTGCAGCTGTCCATTTTTAAATTGAATTCTCTAAGAGACAAAAATGAGTACACGTGTGTAGGACCAATGAAGTACAGCAGTTGAATTTTGATCCAGCAGAGGAAACCGGAGCCACATCACAAATCCCCAGGTAAGAGCCTCACGCCCTTTCCCCCAAATTAATCTCCAGCTGCCTTAGTCACTTCCCTATGGAATTAAGCCCAGCCACTAGGGGCTGCCTCGTGTGCCTCTGTGATAACCCGTGTGGTTGTGTATCTTGCAATAATGCTCTAATCTAGTATAAAATACCAAGTTTGCTAGACAGCAGTAACTAATCCTAAACGATATCTGGATGTGCTGCTTGCCAGTTAAAAATTCTGAAAGCCAATCTGTTTGGCTTGTGTTGGAATGGCACCGCTGAAATGGTCGGTGTGGGACGACAGCCAGGTGTGTGCCCCGTTCCCATGTCATGCTCCCAGCTTCCAGGTGGATGGGCCCCGTTCCCATGAGCTGTACTGAGTGCAGTGCTCAGGCACACAGATGCTGTTCAGCACTCCAGCCTCCTGCAGGGAGTGTCACCTCCTGCTTTTCATTTACACAAACCCTGTTACCCAGCAAGAGCAAGCTGTAAATTCATCCTTGAGAAGTACGAAATGAGTGAATCTCTTCTGTTAAAGCAAGTGGCCTTTGAGAACGTATAAAGTTCTACCAGGTTCTCTGTTCTGGATCGGGGTATGATTTGCATATGCTTCACTTCCTTATGGAGATGAGTCAGGGACTAAAGAGTTTCAGTCCAGTGAGGAACTGAGCATCTATTTTAAGTAGCTATACGGTCTTGATTTCTCCTGAGTGGATGATAGCAGGGATTGAACATTGCAGATGAGACCTTAGATATCTCATACAGTGATCTTTGGGATATCAGGAGAACAAAGTTACAAGCCCACACTGCAGCAAGCCAGCCAGGCAATGCCCAAACATTCCCAAGGTGTTGGGGCAGATGGACTCTGCATGTCTGCAGCCAGTGCTGTTCCCATCCATTTTGTGTAAAGCATTCTCCTGGTTCCTTCAAATGCTCCCTGAAATTCCTTTGTTCACTTTTTTGCATTAATTTGTTGTGTTCTCAATGCTTCATTTCCTGACACAGTTTCTCTCTTTATGTTTGTAGCCTATTGAACGCCTTTTAGCTGGACGTTTTGCTCTGTGAATTGTTCCATTCATGCCGTGCAATATGTACCAGTCTGTCAGCAGCTATCTGCAATCTGAAGGTAAGTTCTGAATCTTCAAGACTGCCCATCATGGAATTTGATTTCCAAAACTAGAGAAGTGTGGCTGGGGCATAGAGCTGCCCTAACCTGACAGCTGCTGTCATCTGTATGAGGTGGGCAGAGCCTTCTGCAGAGTCACAGTGAGCATGAACAGGGGTTTTCTTGTGTGCATTTTTCCTGCTTTTCCCTTTGGAAGAAAACCTGGCTGCAATACTAGCGTGTCAGGCAGGAGAGGGAGCTTTCTCCTTTGGATATCACATCGCTGGCTGTGATTAATTCCTTTGGTTTAGTGAGCATGGGGTGTCGTTGCATTATAAAGCATGTTTCTGGAGATAATCCACTTATCAGCCCAAGAACACATTCTCTCTCCACTAGACAGCAAATTACTTCTGTCCTCACTGAGAGGGATTATAAGGGCTATCCCAACCTAGAGGAACAGGGGAGGACATGGCACGAAGCTGATAACATCAGACACAAAAGCAGAAGCACGAGACAAAAAATAAATTTATGAAAGAATGGCTGCAAAATACAAGGGATCTACTGCAGCAAGTCATTCATCAAGGGGATTTGGCCTTGCCTCATTCTGATCTAAATTGAATCTAATTTAGATTCCAAGCGAGGGATGGGAATCCTTTCCTGAACCAAAACAAGCCTTGCCACCTCCTACCTTTTCATTACTCATTCCTTAATTTGTTTGGGTTTGTTATGTAGGACACTCAGGAAGAATAGCTTAAAGCTGTGTGTGCCTGTGCACAATCTGATGTTGTAACCACTGCTTTGCCATGCGTTGGGCAGACTTTGATGCAGTAAGAGCACCCAGAGCTGGCAGCATGTCTCTGCTCAGGGTCCCCAGGACCTTGGCATGAACATCTTCTGCTGGCTTACTTGTACTGGGACTCGACTGAGTCTGGGGGAGTCACTGCAGCCTTGGGCTCCAGCAGTTCTGTTCACTCTACAGCCAGCTCTGCTGGTGCCTGCACACATCTGGCCCACCCCAGAGACAGGGACTGGAAGGCAGTTTTCTTCCGTTTTGAGGTATCCTGCTTGCTGGCCTACTTTCTGTTCTCGTGTTACATGTTGGTAGCAGAACTCAGCCTCCTGGTCTGTGTGTGCCTGGAAAGGGCATGGCTCCCTGAGGCTTGTCAGGGCTCCCAGCACCAGAGCTGAGTTCAGGCTGTGCTCAGGGCCAGGGCAGCAAACAGTCCTTATCCCATATTCCGTTGCTGATTGCCTCTTAAACTCTGTGCCCTGGTTTTTCTGAGGCTCCGTCCTGGGGTGTGAGAAGAGATTTGGGCACTGATTCCAGCAGGGATTTCTCTCACATGGAGCATGTCAGCATGCTGCCTTGGAGCATGTCCTTCACCCCACCTCTCAATTTTCCACCTCCCTGCCTGGTTCTTTGATGTGTGCTGCTCAGTGGCTCACCTCCCTCGCTCCTGGAAGCCCATCCTAGTTCTGAGGCATTTATTTCACTACAAATATTCTGCTGCCAAGTCTGTGTGGGTGTGTGCTCCATAGCCTGGTCACTGTCACAGTGCCAGACATTTTGTCATATCTAGTTCCCATAGAACCAATTTGTCTCCTGCCTATCCTGAACAACATGCCTAGATCTGAACAGAAAAATGAGGGGGTGAGCAGGTTGTTAGGCCCCAAAGGTGAAGGGGTTTGTTGCAAGTTTAGGACATGGAAAAAACCTGTCTGCTTTTGGGAATGGAAAAACTGAGCGGCAGAACAGGGATGGTGAAGTGGCTTGGAGGCAAAGAGCAAGAGACTGATGGGGTCAGGAGGTATCAGGATGCCACTGGGAATTGGCAGAAAGAAAATCACTAATTTCCCTGCAGAATTCAAGGTATGTAAGGAGCTAAACATGCCTGGAATGGCACGTGCCATTTGCATACCCGTGTCCTAACAGTGAGTTTGCTGCTGTCTCCATCCCCATGCCCGTCAGCACCGTGTGCCCCATTTTTGTATTGTTAGCCAGCGTGTGCTTGCCAGCCTCCTTGCAGAAAGTGTTACAGGCCACGTGAGAGAGGTGGGCGAGCAAATGCTTGGAGGCAGCCAGCTGGTATGGGAACAGGGACTGTGGGAATGCTGCTTCCTTCCCTCTTCCGAGAACTGCACCAAAAAACACGAACCTCTGCCACATGTGAACTGCAACCTAGAGTGCTTCAGGCAAGGGCTGGGAGGTTTTGTTTTGGTTGCAGTAGGAAATTCCAGTCGAAGCCACGGCTGGGTTGGCCTCATTAGAGCAGGACACAGGTGGCAGAGCATCTCCTTTCCCGAGGTTCTGTGAGTGAGCATCGGGGTCTGCTATTTAATGCAGCCAGCTGTCGTGATCCAGTCATTGTGCTGTCCTTTGCAGCACCCTGCCCTGGTGATGCCCTGCACTCCTGTTCTTCTCCCTGAAGCATTCCCTCTGCTGCTGCTCAGCATCCGTGTACCTGGTGGGGCTGCCATTGTGTTACGTATAGAGCTGGGGGGAATTTGCAGTTTGGTGGTCAGGAATGTGGGGACACCTCGTGAAATTGTAGTCCGTGGAGCTGACTGATGTTTTTGAAATTCTGATTTTTTCACATTTGGGGTGTGTGTACAAAAATCATCATAAATACTATTTTTTTTTAAACAAAGTCTTTTTTAAAAGGATTTCAAAACCACTGAAAGTAAGAAATAAGTGACACAGCCTTGGCATGCAGCTGATCAGCTCTCCTGGCTGCTGCAGTACGTGGCAGGGAGTTCTTCCCTTGCTGAGCTCTGCCCCTGTAGACTGGGCCAGAGAGGGTTTGTGTGGTCCTGTGGGATGAGCTGTAAGGTTTTTATCTTCTGTGAGAGTGTTTCCCTGTGACTGCTCCTGTGAGCGTGTCGGTGACAACGGCAGTACTCAGATCAAACACAGAACAAGGCTTGGGGATAGCTCCTTCTCACAGCAGTGTTTGTGTTGTATTTTCCAGATGTAGTCAGAAGACTTCAACCCACCCAGCCAGCATTTTGGCTTTGAGGCTAGAATAACACACAGGAAAATCCATATCCTGCTGGAAACATTCCTGACTGCACTAAGATTTTGTTATCAATCCAAGCCTGCATTTGGAACTGTGCCACGGGTCCCCAGGCCTGTGTTCAGGTTTGCTCAGTTCCGTGCTTGTTTTGAGGGGCTGCGTGCAGGGTCTGTCAGGCTGGCTGGTGGCTGTTTCCACTGGACACCAGTAAAGGAGTACGACATGGAATCAGTTTCTAGAGGGCTGGAGCTATTTGCAAGTTTAATGATTTGAAAATCGCTAAATGCAAATGCCTTAATATGCACCAAGGAAAGAAGTATGGGAACAGGAGAAAAAAAGTGAAACGTTTCATTCTGAGATACCACCAAAAGGAAAGCTGGTTTGTTATTGGATTGCAGTCAGTCAGGGGGTCTCTGAAGTTAAAATGGCAAAATTTGGTTCGGCTCAGACTTATTGGCCTAACTGTTCTTTTTTCTCCCCCATCCTTCTGCAGCAAACCATTTCCTCTTGCCTTCTACTGGAACGGCAGCACCTCCCTTCTGTCTTCCCATCTGTTGTTTGACAACAACGGGGCCCTCTGTCCTCGGAGAGGGATAAAGAAACTTCGGATTTGTGTGGGATCCTGTGAGGTTCCCATTCTCCTGAGCATCTTTCAGGCACACAGCTGGACACAGGTAGTTGAGCACGCTGACGCTGCTAACCTTTTCTGTGAGCAGTTTTGTCTGCTGGCCCCTCACGTGCCTGCCTCTCATGGCATTTCATTTCCTCCTGTACAGAAGAATTGTGAAGGAAGAGGACCTGGTGCTGTGCTGCTGCGGCACGTTGTGAAATCATCTAGGGTAAGAAGGTGCTGCCATCACCAGCAGGCAAAGGCTTCTGACACTTTGCAGTACTGGAGTGCTTCCTGTCTGCATGTTGACATCCATATGCCCCACTGGCATGATAAAGATGAGGAAAAGAAGGGGCTGTGGAGTTTGCCTAGAAAGGGAAATCAGGTGAGGAGGTTTTGCTGAGCAAGCTGCGTGAGGGCAGAAGACCAGCATTGCTAAATGTGATCATGGGACAGCAACGAAGGTATGGGGGTCAGTGGTGGGGCGGAGGCCGTGTGACCTGGTCATTGGAACAGGAAACAGGAAAGGGCCCTCGCCTCAGCCCCAGCTTTAATCTGTGGCCTGGAGCCAACGCTCTGCACCTCAGCGTGCCCCGTTCTGCGGGGGGAGGTTTGGTGCCTCACGGGCTCGGGTGTCACCAGGCTGCAGAGCTTGCTGGGTCAATGCGTACGCAGTGCCTGCACAAATCAGAAGGAGGTGATAGTGGGGGAATATTCAAAACCTGAAATATCTTGCATCAATTTGTGTGCAGAATTGATTTTGTGTCTACGTGGTCTCTCCAATTCTACTTTTATGGACCCCACAGTAACTGGGGGGGAAATGATAGTTAGTATTCTGCTACAGGTTAGGAACGTTCATGGCGTTTTGGATCAACTGAAATAAGCTCCTGTGTTTAAGATGCTTGTTAATATGGTACTGTTAATTTTTAAAATTATTTTAGGTTACAGTTCCTCTAGGAGCGCAGTTTTATTTCTTGCTTCCAGAGAATGGAAGAAGCTGCTCTGACACATTACAGGCAGAAAGCACATTTCTTTCTAAATCAAAATAAGCTTCCAGCTTTTGCTGAGGATGTGTGAAATTCTTCTTTCAACTTCAGAAATAGCTTCATGCTGGTGCCTTCTGTGTGCTGCACTGAGGTGTGGCATCCCTTCATTTCTTAGAGAAACAGCTGGCGTTGATGCTGGTTGTGTGTTGTTGTTCTTAGATGCTGGGAAAGGGTGGTAATATGAGAAAGAACCTATTTATAGAACAAACAGCTCCTTTGTTAGGTGTCAGCCTTGTATGGATTGTATCAGGATGGGTGTAGGAGGAGGAAGGGCTGTTGTAAAAGCATGGGGAGTTTCCCTCTGCAGGAGCAGCCCAAACCCACTGACAGCACCTTGCTCCCTGGCTCCCAGAGCGAGGAGGAGCTGTGCAGGGAGAGCAGTTACACGCAGGAGATGAGCACATAATCCCTACCAGGCAAATGGAGGACGTTTAAGTGCAGCCAACTGAGAACATCTGTCAGGGTTGTGCTTTACAGTGCACAGCTTGGTTTTAATGCAATGAAATTTCTGGCATAAAACTTGTGTGCTTTATAGAAAAAAAAAAATCTCTCTCCTCCAATGGCTTTGTTCGAAGTGGACATCCCATCATCCTTCCCTTACCTCACACGGAGGCTCACAGTGACCTCTGCTTCCCTCAGCCTCCCAGCTATCATTGTGTTGATCTACACAGAAGCCTGTAGAAAGTCTTGAAAATAAAATATCTTGCCTTTAGAATGAACACTGCTCTTCCAGAGATGCTTTTAATTGAGGATTGTTTACTCTGGCAGTAATAACTAGCTGCTGTAGATGTTCTGTGAGCATCCTGGCTGCCTGAATGATCAGAATTGGGTAACTCGAGCCCTGTTAGGGGCTGAAGGGCATGTGTAGTGCCATTGGAATGGAAGTGATCACACCATTCCTTACTGGGTCACATATGTGGCCTTTCACCTCATTCTTACTGGGCTTTTATGACCATATGAATAGCTTCCAATGTCCCCACTTTTATACAGATATATATATATTTGCCTCTTTAAGTGGAATATATGTGTATAGTGATCTCTGATGTGATCAGCAGGGCTCCTTACCCGCAGCCTGTTGCTGTCATTGGGTGACTGTTACCTGGACAAGGATCCTATGATGCTGAATCTGTACAAATATGAAAGAAAAAGACAAAAGCCATGATAGAACAAGTGGTTTCCTGTTTTAATTATTCAAATGTGTACATACCAATAACAAGGAAATGTTAGGGAAGTTGCAGATACAGAACAGCAAGTTTCTCTCCCGACTATGAGTAACAATAAACACCTTTTAATTTTGGTAGGAAGTGCTACAGTTAACAATGGCCTTCTGCAAGCACCGTGCTGAAATTCTGTATTTCTGCATGCAAGTGTGTCTGGGGAGTGCCCACCAACAGCATCCCTTGTTGCAGGATAACATCTCTTGTGCTGGAAGGAAGCTGGCTCTGCTTCCAAAGTGAGTAGCATCCACAAAGCTGGCTTTGGTTTCATTTGGTATCGAGGGTGGGCAGATACTGAAGGCACCTTTAGGACCAAGAACACTCTTGAAGTTGTTTCATCCTCCACACGGTGCTGGCAGTTGGCACCATTTTTTAGTCCTTGCCTAAACACAGACTTGAGCTGATGACCTGGTTTCAGCTGACCTTGAAATAAGCAACCCCAGTGACCTTCAGACAATTACCTGACTCAGGCAGCTGGCTGTCCTGCCCACTGGATGTGACACGGGGACTTTTGTTGTGCTCTGTGCGAGGGCTGCTGCTGGAGTTGCATTATTCTCTGTGCTTGTCCGATTTCACGGGTGTTTTTTTCTTTTATTACTTTATTTATCTGAAAGAACTGGCTGATACCTGGCTGGAACACACAGATATCTGCACATGGTCTCTGCAATTACTGATTCATTCTTCTTAGAGCATCTTGTTTTTTAATTATAGCCAAAGCCAGTGTTTTTATATAGTCTGTATCTTCTTGTTAAAAGTAGTGACTCATTGTAATTGGTAACAGCATGCAATACAGGCTATTTTTGTGTAGTATCCTCTGTTCAATGTAAACCACGTGATATTTAGGGGCACGATGGAGGAAAGAGCAACTGCCCATCTGCTGAGCAGTGAGGTTGAGGGCAGGTGAGGCTTGGAGAAGGGTATGAGGTGGCACGGTGCAGACAAAGCAGAAGGGCAGAGGAAGTCAGGGTGCACGTGGGAGGGGTACACGAGGGCTGGGCAGGACAAAGAGGACAGTGAGAGGTGAAGAAGGAAGGGTGAGGGAAAGGGGAAGGCAAGGTGAGCATGTGGAGTGGATCTGAACGGGCACTGTGATCCAGGGTTTAGGCTGGAGAGGACTTCTGCATCCCTCTTGCTTTTACTGAGTCGCAGGAATTCTGATGGCTTTGTTAGGCATCACTTAGGTCCTTTATGGTCAAATGTTTTTAGGCTTTACAGGCACCAAACAAAGAGCTGTTCTTGTGCAGGGATTTCATGCTTTTGCTAAATCAAGAATTTCAGGTCTTTGGGGTGAAAGTGCAGTACTTGGCCTTGCACACAAAGCGTTAAGCGTCACGTTCTGCCTGTCAGGTACCCCGTGCAACTTTAACAGAGGTTTGTGCTGCCGTTTGTTGTTCTCAGGGTACTGATGTACTTCTGAAGAGTTTCCCAGTAACCAGAGAAAAGGTGTAAGTGAGGGATGCACACGCTCTCTTTGTAGATAAATTACCCTCTCTAGCTCCTAAGGTCCGCATTGCCTGCAGAACGGCTCTGCCCGGAGGAGCCGGGCGTTGCCCCGGACCGGGGGTAGCGGCTCCCCCAGCGCAGCGGCGCCGGGCGGAATCGCGGAGCGCAGCGCCCCCTGCCGGCCGTGCAGCCGCACAGCCAGCGCCCGGCCCGCGCCCGCTGCCCGCACCACGCACCAGTTCTTTGTTCAAACTTAATAAAATAACTAAAACTCAGCAAGCTGTAGCAGAACACCGAGCCAGGAGAAGGTGCTTCCTTGGGTGTTGAAGGACTAGCCATGAGTTTCCTTTGAAAAATAGTGGTTTTGAAAGCAAAAGTGACTTTTTACAGATTCAAAGCTCTGTGTAACTTACGTGGTTTTACCCAGCACCTTTGAATTTGACCTAGAAGATGTTTCTCGCTGTCAGAAGACAAAAGGCCTTTCAAATTTGTCATAGCGAAGCTGGAAAAAATGTTTCTCCTTTTTTTGTGTGTGTGATGTGTAATGTATTACAAATGTTCTTGTCCTTTTAGATGAAAGATGACAACAATTGTGCTATGGGAGGGGAAAGCTGGAAACCCACAGGTGGAAGGCACAGAACAAGGCCAGGGACCAAGTGAGTTAAGTGTGTCCAACCAAACATCTGCTGTACTCCTGGATCCTTTGTGTTCCCTGGGCACCTGTGAGAACAAATCACATTGGAGAAGTGTCCCAGAGCTGTCATCCAGTGGACTTGAACGTGAAGGTGTTCCCTCGTTTCACAGCAGCTGTGAGGAGGTTCAGCCTGGCTTAGCCTTTAAGGAGAAAAACCACAGCAGCCCTTCAGTTCAGCCAAGGTAAGATGGTAACGCTTGCTGAACAAGATTTTTTTTAACAGAAAAATAATCATTGCAAGGTGCTAAAATAATTGATACGTTGGTGTATTTTAGCAGTAAGAGGTTTAAGAGTATGAGAAATTAAATGAGCAAATGTGAATGACTGCGTGTGGCAATCTGATGCTAATGGGTTTCCATCCACTGCTGCAGTGAATGGGCTGGGGAGAGGCCTAAAAGCAGATCTGTGAAAGTGCTAGCTCATTAAACTCAGGTTGGTAAAGCAGCCCTCCAGTTACAGCACACAAAAGGCTTGCCTGTGTGCATGTACACTGCTTGATCTTACTGGCATCGAGTCTCAGAAAACAGCATCACAAAAGTACCCGGAGCAACACCAGGGCTTAAAATTTCCAGGATGTATACCATAACACACCTCTAAGTATGGCTTGCATTAAAGGTCTGACAAAATGTTTGTTTAGTTGCTGACCACAAAGTGTTAGCAATGTGGAGGAATGCATCTCAGTGCCAACTTCTCAGACACAGAGAGGGCGATTTTCAGCCCAGCCTTGCGAGTGCACCTGCTGCTTAAAGGGATCCCAGTCCCCTGTGCATGGCTTTGGCTTATGCAGTGCTGTTCTGTGTCTGAGGAAGTATTTCCCTGACAGAGAGCACCACGATGGAAAGCATTAAGGGCTCACAAACAGCCCAGGCAGTCAGCTTGCCAGAGCCTTCTTGTTCACAGAGAGGACTTGTCCCAGTCCTCCTCATTCTTAGACCTGCAAGGAAAATAATTCTAAGAGCTAAGGACAAATAGAGGCACGTTGAACAGCCTGTGTTTTCTCTGGGAAACAAGGATGGCAAAGGGATGCCTTGTGCACCCTCAGTGAAAACAGAAAGGGAGAGCAGCTGCTGTTAAAAGGTCAGCATATTGCCCATCCAGAGGCCGTGGAGATCTGGAGGTCTCTTCTTCAGGCATGATCAGAGCTAGGCAGGGCTCTGGCAGTAGTAATAAACCAAGGTCGTGCACAGTCTGTTGCTGCACAGCTTCAGTAGCCTCGAAGCTGGGATAACTGGGAGCAATTGATGCCAGTGGTGGGTCTGTGTCGGCTCCTGAGGGGCAGGAGAGGTGCGAGGAAGAAGCTTTGCTGGTGTTTCCTGCACAACAAAGGGGACAGCTGAGGGGAGCTGCCATGGCTGCCGTGGCAGGGGAAGCTGCTGAGATGGCTGTCACGTGGAGGCCAGAGATGCTGACTCTGTGTTCCCACTCCCATAGCCAGACCAGGAGAGTGAGGGATTAGTGGGGGGTGCTGAATCTATTTTTATCTCCTCATCTTGTTGTGCCTGTGCAAAAGTGCCAGCCTTTTTTTTTTTTTTTTTTTTGCCGGTGAAGCATTAACTGGGTGGGTTGCCATAGCAACCCCTGCATGATAAGGGGCTGCTTCTTGCAGCGCTCAAGATTTCTCTCTCTCCACACTCATTTCCCTTCACCATTTCCCCTGGAGTGCCAAAATGGCTGAGGGCTTTGTGGTGCTGAGCACCCCGAGGCTGTGCCTGGGCTCCAGCCGCTCGCTGGAGGTGTGGGAGCGAGGAGCAGAGGCTGTGCAGCCTTCTGCTGGATGGGTGGTGAAGAATGCGTGCTCGCCATCCCTTGCACAGCGCAGAAAATTGAAACAGGCTTTCAGTGTGACACCCCAGTGATGTGCAAGTTTTTCTGAAGAGGGCAGGGCCGTGTTTATTGTCTGTTTGAAACAGGCACATGGAGATGTTGGAGTGGTTCCCAGCTAAGCCCAGATTGGAGCAAGAAAGAAAGGATCCTATCCTTTAATTCTAAAACATACAGCATACCTGAATAGCCCAGGGAACATTTTGGGACAGTTCAGTAAAATGGACTACAGGTATGTGTTTGAAATCATCTTTGGGTCTGTCTGTAGTACGTACTGAAGCATGCTCTAGGTGAAGAGAGAAACCTCAGAGCATGGGGAGAGGCTGTGGTGTCCGTTTGCTTCTCTGGCCTTCGGCTTCTTGTGTTCCAATCCACCCAACTCCAAGCTCAGTTTCAGCAGGGATTTTCTTCACCTCTGGGCCCCATTTCCCCTCTTTAAGCAGCAATTAGAACTCCAGCCCGACCAGGATGAGTAGCGTGCAGTGCTTCAGGTCTGTAACTAAGTGATTCTGAGGGAAAACTCATTACTATTTAAGGATGTTTGTTTGTTACTGTAATTCAGACTGGCCATCAGGTGAGCTCTGCAGTGCCTGGGGTCGGAGGAGGAAAGGTTTCTGTTTCTACCTGGAGGAGCAGCAAGGCACCGGGGAGCAGGGCTGTGCTAAGAAAGGGGAGCAAGGATCAGTTAGTGGCTGCTGCCCAAATCACAGAGCTCTTGATGCTGCAGACCTGGGCCCTCTCTCTCCCTGGCAGGACTCTCCTCACTAGATGTAATCAGAGCAGCCGCAGCACAGAGCCGCTCTGCTGATCCGCGTCCTGCAATGGCTGGCGGTGCACCTGGCTTCCTGAGAGCAGATGTGATTTCCCCTGCACTTCAGGAAACAGGTGGCTGTCAAATGAGATAGCCGTGGGCATTGTTCAGTGCTTCCTGTGTCTATAAAAAACCCTCCATCAGCACTCGTCTGCCACACGCAGGCTGGATTGTTCCAGAAAAGTTAGGAGCAAATCCTGTGGCTTAGCCTGCCCTTCCTTTTGTTGGCTTGTGGAAGCAGCAAGGGGCAGCGGGAGAACAGCACCTGACTTAGCGCCTTGGGCTGCGTCCTTCCATCATCTCTGGGTACTGTGGTTTCCATTTTTTATTCTTGTAAAGAAAAGTTGGATGTTACGTTTCGGATATTCCTGATGGATGGCTTCTAAGGGGGAAGTGGAAGGGTATGGCTGGCGTCTGGTCCCTGCTCCTGGAGACACGCTGGTGTCTTCTTTGGTGAGCTTGATGGGAGGAGTGCAGGAGAGCGCTAGGAGCAAGGAGGACAGTGAGTGTAACCTGAGTGCCAGCACACAGGAACCGCTGTGGCTTTGGTTGGCTGCTGCTGCCATGCTTCAGGGGTCACAGCCAACCATGGGCTGGAAGCAGGCAGAGTACAGCCGGTCTGGTCAGTGACGTGGAGCAGAACAAGGTCAGAAAGATGGCCTTAGCTGGGAATTACCTGCACTTGTTGCATGGCTCCTCAGGCCCCTGTGCATGCCTTTCTCTTCCTGTGTTTTTGTAGCAGTCAGTGCCCGATGCTGCCTGAGATGCACGTAGTTCTGCTGCCCCAGCAATGCAGCCTGCAAGGAAGTGCAGCAGGGGTGGAACAGGCGATGTGGAGACAGTTGCTATGCACTCGCCTATTGGCAGATAATGAATGCAGCTCTCTGATATCAACACAATTAGATGATGTCTAGGAAAAGTACTTGCTCCAGCTCCGTGCTGGCAGCCACATCCAGCCCGGGGGCAGTGCTGCTGCTCTCGGCTGGGTGCAGGGCTCTGTCGGGTGGGCCTTGCTGTCTGCGCTGCGTCCAATGCATGCTTCTGGGTCTTGCACTGGAAGTTGCTCCCGTGTTGTTGTAGGATGGGATTGGCCAGGTTGCATTCAATAGAGCGCTGTGCACTGAGCTGCCAGCAGCACGGATGCTTTGTGGAGCTGGAGCCCATTTAGCGAGCGCTCCGTTTCTCCCTCTGTGCCCACTGTGACCTTCAAAGTTGGAGGAGCCCTTCTGGGCGCTGTGGCTGCAGTCCAGGAAGAGAAAGCCCAGCCTGCTGCTGGCACGGGGCTCCTGGGAACCAGACTGGAACATGAGGAGAGGATTTCCCACTATTTCCAGCTGTGACCTTCAGAGCTGTACAAACGCTAGCATTAAACTCATTAGAGGCGGAGCCCTTTCTGTGACCTGCCGTGGATAGCTCTCCCCAGCTTTATCTGGCTTTATTTCGGAGGCCAGATAAGCGATGCTAATATCCCCTCTGCCGCTCCTCCGGCCAAGCCCCGCAGCTGGGGGAGGACGCCCGGGNGGGAAGCGGCGCCCGCGCATCCCCGCGCCCGCCCACCCGCGGCTCCTCCCGCCTGCCGGAGCCCATCCTGTTGCACCGGTCCGCGGCGAGGAGGGGAACCGGAGCGCTGGCAGAGAGCCCCTGCCCAGGCTGAGAGCCGCTCCTCGCTCGGAACAATGGCTGCGCTGCCACGGCTGCTCTGTGCGTCCTCCGCTGTGCTGGTGGTCTGGGGTAGGTGCTTCCATTCCGTGTTGTCTTCAGGCAGGTTCTCCCCAAACGCCGTGCTTGCCTCCCGCCGGGTGCTGCCTTCCGGCACCACTTTTCCCAGCAGGGCTCCTCCAGCACTGCCACGGAGCCTGCGGAGCAGCTTTCAGTTTTGTTTACGAGAGGAGAAGGAAATAGCATTCAGGGAGAGTTAATATGAATATAACGGAGTTGATGTGAACAAAGAAATACATTATTGCTAAGTGGACTTCTGGCAGCAAGCGTGTGCTTGAACACGCGTGCAGGTTCCCTCCTGTTTCCTGTTTGCTTTTGTTTTAAAATTTGCAATGTAATTTCACATGTAGTTGCCTCAGGTCACACAACCCAAAGTGCAGTGCATGCTTAGGGCTAGTTTTCTATGCAGACGATGTAAAATAAAGGGAATTTTTAGGTTTGATTACAACCTAAAGTTATTCCTCTGAAATCCAGAAAAGGTTTGTTAGTTTCTCAAATACAGCTGAATGTGAAATGCATCTGTACCTACAGCTCCGTGTCTGCGGGCGTGTGTATGGGCACATTTCATGTAACTGGAGTAAAGCATGATCCAGTCATTTTTTCTTGATTTCTCCCAGAAAACTGTTGCTCCCCATAGAGGTGGTGTGGGAGAAATGGAATGTGGCTGCTTCCAGGATGGGTCTCGGGATGATACAGTGCTCGAGAGTGGGGTTAATGGGATCTCAGGGGCCAGGGAGGAGGGAGCAGCCAGCAAAGTCAGCATCTCAGGGAGCTGCACTGGAGGCTTTGGAGACAGGGTGGGACAGACGTAACCCAGCCTTGTTTAGCCCAGGGGACAAATGTCAGCAGGGATTTAGTCTGAGATGTCGTGCTGGAGCATCCGCTTTCATATCAAGCAGCTCGCTTTGCAGGCTGTGGTTTTTGTCTCGTTTGGGAGAGCCAGTGGTAGCACGGATCTGATTGGAAGTGTTTAAAACTGGAATGCTCGCAAAATCAATAACTCCCCCAGCTGCCAAATGTACTCAAGTCCAAGTCCCTTGATTTCCAGGACTGCTTATGAAACCTAGAAACAGGAAACGTGGAGAATGCTAACCCTTTGTTTTGAACACAATTGCCAGATTAAAACATCCACCTCTTAACTCAGCACAGCACGCTCAGCATGTGTGACGAAGAGTGAATGATGCCTCTAGAGCAGTATTAATTACTATGGGAAAAATGTTGTGGCAAAGGAGATGCTGATGAAGAGGTGAATGTGCATGAATTCATCACCTTCTGTTAATTATTATGAATTATTTATGTCTAAGAGAAGGAACCTTGGTAAAATTTGACGTTTGAGAGGATGCTGGTAATGAATCGAATGGGTTTCCATTGGGGACGATGTGTGTGGATAACTGCTGCCTCTATTTCTGCCTTATGTTTTTGCTCACTTCTCCACTCCTCCTTTTTCCTAGCTGGTTTTTGTTCTGCAGTATGTGTTGAAGTGCCATCAGAGACAGAGGCTGTCCAAGGGAAGGACATGAAGCTACTCTGCATCTCCTGCATGAAAAGGGAAGAGGTCACAGCCAGCACAGAGGTGGAATGGTTCTACAGGCCGGAGGGTGGAAAAGATGAGCTCGTATGTATGTTTGGTAGACTGCCTTTCATAGCCCATAGTGTGAGATACGGCCCACTGAACTCGTGGGAGAAGCCACAGGTATTATGAGAGTGTGAGTTTTGTCTTGCCACAGGATCCTTGGTAAAGAAGACCCAAACATGAAGAAAAGGTTTATGCTGTGTTTCATTTAAAATCTGTAGAAATGCCCAGCAGGCTGCTTTAATATCACGGAGGAGAGGTGAGCTTGTAGCTCAGTTCAGCTCCAAACCATAGATCTCGACGGTTAGTGCAGTATTTTGACCCAGAAGCTCTACAACCCCGCTTCTGGGCAGTAACGAAAGCTTAGCTGACGAGCGGAGCTGATGAGCACACAGCACATGCACATGGCAGCAAAAGCCAGAGTCTGTTGGGTTCAGACACTGGGGGCTGTGTGTACATGGATGTGAATTTCCAGTTCCTTTCCTTGAATATGTATGGTCCAAGATATGAGGGCATTGAGAAGGGAAATGCCAGTATGGAGTGACTCCTGACCACGTTGGCCAAGTCAAATTTCTTGGAACACTCCTGAACTCTGAAACTGTTCGTTGGAGGTTAGGTTAATCAGTCTGCTAAATCTGTAGGACAGAATTTAATTCTTTTTTTTTTTGCCACAAAGAAAGCAGTAGTGTGCTGACTGTGGGAGGATCTGCGTGAGTTGCTTTGGATCCTTGTCAGGAAAAGGTAAAATTAGTTTTCAGGGTGGAACCTTACAAGAAGAATGGTAAATTTGAGAAGAAGGTTTCAGTAGCTATTTTATCCAAGCACAAAGATCGGCGCCTGCATTTCATCACAACTGAGCAGGGTCAGGCAAGATGGCAAATAATTTCCTGCTGTCTGGGAACTAAAGGAACCACACGAGGGAATGAGATGGGAATTCCCTTTCAGTGACCTGGGTGATTGTATCTGTTAGCAGCAACCCAGTGGTAATGCAGGGAGCTGGGGCAGGCAGCGTGCTGCTGCGGACTGTGCTCAGCCAGAAGCTTGCCAACGAGGAGGCCTGTGGAAACCACCAAAGACTTTTTGTCTTTGTAGGATTATTTTCTGTGGTACCTTCTGAAGATTACCCAGTGGCTGACAGGCTAGTCATTAAGGATACAGGATCCTGATTTTAATTCATTGCTGATCTTTTGTGTCGTTGTCCATATGTCTCTCTACTGTTCTCTGTCTCAGTTTTTCTACTTCCATGATGGAAGTAATTCAGTTTTCTCTGTTTTGTAAAGCAGGCTGAGATTCTGAGGTAAGGGACGATACTGTATGAATGTATGTTGATCCCAAGGAAGCCATATGCTAGAACATGCATGCAGGCAGCTAGAGGAGAACAGAGTTCCTTGGAAATGCTGTGGTGGTGTCCAAGATTCCAGGCAGTGATTAACCAAAATATCCCTTCACATTTCCTCACAGATCTACAAGTACGGGAAAATGAATCACGAATTTTCAGGCCGCTTCAGAGGTCGGTTACAGTGGAATGGGAGCAAAGACATGCAGGATGTATCCATCACTGTGTTAAATGTGACCTTGAATGATTCGGGTATCTACACCTGTAACATCACCCGAGAATTTGAGTTTGAGATCCACCGACCTCTCTTCACAAGCTCCAGACTGATCCACCTCACCGTGGTGGAGGAGGGTATGGAGGACTGGCAGAAATCGTGTTGTGCCCTAACTGGCCGTGGGTGTTGGTATCCAGGGACATGATTTTTTTATTGCATTCCAGGAGTGGGATGACTGAGCTGCCAGATAGTCGTGTCTTTCTTTGCCAACAACTGTAGAGGTTCCAAGAGGAAAGCCCTGCCTTTTTTTTTTTTTTTTTTTCCCTAGCTGCAGCTCCTCCCTGTGCACAGAGTGGTTGTGTGAATGTGGGAAGGTATAAGCACGGAAGGCCGGGGCAGTGTCTGGGAACAGCTGGGTGGGCACAGAGTGCAAGCAGAGGTTTCCAGTGTCTCTGCTCAGAACCCTCACTTCTCCCCTGGTGGCTCTGGGATGCTACAGCACAGCCTTTGCCTGGCTGCCCACAGCTGCTCCTTCCTCGCTTCCGCCCCCTCCCTCTCTGAACTCATTCTCCATTTTGATATCAATCTCTTGCATCCCCCTTCCCTTTGCATTGCTCCTCCATCTTACCACTCCTCTTGGTTTCGCTCAGTTCTGTGCTGAGATCCTGGCTTAGAAATCTGCTGTCTGCTCCACAGAAGGACAAGTTTAGTCCTCATCTCTTTCTGTTGTGCCTTCCCTTCCCTCCTTCCCCACAAGTGCCTGTTTTGCTCTCTCTCCAGTCGCTGGCAGCACAGCACAGTTGGGTAACTGTGAGACCCGTGCAAGCCCATGCATGTTTGATGCCAGTGGAAACGCAGCGGAATTGCTGCTGGCATGTCTTGCTGGCAGCCTCGCCTGTTTCCTGCCGTTCAGCCCCTCACAGTGTAGTGGCACCTGGGTCTGCGTGGCACAGTGGGTTAGGACAGATGAGACGAGGGTGGAAAGTCTGAATGGAGCTGCTGTGCTCTGAGCTGCATGTAAATGATCAGAGCTGATTTCATTTTCTTAACAGCTGGAGAAGACTTCACCTCAGTCATCTCTGAAATTATGATGTACATTCTGCTGGTCTTCCTCACCTTGTGGCTACTGATAGAAATGGTCTATTGCTACAGAAAAGTCTCAAAGGCAGAGGAGGCTGCCCAGGAAAATGCGTAAGTGTGAAATCTCTCCCAGTGTGAGCTGTTCTGTGAGGGATCTTCCTTCACATGTCTCAAGCCAGGTCGGATTGCAAGCAGACCACACTTTGTTAGTGCACATTTCTAGCTGGTGTTTGCTATGTCTGGAATCATTGCACTGGTCGGAAGTACCAACAGAGGCAGCGCACTGGCAAGGGACGATGCACGAGGTAGGGAGAGTGGCCAAGGTGGGCAGAATTCCAAAGTGGCCCAGGTTGAACCACGTGGAGATGCTCTCCTGGAAGGCCTTCTGTCAGAGATCTGACTCACAGGGCTGCAGCGTATGCTACTTGGGAAAAGTAGAAGAGGAGGGTAATTCTGGCAGTTGACACAGCAGAGATGTTCCCGTTTTTTTGCTGGCCTATTCCCATGTTTCTGCGTACTTGGCTTGTGTAACAGTGCTCTTTGTGCATGGCAGGAAGGCTGTATGCATGGGCTTTTACAGTAGGGAAGGCCCAGCATCTGCTCCTGACTCTGCCAAGGAGGATTTCCTACTGTGAGGATCTTCTGTGGATGAAATTTGTTACCTTAGAGATACTTCCAGGCATTCAGTATCTCTGAAGGGGTGAATGGACTTGGATTGTGCACTTCAGGTTCTGCTTTCATCTTTTCTTCCAACTACAGGACAGACTACCTTGCGATTCCATCAGAAAACAAGGAAAACTGTGCTGTGCCTGTGGAAGAATAGCAGAGAGGAGTCAGTGGAACACACGGCACCAAGGTGAGTGATGAGGGAGCAGTGCTGCTGGTGCCTGCCAGCCTTTCAGCTTTACTGCCATGGGGTAGGAGTGTGTGGGGCTGGAGAAATGGCAGGGGGGAGAGTCCTGGAGTCTGGCTTTGCCCCCTCTCTGGAGTTTCCCCAGTGACCTTAGAAGCAATTGAGGTATCTTTGGATGGTGGATGTACTAATTATTTTCAGCCTCGAACCAGTGCACGTATTCAGGCCGTGATTTGATTATCTGTCCTTTGCCCATTCCTGTGGAGTTGGGAACAGTCACTGTCTGGCGTAGACGGGAAGCTGTGTGCAGGAGGAGTAAATGGCACTACCTCCAACGGAAACTAGGGAGGACTTCATGTACAAGAGACTCTAGGTCTCCAAGAGTCTCGTTCATGTCTGTTGGGCATCATGCAAATTGTGCCATCCTCACTTGAGTACATTCCTGACTTGTGCTCCATGGGGAATTCTCTCACCTGCAGGGGCTCTGAAGACAGAAGGACCACGTCATGCCAGCCAGGTTTGAGGGGGAGCTCTACGCCATTGGGAGGAAATACGGGGAAGTGTAAATTCTCTTCCGTTTGCCTTGGACTCTGTACAGCCTTGACTTTGGCCTCATGACTCCATTCTGAGCTGCCAGCCCATTTGTTAAAGGACTCTCTTTTTGAAGCATGCTGAGCAAAGGGCACAGGGGTGTGGGCAGCACGGCTCCTTCCCAAGTTTCAGTTCCATCATCACGTTAATGGCTTTGTAAATGTAAATGTCATTTCTTAGCTGCTGTCACCACCACCTTTATTTGCCAAATATGCTAGTTCTCCATTGCAGAGGTAAAGGGTATGTGTGTTGTTACTCTGACCTGCAGGACTGGGAAATAAGGTCATCTTAGGATACTGTTCCACTATTTGTTACAGCCCAAGCAGTCGCTATAGGTGTTAAACAGGAAGAGTGTAATTAATATAGTTATTGCTCAGTAAGTTCCTCTGGACTTTGGGCTGCCAGTGCAGACGTAGAGTAGCATGAGGACTATACGTGCATTAGAGCTGATAGAAATGTGTAGTAGGAAGGAAGAGTCCCTGTGCCACTTGCTTCTGAAGAAGGGAGCTGAGAATATAAATCCTGAAGTACTCCTAATTTGGGAGGCTGTATAAACGTAAGTATAAGAATCCCCTGTGCCCTTCCTTTCCCTTAGCAAGTGTCCAAATTCTTAGTTCCTTCCATTTGCCTTGCGTAGCAGGTTTACTCCTCAAGTCTACAGAGACACAGTGATAGGAATAACCTGTGGAGCCGTGTTCAGCACCCACAGGCAAGCCAGTAAGACAAGGTATGCCTTTAACTTGTTTCTGGGGGACACCCTGAAAGGAAGACAGCCAGATGCAAGCAGGCAAGCAAATAGGATGCACAGCCCTCCCCGTAGGAGGGAGAGCTTTGTAAAATGAAACTGCTTGTAACCGGGATGGTCTTCATATACTATAGTGCAGCACCACCTAGAGGAATAGAGAAAAAATGCTATTTTTTTCCTTGTCTGTAGTAATTAAGTCTTGTGATGAGTCACTGAGTTGAATAGTCAATATTCACTGTAAATGACAAGCTACTGCACAGGAATTACACTGTAAATTCAGTGGTTCCTATGCAAACTTACCTTCTAGATCTTAGTGGTTTAAGCAGAGTAAAATTAGTTTTCTGGCCTCAAACATAGATTGGTTCAGCTCAACAACCAGGATTATGAGGAATAAACCAGCAGAAACGTTGACTGGGGTAGAATTGTACTTAAAATGGGAGAAGTGTGGGGCTTTTTTCAAATGGGAGATGTCATTACATCCCTGCTGCAATGGAGCCATTACTGCTTGCAAGAGCTGACAGATTTTGCTACACTGACCGCTTCTAAATACTACAAAGTGCTTGTGAATCGAGGCATGCTTCTTACGTATGGAATTTCCCCTGCTTATGTTCTGCTGCAGTTTGTGTTGCTAAAAATCACAGAAATTTCTCCATTTGTAAGTCAGGTCCAGGCCAGATTTCTAACTGGCAGTTGTTCAAAATTCCTTTTTTTAGAGTGAGTGTCAACTTCAGTAAACTGCTGTGGTCCAGTCTTCACAGAGCTGAGCCTGGCAACCTGCGCACACTTTGCAGATGAAGCACGCTTGTAGTCTGGGCACTGGTTCCTTAAACCCCAAACCCTAATATCCAAAAATAGCTCCTCTTCTAATTCTGCTGGATGTCTTCATTTTCCCTAGGCCAACTTGCCAGGCCTCAGGGCAATTTGGGGCATAATCCTAACTCTAGATCCACAGCAACAGAGGAGTCCTAACTCCAGCTTCCGTCGCTGACCGTGGCACTAACACCCAGGGTGATTTTTTTAGGTAAGGTCACAGAAACCTCTCTCCCACTTCACTGTTCCTCCCAGTCCTTGTGAAGTGTTGATAACCTTCTGGTGGTGTAATATTAAGTCCCAAAAGGAGTAAAACTGAAAATTTCTTGAGAGCAACCTCAGGTGGTAAAGAAGGGGCTGTCCTTGTAGTCCTGAACCTTCTGGTATTGTACACACCTCTTCTTAAGATGTTTTTTGGACACATCTTTCACTTCTCCAGTTCCTGCAGACAGATATGACTATTGCCCCGTGTTGTCCTCAACAGGGGAAAACGGTGTCTGAATTTTGCTCAAGATTCCTACAGTGAAAAAAAAAATGAGGTACTTATTTCAAGGGCAGTGTTAAAGGCAGGCTCTGTCCTGGAAGAGATGGTCCTGGTTGGTGTCTGAAGAGACCCTCTGTGTACTTGGAAATGATAGAAAAGACTAGAAATAGGCAGGACAATAAAAAGAACAAAGCACTCACGAGTCACGCTGTTTGTTTGATAGATTTTTTTTTTTAATTTATACTGTACTTCCGTTGTACTAGCTACTTACATTAAGTTTTGGCTGCATAGCCTTTACAATTCCTAGGTTCTAGCAGGTAAGTTTCATTATCATTGTATCGCATTTTGCGCACAGCGCAAATGATGACAGTTAGACAACTCCTAAAACAAAACCACGGTTCCTCCCCCACCCCACCCTGAAGTTCACGTTAGTGCTACAGGCTGCGACGGCCTTGGCCAACAGCCCTCTGCTTCCCAGGCTCTGGGGGTGACATCCAGAAGGGAAGTGAACACCTGGGGGTGATTGCGTGACCCGTTCCCTGTCCTTGGTGACATGAGGCGATCCTCGATACTTTGCAATTACGACAGCAACTGGGGTTGTAGGATCCGGGGCCTCAGGTGGGGAGAACACACTCCAGGGTCTTTAGCAGCTTTACCCAGCCCTGGAGCATGCGATGAGAGATGAACTGCCGTGAGAGTGACAACGTCCCAGAGGTGCCACAGCCACACGATGCCAGTCCTGGGTGGTTAAAGACGGACGCTGCAACCTTCAGCTGCTCCTCCCTCCACTGTGACCGCATCGGGCCCAGAGCCAGGTTAGTGCTTCCGTGTCTGCTCTGCTAAGTGCTATGACAAGGGAGGTGGGCTTGCGAAGACTGGAACACGCGTGTGTGGCACAGGCCCCACCTCTGTGCTGGATAAAGCTGTTCTCTAACAGCTGCTCTCCCAAATCCTAGTGCTGCTGGGGCAGGTCGGGGCTGAGACTGAGACACGACCAAGTGGCTGCAGAACCTGAGCTGCACAGTTGGTTTATTCCCTAACGATTCTTGGAGTTTGGGTTGGGGAAGGTGGCCATTTAACGTTAGCAATGGAATTGGCCTAATGAGTGAGGTAACAGAAACGGCCAGAGGAGGTACCTCCCTGAGCCATGTGCAAATATAATTCCTTCTGCAGAAGGAAGTCTTTTCCCTACTGAAAGAAAACAAAACACATTCACTTAAAGAGCGAACAGACTGCATCGAGGAAAGGCAAGCAGGGACAGCACCAGGTCAGTCCATCTACGACAAAGGGAATGATTGTCTGGCAGCAAAGGTGTGTGGGGAGGGAAAAGCCATCGCAAGCACGGCAAAACGTGTGGGAGAGGAGGGCATGGCACACCACGTATCCATGCTAAGAGTTTAAGCCCATGCTGTCTGGCTAGATGGGGAATAATCTCAATCGGCAGTTGATAAAGACATGAGGAGATTATTTGGCCAGTGTGCACATCTAGAAAAACAAAGGTAGTATGGCACAAAGAGACTCGTGCTGTGGAGACCGCAAAGCACAGAGATCAGAGCATGCCAGGCAGAGGGCATGGGCCACAAAGTCAGCATGGTCACATCTCAGGAACGACACCGACACCAATGTTTTGCGAGCCACTTACCTCAGATGCTTTGGTTTAAGAGTCTCTGCTTTGAGCCCCTGCTGGATATTTTAGCTAGTGCTGAGACAGTCTGAAAAGACCGAGCCAGAATTTACATGACTGCACCAGGAAACTTTTCAATGGCTGCAAGCCTAGCAGAGTTCCTGCTGCAATGACCTCCCTGGAGCTGAGTGCTTAACTCAGAGCAGTTCTGCCAACACAGTTCTGCCAGCTGCCTTGAGGAACAGGACAGAATTGCCCCTCTTGAGTCAGGTCCTTTCTGCCCCTAGCCAGCAGTGCTGCAAGCACCAAACTGCAGCTTTGTTTCTGTTTCACCTTTAGCATACTGAGAAACCAGAAATTCCCACCTCTGAAATAGGAAGTGGTTTGTTTGCATCCTGGTTGGGAAAAGGAAACTAAGTGCTACCTGGTTATATGCTGGAAAATGGTAAGTTCAGCACATACCTCAC
Source organism: Penelope pileata (assembly GCA_013396635.1). Classification (NCBI taxonomy): domain Eukaryota; kingdom Metazoa; phylum Chordata; class Aves; order Galliformes; family Cracidae; genus Penelope; species Penelope pileata. The sequence goes on from WBMW01003621.1 coordinate 317,952, forward strand.
CTGGGAGCAAGCATGGAAACGCCCTAGGGACATTCCTGGGGAGAAGCACTCTCAAGAGCAAGGCCTCTTCACTGACAGCAGAGCAGGGCTCGGGTGCTAGCATCCAGAGGGGTTTTTCATACACATTGACTCATGCTAACTTTATGCTAACTGTGCCTGTGTAAATGAATCCAAGAGGAAGAAGAGTCCCCAGAGTTTTCCTACTCCTAGTAGTATGGAGAAAACCATCTAATGAGGAAGCTAGGAGTGATTCACTCCCTCAACGTTTCTGCCACTGACCTCTATGATGTGGCAGCTCGATCCACGTGAGCAGTGCTGGTCTCTTTAGGGTTGCAGATTATCTCTACCACTCTGTCCTAGTGCTGGATGGTGTGAAAGCTGCAGGCTGCCCTCTCTGTCTCTTCTATTCAGGTGTTTCTGGATCACTGAAAAATTACAGAAATACAGATCTGAGAAGGCAAAGCTTACCAGGGAAGGGAGAGGGACTAAGGCCATGTGACAAGGGAGGACTGCATTCACCAAAGCCTGCATGTATGCACTCCCTTCTAGTTAGCACTTGTGACATGCTGAAAGCCAAACTATGAGGCTTGCAAGTGTGTCTTTTACTCAGCTTTGGTGTATCACAGGCCTACCTGCCACCTCTGTATCTGCACAGAAGTCATGGCAGAGCATGCCCAGAAGGTGTTAAAGTACTGGCACCAAGTGCCTCCAGTTGCTATTTGGAAAACAAGCTTCCTATTTTCTCATATAAAGTGCACCCATGTGAGCTTCTGAAACAAACAGGGTCTGTCTGATGGGAAGAGAGCACAGCTTGACATGCCAGACCTCGTGAGGGAGTTATGGCAATTTAGGTGACATTATTTCACAGGCATTTCTGTGCTGGTGCTTTAAACCTAGCATAGCATCATGTTTTGAAACCCTGCCTCTTTCAATACAGTCTTGTATTGTAAAAAATGCATGCTGTATGGTCTTAGGTTACTCTTTATTAGATTGAAAGCAGACGAGTGGGGTCAGGTCTGCTGCCCCAGACAGGTATGGCAGTGCAGGAGCTGTGTGGAAATGCACAGTCATTGTCAGCAGCATAACTGAGATGTGCTAGTGGATCTCCAAGTTATGTGACTTCTTTTTTTTTCTCTCCCAAAGGACTTGAGGGAGCCAGAAAGGACACATGGAGAAGTTAGTGTCATTTAGTACTAATTAATACCCAAGTCTTGTGGCTGAAGCACTTCTTAGATTATCAGCTAGTTGCTGAACAACCAAAATGCCTGGCTGTCCAGTTCCCTCACAGCTAAGCTACTGTTTGTTCCACTGCAGGTAACCTTCTCTCTTCTAAGAGGAACGTGCAGACCCAGCCATGTCCCTGTCTCGAGCACGTTTCTGATTTAGCCACCTGAAATAACCCATGTCTTTTGTCTTTTGCAGACTCCATGCACAGATGCACTAGATACATTTGGTATCTACTTAACGAATGCACGATTGCACTGCAGTTATCTGGGTCTCAAATTCAACTCGAGCTCATCCCAGATGCCATAACCCAAAGGCTGCCTTTAAGGTAAGCATTGAAAGGCATATGTTTATTAGAATTGAAATTGTATCAAGCTAGGATTAGTTTGTATACTCTTCTACAGAAACAGGTGACCTGCACAAACTGGCAGGTCTGAACTTTGTTTTCCCTCCCTCCTGCCAGTAGGTAGCATCTTCCTTGGCACAAATTAGGCTACTATCTGTTGGCATTAATTTGCATGTATTACGTTTAGCTGGAGCAATGTTCCTTTGAAAATCTCTTCAGTAGCTGCTAAAATTCAGCAAATCAGAAACCAGCTAGGCTTGCCAGACAGATTACCTATGTCAAACATGTTAAACTCAGTTTAGAGTAATGTGCAGGCAAGATAAATGTTAGTGCTTAATATTTTCATAGCTCCCTGTGTGTAACCTCACATTAATTTAACAGAACTCGTGCAATACTTGTGCAATTCTGTCTCTAAGGCCAAGCCCAAGGAAGCTGCATCAGTGGGAATATCCAGAACTGAACATGACTGCAATCTGCAAAAATGCTGCAGAGGAAGGACACACAGTGAGCAAAGGGATTTCTTGCCTCCATACCTAGCAAGAGAGTGTCAAACTGGTAAGAAGCCAGCTCTGACTACCTGCATTTATTTCTGACCCTCTCAGACACGTGGGTTTCTCTGTCTCTTGCGGGGTTACGTCCATGCACATACAGAAGCCTGCTGGCCAGGTTGCAAAGACCCACATTCCAGGTTCCTTTCTCAAGATGTGGCTGCTTTCTTTTCTGGCAAGGGCAACGTGGCAGGCACAGGGCTTCCTCTCTTTTTTAATTTTTCCTGCTCTGTGGAATTAAATACTAAAAAACTTAGCAAATGTGGGAGTGACAAATGGGAAAACAGGAATCTCAGCCAGTGTGGCAAGTCAGCAGCAGGGAGCTGGGGCCCTCTGGTCCCAGTATGAGAGCAGCAGAACACCCTTCTCAGGCACTAGCAGCTCAGATTCATTGTACAGCAGCCACTTCAGCAGCCTCCCTGGAAGAAGTCAGGGAGCAGCACAATAGCAGCACAATAGTTCGGTGAAATGAAACCAAGTCATAAAGACACGTTACTCCCTAGTTCCCAAGGCATATTTTTGCCATTTACCTTGCTTTCACAGTCTCATATGTGCACTCAATAACCTGTCTTCATCTGCACTCCTTCAAATGTGAGTTTTCTTCTGTAGGACATATTGTGTCTAGCACGGGTCATGGAATTTTTAGGCAGGCTGGGAGCAATCTGTGGATCATTTCTACCATTGGTACCTTCCCTAGTTGGGCTCATGAGGGTTTTCCTTAGACTTGGATTTCCCCAGCTGTGTGGCTTTGTGTTTCTGGTACAGAGATTAAAAATCAGTCACTCACCCATATGTCCCCTGCTCTTTCAGGGCCAGTTAGAGCTGGAGACCAATGGACAAGCTAGATCTGCACCACTCACATGGGGAATACGTGGCTGACTGCTTCCTGCCATTTAGAAGGTGGAAATAGCCCGGTGTTGAACCAAGGTGGAGACTGAGCGCCTCATATCGCCTAACCTACCTGGCTGGGTAAGATGAGAAAGCATTTATTAATCACTTGCTCAAGCACCCTGCATCCCACTCAGTCACAGTGGTTTCTGGTATGCTGCACAGCACAGCCTCTCTGACTCTCTTCTTCCTCATTTGGATGCTAAATGGGAAACTGGAAAAATCCCCTAGAAGTAGTAAAAATGCATATTGTTTTTTTAACGCAGCTCTACCACCAGGCTTGCTTAGAGAGCAAATGCTGTGCTATCCAGCTTAGTTACACTGTGGACATTCCCCCAGTCTATCCTGCACCCCTTGACAGTCCCTTCTCAATTATTTTCTTTTGTTACCTGTGGCCCTTCCTAATCTCTCCTAGACTGATGGAGGCCCTGCTGCTATAGATGCAGCCACATAAATATCAAAAGCAAAGGTATCCTTTTGTTGTCATTGTTGAACGAAAGGAATTTGATCTTTTTCTCCCTATTGTTTTCACACATGGATCAGAAGTAAAGATGAGGGCTAAGAGGTAAGAGCAAAATGATCTCACAGACCAGGGACGAGAGGTAAATTTACCAAGCAGGACAGCGAGAGCAGTTCTGCTAAATTTCCTTAGCTCTCCCACTCCACATTGTGCTAACAGCATGTGGCTTGGCAGAAAGGAGGGCTCACGTATAAATACTCATTTTGGTTTTCTTTTTAAGTTGGGGCACTCTCCCTGTTGTGAGAAGTCACACAGGCAGCCCTTATCAGCACCGATGTAGATCTTCAGCACAGGGGTGGCTTAATGGCAGGGGCCCAAGCACACAGAAAGCAGAGAACCACAGAAGAAGTAAAGGGGACACTGTCAAAACAAATGGAAGTGTGCTTTCTGCAGCGTGGCTCTCCTCCATCCGAGCACCATGTGGGCAGACGCTCCTCCTCCCCCCATCTCCTTGGCTAATAATGCAGAATCAGTTACTGGAGGAGGCAAACTAGGTGTTTGGAGAAAGCGTTTCAGGCTCTTTTACATTCTGTGCTTTACTCTCCGAACCAGGCTGGCCAGCATGACAGCAAATTGTGTTTCTGCTCCAAGAGACATAGCAGGTGATTGCCAGTGAGACCTGCTTTCCACAGACCTAGAGCCATTCCTCTGGAGGCCTCCTCTCCAAATGCAGGATAGTTTTGTAAGGGATTGACGGTGATTGCCAAAACCTCTCTGCCCTGAAGCCAGCAAGGTAAGAAAGTTGACAGTGTTCCCTTTATATGTGTACATACATATAGTCAGTCAGGGACCTTCATGCGCAGGGAGGGGACAGGCATTCACTCTGATGCTTCCCTTTGGAACAACGAAAACAAAACAGACAGACAGACAAACAGCCAGGAATATTACAGAAGAGTGGTGCAAGGGCCCGGGGTGCACACTTAGGTGCATCCCTAAGCACACCTCAGTGCTGGGAGAGCACAGCCCTCCCATACGCACGCACACACGCGCACACACACACCCCACACTCCCATCGAGACGCTCCATTTCAGCCAGTGTTGGAGGTCAGTCCTTCCTCTCGGGACATAGGCTTTTTTTTTTCTCTTAAAATCTGTATATAATATATATATTTATATTCTGTATATATATATATTTATATATATATATTTATATATCCTATTTACACATATTGCACACCGTCCTCTGGCCTCCTGCATTCCTGCCCGTTAGTGGAAACGTTTCCGTTTCTCCTCTGGATCTGACCCGAAGTCCCGGGACCCGATGCCATTCTGGAGATTTATTAGTGAATCCTTCATCTGCAAGACAAGAAACGTCTCCAATGCGCTGCTAGCCTGAAGGTGACAGCGCTTCGGGATTTCCTTCCCCACCAGTGCCTCCTTCATCCATGTAAAGTATTGATCCCATAATCATCTGGGTTTTGGGACGGGTGCAGTAGGGCTGGGCGGTACTAATGGGGGACTGAGAAGATGGGAGCCAGTGAGTTAACAAATTAAGGGTCGAGCTGAATGATGTATAAGGTGACAGGCACTCAAATTAAGGGACAGCAGCAGCTTTCATTTATGAACACTATGCAAAGCTGCCTTGTGTGTAACCAGCTCTTGAGGCAATGGATACTGAAACCACTGGCTCTGTGCTGTGAAGGGCCCACGCCTTTGTCCACGTAAGCTACACATGAACCCAGGGTTGAGGGAAAACATTCTGCATTCCAAACAGATTGCCCAGGTCTTTACAGCCTCCTCTCAGATGGCAGAGACTTAGATACAAGCTGTGTTGTCTAACACAAGGTTTTGACCCTGCAGAATTCTCTTCTTGACTTGCCAGGACTCCTGGGAGGTGACAGAATCCACAGTATCCTGTGACTAGCCCTTGGGACCTGCCACCCACCCCAGTGTCAGGAGATGGACCTACAGGGAGATAGAAGTGATGCGCCTGATGGGCTGCAGTGGTCCAGGTAAGGCTGAGGGGCTGGCAGCAGGTGACTGTGTGGCTGGGAGGACACGGTGACTCTCTAGTCACAGCGCTACCGGGCCGTGTGGTCTCACCTGGTCTAGAAGCATCACGGAGGATTTGATGATCTCGCGCCATTTTTGTAGCTCTGAGTCATGATACTTCTGCTGAGATTCTAGTAACTGGGCCCATTCTGTCTGAGACTGGGGTAACCTGTCAGGCAGAATATGAGCAAGAGTGAATCTGGGGAAACCTTAGTCAAGGAAGAGCAAAGTCGACTGGCAGGCGAGGGGGGCTGTGGATTGCATCAGTCTCTGTCTAATCCTCACACCCCAAAGGGGCAGCTTCTCTTCCCTCAGTAGGTGCATCTAACTGCTTAGTATTTTTCTAAAAATTGCATACCAGTGTTACACCTTGTCTTACCCATGGTAATCAACAGCAAAGATGTGTCTTTTGCAGAAGCACTGCAGCGTGATGGAGCTGAACGCCTGTGTGCTGGGGGGGCAGAGCATTGTCATTGCCTGGGAGATGAGCACAGTGGAAGGTGGCACCATGGCCACTGATGGAGAATGCAGTGTAACGCTGCTGGACAGGTAGCCCTGTGCAGTGTATGTATTTTTGGGGTGTTTTATTTTTTCTTAGATGTACTGTGTCAGTCTTCATCTTAATACCAAATTCTCCCTATTCAGAGCAGTAGCAGCACCAACTCTTTGTAATGGCAGCTAAGTGTAAGCATCTTCCCCTCCCTCCAGGCCAGGGCTGGAGGCTGCTGATTGGAGGAGGCTCAGGGCAGATGCAAGCACTCAAGGCACTAATGGGAAGATCCTCAGGATTGGCTGCCCCAAGCTGCCACTCAGTGGGGCTCAGGCAGGTGAAGGCAGTGTTCCTGGCGAGTAGGTGGAGCTTGTCTGGGTCCAGGCGAGGATAAATCTCTGTGGAGCACAAGCGACGCAAGGAGCGCAGCGACGAGGAGCGTGGTAAGGCAGTTAGCACGGCAGTTGGCATCGGCAGGAAGGCACAGGTGCCTTCCCTTGAGAGGTAGGGTAGTTTTTGGGTGCCCTAAGCTATCTATCTAACTCTGTATTGGTTTGTCCTGGGCCTTGCTAGTTCCTGAGAGCTCTATCTTTGCAGCTTTGTTTTCTACTTGCCTTGTGGGTTCTGCTGCTTCCTAAGATAGCTGGATCTCTCCTAGCTATAACTCTTAAGCTTTACTGGCTGTAGTGGAGACTTTCAACTCTCCTACCCTAAAGCCAGAGTGGAGCTGCTTAAGATAAGCTTCCTGTGGATGCTCCTGAAACTAACCTCTCTGCAGCTAGAACTCATCTCTTGGGTAAGTTCCCTCTTACCTTAGCAAATGGGCAGTGGGGTGNCTCCCATACGCACGCACACACGCGCACACACACACCCCACACTCCCATCGAGACGCTCCATTTCAGCCAGTGTTGGAGGTCAGTCCTTCCTCTCGGGACATAGGCTTTTTTTTTTCTCTTAAAATCTGTATATAATATATATATTTATATTCTGTATATATATATATTTATATATATATATTTATATAT
>WBMW01003621.1:326213-364288 GCA_013396635.1 Penelope pileata
TTCCTGGCGAGTAGGTGGAGCTTGTCTGGGTCCAGGCGAGGATAAATCTCTGTGGAGCACAAGCGACGCAAGGAGCGCAGCGACGAGGAGCGTGGTAAGGCAGTTAGCACGGCAGTTGGCATCGGCAGGAAGGCACGGGTGCCTTCCTTGAGAGGCAGGGTAGTTTTTGTATGCCCTAGGCTATCTATCTATCTATCTCTGTATTGGTTTGTCCTGGGCCTTGCTAGTTCCTGAGAGCTCTATCTTTGCAGCTTTGTTTTCTACTTGCCTTGTGGGTTCTGCTGCTTCCTAAGATAGCTGGATCTCTCCTAGCTATAACTCTTAAGCTTTACTGGCTGTAGTGGAGACTTTCAAGTCTCCTACCCTAAAGCCAGATTGGAGCTGCTTAAGATAGCCTTCCTGTGGATGCTCCTGAAACTAACCTCTCTGCAGCTAGAACTCATCTCTTGGGTAAGTTCCCTCTTACCTTAGCAAATGGGCAGTGGGGTGCTGTGTTAACTGCCTCAGCTATGCTCCTTGTATTGCAGAGATTTATCCTCACCCTGGCCCAGTCAAGCTTCACCTACTTGTCAGGTGTGCTGTGTGGAGCCCTGAGTGGCAGCCTGTCCTGGTGATTCCTGGTGATCCTCCCATCAACAGCCTGAGTGCTTGCATCTGACCTGGAGATAAAACAAAGACATGTTAAGTGTGACAATAAGAGAACACTGCGATTTAAAAATTGACTTAGTCTCTACTAAATAGAACACTCTGCTACTAATAAACGTTGCTTTCTGTGTCTAATTGCAGAGGATTGTTTTCTGCATCTAAATCTCACTAGAACCAGAAGATACAGAGAAAATGTCTTTGGAGCTTCAAAGTGAATGCTTCTCAGCATACCCCACCTTTGACTGAGCAGCTGGAGTTGGTCTGGGTCACAGCAACTGCAACACAATAAAGTTACCTGCACAGGGGCAAGAGCTCTCTCTCTAATTCCATTTGTGCATATTAAAACAGCACATAAGTCCTACACTCAATGCTATATTTAGAGATGGTCCAAATTAATACCCAGAACACCACAGGGTATCACTGAATGGATCTGTTGGAAAGTTGCAAAGCTGTTGTGTGAGTAGAGCAGCAAGCCTAACAAGGGGAAAGCCCACAACATGAGACAACACAAGAAGTCATTTTAGCACTTTGCTAATAATGTCGAAAGTTATAAGACAAAGTCAGCAAAAGAGGGAATCACTGTGATTACACAAAAGTACAGCCAGAAAGGGAGCATAAGGGGATCAAAAAACCTTAGCAAAGGGGGGCCCAGAATCTTCCCAACCTCAACTGCTGACCACAGAGGAGAGACTAGTCAGGCAGAACACCTAGAATTTATGTACAGAAAAAGTATTCACCTAAACTTGCCAGAAGGATTTCAAAACACAAAACTGCGGTCCAGCATTACAAACAACTCTGGGCCATCAACTCAATGCTGTAAATGCCAGCTACAAAAAGCTGCTATAGGGGCATCCTGGGAAGCGCTGACTGGCAGGTCTGCCTTCGACCCTAGACAAGATAGGGAAGTCTATATAATATATATAAAGTCTGATCCCAACAGCACATTTGCAGGCTGGTCACAGCTAGCCAGTGTGCTTTCTGCAAAAGGAAAAGAGGAAATGCTGCCTTACAGCCTAAAGCTCTCCATGCCTCAGCCAGCACGCTCCCAGCGGACGCTGTAATGACACAGGATGTTCAAAAAGCCTTGGGCAAGGCTCCATGCTATCGGTTAGTTAGTTATTAAAGAAACTCAGTCAGTCAACCTGCAATGACATTTCACTGCTTACCATCCAGTACACCTGCAGGGAACGCTTAAGTCATTACGAGTGCCCTGTGTCCTCCCGTAATCTCTCTTCCTCCTGTGCTAACGGCTTGCCAATATCTGGACCCACACCTTTTCTAACAATTAATTGTGTCACAAGTCCAAATTCTTGTCTGGGTACAAAGAGGTTCCTTCTAGACATGTCTTTACATACAGGGGGAAGTTGAGTCATCGAAAGGAGGGCAGGTAACAACCTTGGCCCAAGATTGCAAAACATGTATTCATACAATCTGTGTCCTCAGTTATGTAGGACACTGGGAAGAAGGAGTGGTTGCCTTAACTGTCTTCTGCTGTATCTGTTCAGCATTTCTGGATCAGGAAACGCGGATGGTCCCTTACCTTCAGCTATCCACCTGCTTCATCTGTTACACACAAAAGGGAAACAACCTACCAGATAGCCCTGGTGTCCTGGGAAAGCCTTTAACATATATAAAGCACATGAAGAAGATGTAAAGACAAAAGTGGTGTGACAGTACCTTTCCTGCAGCCGCAAGCCCTGCCATGCTGTGAGCGTCTGGGTAGTGTACTCCAACATCCAGAGTTTGTAGAACAGCATCATATTGAGAATGACCAGCAACACCAGGCTGCAAATAAGGAAAAGAAAGAGACGCTTTACAATGAGCACTGCTACCCCACTGCCTGCCTGTCACACCTGGGAAAACACCCAAAGCTTTAACAAGGTTTCTGGGACCCAGGTCCACGCTGTACGTGAGTGAGGACTTAATCTGAGTAAGGGCCAAGAGAGCAGAACCCGTGTGGGAGAGATGTGTAAGGAGGACAGACAGACAGGGATGACAGATGGATCAGACAGGCTGGATGAGTGGATGTGCTGAATGCAGAGAAAAGAGGTTTTTTTAAAAAAAGAGACAGTACCTGAAACAGATCCTAATGGGAGCAGGGAAGAGAAAAGACGGAGCAGCTGCAGGTTAGAAACAGACTGACACTGAACAGGAGAAACTGGGCTGAGCAGAGAAAGCTTATAGACAGTACAGAAGATATAATGTGGGGAGGAGGGAAGAAAGGAACAGTGAGAAGAGATGCAAGAGGGAAAGACAGACCTGGGGGCTTGCACTTAATGGTGAAAAGATGAGCTGCGTGGCTCCTGTGGACATCTGCAAAGAGCACTCATGCAGAGCACTACCACGTACAGGTGTGCTGCAGCCAGCCCTGCCCACTGCTGCCTCACGCCGAGATGGGAATGCTGCCACAGGCTGTGCAAACCGCTGCTTCCACTGCGTCCTGTCATGCTCCTCTCTTCCCTCCACTACCACCCATGGGCATTTCCACTCCCCTCACCAGCCAGGCTGGTAGCTCAGGGAACAGATTCAGTAACACGCTATTGCCTGTCACTGTAGAGTGCAGCTGCTTTCCTGGAAGAACAGCCCACTATAACCCAACTCGGTCAGGCAGAGAGCAACTGGCCAGAAAAGTATTTTGAAAACGTAAAGAGAGCTGCCTTTCCACTCTAAGCTACTGTAGGAGGCTGTAGGAGAGTGTTGCAGAGCTTCTGTGCCTTGCTGCCCACCTGTCCAGCCACAGAAGACAGCACCAGGCTGCCTACCCCAAACCCAGCTGTCATAAGGCCCAGATTTCTTCAGCAGCTCTGGGCTGTAGCTGTAAACCTCTGCAGTCTTCCTCCCCACTGGGAAAAAGAAACACAGAAAGGAGCTCAGTTTGAAAAAATAACTAATATAACAACTAACAACTAAAATAACTAATCCCAGTCTACCAATCTCAGCTTCTTCACACCTCACTAAAAGTGGAGCTTACGAAAAGAATGAGCATGAGTTCAGCTCTTCCTCCACAGTTAATGCTATGTTTTCAGTTCCCTCAGTGATGAGAACACTGCCATACCTGGAGCTCTGCTTTAGATTGTACTGCTTCACAGCACCTGTCCAGCTACAGCACTAACCCATGAAAACTACTGGCAGCCCAATAGGCAGAGAAACAATTAACACTCCTGCATTTTCCACATGAAGACTGAGTCACGGGAACACGAGGGCCCCCACACCCGGCTCACTCCAAGTTCACATCCAGCAGGTCCAAGACTGCTGACTGGGAAAGGCAGTGGCAGAAAAAGGACACAAACTAAATGTAGTTCTTGCTGCTGAACTAGTGAAAAAACTGACATGAGAGCGCAACAGCATGAGGAGACAAAAGAAGTTAAAGGCTGACTGTGAAGGCAGAGTTAAAAAAAAAAGTCTCTTACACAAAACTGATGACAAGGAGCAGCTTGGAGACACTCTGCAGGTGGAAGCCACTGGGGCTCTCCTCAGGGATGTGCCGTGTCTGAGTGGAACCTGAGGAGACAGATGTGTTTGGGCTATGAAATACTGTCCCATGTGGAGGGCAACACTTTTGCCCTGCCTGCCCCTTCACCTTATTCAAAACAACCGTAACGCACCCATGGCTCTGGAAAGCCCTGGCCTTTTTCCCCATTAACTCTCCATGAGCAAACCTCTGTCTCCAGAGGTGTCCAGCTGTCCAACCCCAAGTGTGAGGGTCCTGCAGTTCCTCACCTGCCACGTGCTTGATTCGGTGAGCAACCTCCTCATCCGTGGGGGTGGTGACGGGACTCAGCACCTCCTCCAGGTGTGGCACCCGCAGGTGGGCATGGGCCCGTTTCCTCCGGCGGACGGTTGATTGCTTGCTCACTTTCTCTTTGGGGGATTGTCTGTGGACCTCAGCCAGGTATGTGCTCTCGGTTTTGGTCAGTTCACTTTCTGCAGTGACAGCGAGGGAAAGAAACCACTGAATGGAAGTGGCACCAGCATTGCAAAGATAAAGACAAACTCTGAGCCCCCTACTGGCACGGCTGCTGGATGGAGTACCAGCTGGGCCAAGCAAACTGACAAGGTCTGAGGTGACTGTGCCATAGTACACAAGACAAATCCCTTAGAACTTTAGCCAAACCCTTACCCAGACTGCCTGCACCCATGTCAGAGGGGAGGAGCTGGTGATCAGGAGGTGCTGCCATCCGCTGAGGCAATGGCTTTGGCTGGCCCCATTTAAAAGCCACTCTGAAGTCTGATCCCAGTAGGCTGGCAGCAGCTACCACACTGTTACCCTGCCTGCTTACAGGGGTGTGTGCATAAGCTACAGAGTCCCAATGCCACTGCCGCAGTGCCAGCCATTGCCACTCTTACCCAAATGACGGAAATAATCTTCTAGGCCGCTCCAGAAATTTTTCTCAATGAAGGATTTCACCAGCCCCCAAGGCTGTTTCCTGTAACGTAACTCTGTGGAAACCCTGTGAGAAGAACAAAAAGTCACTCTCTCAATTTTCTTTCCAGGACGCTACATCAATTCACAATCCTTTGTCAATGGATATATGAAAAAGAATCGTGCGCACTGTTATCTCTGGATTGGTTTCAGCCCTTTGTGTTTCTAGGTCAGAAGCACTGCATGAGAAGTTCTTCCAAAGGAGAGCTTCCCCTGAGAGGACTCCCAAGACCTTCAGCCATTTGGATGACTTAGCAGAGAGAAACACAAGTGCCTATAGCTTTGGCTGGTACCAATTCCCTCTGCTTGTCCCCCCCAAAGTGCTTCTCAGAGGTACTGCCTCTGCATGTCCTACTGCTTAGTGCATTTACTTTGTTATGTGTGGCAACTGTCCCTGCAAACAATTGCTTCAAAGAATGGGAAAAGTCTGTAAATCTTCTCCCTGAGCCAACTGTAATGTCTCTGCAACAACGGTATTGTTTGCTCAATGTCACCACAATCGACAGCTGCTCTATGGTAACTCTGCCATAGGAGATTTTTGGCAACAAGGACAAAAACAAGGCTTAGTTCTCCCCATCCCTTCTAGCATACCAAAGGAAGCACTCCCACCCAAAAGTGACTTTTAGTTGTCAGTCAATCTGTTGACCCCACCGGCAGTGTACCTGAGTCGGCTTTTGTTTCTGGCAACACGAGTCAACGTGTAGCGGTTAATGGTGTAGAAATAATCATGGTAGGGGACGTCGTGAGTTAGCACCTCTGCATCTATGACATAGCACTCGCTTTCTTGGCTGGCTTTGTACATTGTCTGCATAAAAGACAGCATGCAAGGCAACTATTAGTCTGGTTAGAACATGGCTTTGACAGATAGGCACCTTCCCTAGCACTTTACAAGAAGAGCTCTGTCACACACAGGAGACCATGCCCAAGCCCCACCAGCTGCACCCTTGATCACCTGTACCCACTGTTACCCTTGATCACTTGACCGTGTCTCTGGACACAGATGGAGGCTTCCCCCCCCTCTAGCTGCAGCCCCTGCGAGATAGAGGGCTCTTCTCATGCACTGAGATGTTGACAGAGGGATCTGCTTTTTCTGGAAAGATCATCATGGTCCTTTCCTTGCGGTGCAAACCAGTGCAAGCTTAAGATCAGCTACTCACATTTGCAGTGATACTGGGCAGCAAGTTAATATCAGAAAATGGTGTGAAGGAAAATGGATAGGGAAAATGCAAACATGCGAAGCAGCATGCCCAAGACAAGACAGTAAATCACAGATCTGTTTCTACAAAGCATCACCCCCCTGCTGTCCTCTCCCATACCTGTGTCTCAGTGACAGTGGCAGTTTTGGGAGCCAGAGGGTTGGTGAGGGTAATGGTATACAAGATCACTCTGGTCTGATTGCCATTTTCTTCCTTCTTCCAGGGATGAAAGATAATATCTGAGAGGAGAAAACAATATTCCATCAAAGAAATTGAAAGGGATCTCAAGTCAGTTCCCGAGGAAAATACAGAACCAAATAACCAAGATCAGGATAATATTTCCTTTCCCCTGCAGAGCTTGGCTGCAGAAGCACTAGAGCTCAGCTGAGTGTGTAGGAAAGGTCTCCTGTACTAAATGTGATCACTGCAGGGATGAGGTGCATCCTCTGCCAAGACCTGATGAGAATATCTCTGCCTGGGGCTGTTTGCAAGCGGCTTTGCCTTGAGCTTGCAGAGTCCTGTAAGTCTGCTACTGAGAGGGCTAAGCAGAGCAGCTGCAGAAAGAGCTTCATTGTAGCACGACTTCAGATTTAGATGTGCCTGAGGAATCAGAAGTGTGAGAAACACCTTCCCCTCCTTTCAGTGCAGGGAGAAGGGGAGAGGCTGGAGCTGTCACACCTTTTCAACAGGGAAAGGAGGGCTGCAGTATGCCAAGGAGCATTCTCTTTGCATCATCCACTACGTGGTCTGTGCCAGTGTCTGCTGTGAAGCCACAAGAGCTTTTTCCTTGATTATGAGGCCTTGAACATAGGATCAGGCCTTAACTGATGTTAAAAAAGATAAAGAGTGTGATTCTTCCACAAACTTAAGTGGGGCTCTTAGAAAATAAACCCAGACAGCCAAACAAGGCTGTTCTACCTGCTTCTGATTGCTGTCAGCGCAGATCACTGTGGTCCCAAGATCTCACAGCACTACTCAGTCCCTCTGTCATCAGCCACATTGCTCCTCCAAGGCACGTGGTCAAGAACTGCACGCTAAGACCCTGCTTTTGTGCAGGCCTCTGCACCTCACAGGGAGCATGGCCTCTGTCAGCGGCTGGGCTTTGCTGGCAGCAGCTTACCAGAGAACCGGCGCTGCTCCATGAAGTCCCTCTGGAACTGGGAGTCCGTGAAAAGCAAGTCGTACAGTTTGTCCACGCTGAAGTTGAACACTTCATTCACATACTGACGGCCGTTCAAATCCTCATAAAATGCCTGGACTTCACCTGTGGGGAAAGAGGCCCGCAAGCCCCAGCCATGATCCTCTGTGCCACCATCACAGGCTGTGCTTTGACAGTGCTAGGACAGCATTTTACAGAATACCCAGAGGAAGTACTTTTCCCCTTTTTCCTCCACTGATCCCAGGACAATAGCTACAACATCAGGAGAGGTAATTAATAAATACAATAATAATAATAATAAATTAATAAAATACAGTGGTTTTTTTAGGGACATCCTTCCAAATACCCCCACAGATTCACTTGCTGCAGCCCAGGCCGAGAATTCTTTGCATCTTCTTGAACTCTTGAGGTCCAGGAAATGAGTTCAGTATTTGCAGCCCCATTCCCTCAGTGGGAGAGACAGGGGAAAAGCAGAACAAAACACCAATAGAACGGCCCTTCCCTGCATACCTTCATCGTGAGTCTCAGACGAGTCGCTGAGCTCAGTGGGAATGTCTTCATTGTCATTGAAGTCCAGGGAAGGGGAGTTCACAGGGGCAATGATCTCTATCTTCTCTCCCATTATATTTGCAATGCCAATGTCTTTTTCCACAGGACTCTCTGCTACTGCCTCCTCCTCTTCTGGTAGCACCCCATCAAACTGCAGCAAGGACAGAGCATAATGAGAGCAGGACCAGGAGCTAGAAAGTGGGGGTTATCCCTGGAAGCTATTTGTATCTGTGGGCCAATTATCACACCTTTGAACATTTGGCCTCAACATGTCTGGAAATTAAATAATGGAGAGGTGGAAGGTTACCATGTGGCATCTGTAAAGCATATGGGCACATCAGATCATCTCCTCTCAAAAAAAACACATATAATTCAAGCTTGGGACATAGGCAAGGCTTTCCATTTGTTCAGACAAGCACACAAACAGTATGTTTCTGCTCCAAACAAGTATTATACAGCTAGGGAAATCTGAGTTTAGGTTGTACTTAAACAAGGTCTGCTCTTCCATAAGATCACGAAGGTGCTCACCTTCCTAGGGATCACTGGAGGCAGAGGAAGAATTTCAACTCCTTTATCTCCTACTCTCCATTCTTTTTAGCCTAAAGCTGTAAGTGGGAAAATACCCTTGCTGCTTGGAGTCCACTGTACTAGCTTTTGGGTCAGGCATGGTTTGCTTACTTTCCCTTGGGCAAATGCCATGCCCTCAAACATTACTGAGGCAAGGACTGTGGTCAGCTGCAGTGGAAGAGGAGCTGCAGGTAAGCAGTTACCCTGTACGTTCAAGGACTGCCAGTGAAATGCCAGAGAAAAGGATTACTGATGCCACTGCGGCAGGAGGAACACTTACTGAGGCCGGTGCTTCACTGCTTCCTGTAGATGTCAATGTGCTGGCAGTGACAGATTTCTTTGGCAGCTGAGGGCTAGCTTCTGGCTTGGCCTCCATGCTGCTTTTTGAGGAGCTGTCATTGACTTCATTCTCTTCCACGGGGATTTCTTCGCAGTAGCTGAGACGCCACAGAGAACACAGGTTTTTATGTTTACACCTCTCAGTACAGCTACAACTGGACACACAGAGCAAGTAAGAACATTTCTATGCGGTTTCTAGTCTGACTGGAAGCAGAAATGGCTCAGTGCAGGGGAGATCAAGCCCAAACTATTCAAATGTTTACACACAGACAGTCAAGCATCAGCACTTTCTGACCACGTAACATGCTGACTAGCCCGGGGAATGGGACACTTTGGCACATTTACACAATCACTCATCTAGCTCAGCAAGTAGAGAAGCAACCATTTCAGTTCCTGCTCATTTCCACAAGGAACTGGTACACTTGCATCTTTTTAGCCATTACACATCTAAGGCCAAATATTTGGCCAGAACCCAAAATCTCTCACCAGGGCCAAATAGCAGTTTGATGCAGTATGAAATATTTAAGGACTTTTGCTCTCCTGAAGCCATCTTTTCTTCATCACAAGCAGATTTCATTCCTTCTCACTCACCCCATTGTGTTGAAATCATCATCAGGAGGCACGTAATCTTCATCATCACTGGTCAGACCCAGCTCGTTCCCGTAACACTGGTGGACAAAGTGCCAGAGCTCCTTCGGACAGAGAGGCTATAACAGGGAACAGAGAATAGGACACATTTTCACCTGAGAAGACTAAACCATAATGAATATGCCATCCTTCACACTTAGACCAGGTCTTCCTCCATATGCGCCTTCCCCACCTCTTCTGCTGTGTTTCCATTTCACGTCTCCTACCATCCCAAACCCCAATGCATTATGAGTTCTTTTCCCCCTCCAAGTTTGTTTAAATGAAAGCTTCCTAAAGATTACAGCCACTGGGAAAACTAAAACAGAAACGAAGAACATTTTCTGCTGTGGTTTAAAATCAAGAGAAGTTACTACTGGGAAAACCTTGTATGTATCTCCAGTTAAAAAGAGAACACGAATTATCAAGGCCGCTCAACACAAGCCCAGCTTTTCAGGGATGCAGGTCAGCTGATCACCACAGGACTGCATTCTGGAGCTCAAGAAACGGGTCAGGAGAACTCGTGATTTATGTGGTACATGGATGAAAGGAGATGGATTTTTACACGTGAGAAATTGATGACCAGTGAGAAAGATTTCTTGGTAATGAGGGAAAATAAATCTAGTGAACTTTTTCAGAGTTGCTGGCTTGAACTTCTTCCCATAGGTAATGTACATGATGAGGCAGGAAATTTTTAATCTAGCTCCTAAGAGTAGCAATGAGAAACAGTTAAATTGCAAGTGAGAAACTTCTATCCAGAAAAATACCTAATTCTGTTTTACTTTCTTCTCACACACACTCTCTTTAATTCACATATCAAGAAAAACCACACTAGGCTCTTTCTCCCTCTCTCCTGCTAGGCATGGATCCTACACATGGAAAAAGAGCTCTCTAAGTTTCTCCTGCCTCACTCCATATCTCAGTTCCCATTTGCTATGGCCTTGAAACCAAGGGCAGCAAATTCTGTTATGAACTTCAAAAGGCTGATTAAATTACAGCATATGGTAGCAACACAAGCTGCTCAATGCAAAGTGATCCCTTTGCATACTAAATACTACCCCAATTTCAGGACAGGGCATCCTGGTACTTGATCACTTCAGCCTCCCAGTATGGCATGAACTTAAGCCCTGAACATCTCCAAATGCTGGCACCCCTGTCAGATCAGTTCATGAGTCTTACTCTCTCAGTGAAGCCAGAA
Source organism: Penelope pileata (assembly GCA_013396635.1). Taxonomy (NCBI): domain Eukaryota; kingdom Metazoa; phylum Chordata; class Aves; order Galliformes; family Cracidae; genus Penelope; species Penelope pileata. The sequence continues at coordinate 336,914 of WBMW01003621.1, forward strand.
ATACTCAATGGACACTGCAACAGATACTCAGATCAAATATAGGATATATAGTATCTCTGGCATAGCAGGTGCATTGCCCTGTTTTATTTTAAAATCCAACCTACTGACCCTTTACCCAATGCACCCCACAACCACCATCATTCTCATTTGGTTTTGGGATGCCCTCCACACTTCTGAAGCAGAGTTACAGTGAACACTGTCTGTACAGTGAGCTGTTTCTGTTCTATTTTGAACTGCTTTCTTCTGGGCTATTTAACTTGCATTGCAAACCTGAAAAATCTCCTGCCTGAGATTCATGCTTCCACACCTCAGCAGAATCAAAGAGACACCCACTGTGAGTGCAAGACCTGTCTCCAGAGAGACAGAATTCCATGCAAAAAAGAGAGATTTGTAGTTATGTCCCTGCTCCATCTAAACACATGTGCTTACCATCACTATTATTTTTTTATGTATACATATTCATTATGTCATAGGCATTGTGCTTCTGCATAAATTCATCACCACCCTTCCATCCCACCCCAACGCTGAGGTGCTGGTACCTTGTCAAGGAGAGCATTCTGCCAGAGCCTGAACATCATCATGTACGTCCTGTCTCGAGCCCCAAAGGAAGTAAAAAAGTGCTGAATGGGAAGAGATGGAGAGAAAAATCAGTTCTGAAAAGGCCCAAAAAAGGGATGGAGAAACACCTGTATGGATCACTTTTCAGAGACAGTGCACAGAAGGTACTGAGCAAGGCACACAGCACTGCTGCTCAGTTCTTGGGCACACGCTGAAGTCCATGGAGACTTCACTGAGCACACAAACAGCTCACTTAGCTATGTGACACTCTGTAACCCAGATCTACTTCCTCTGCACCCCACACATGAGCTACATGAATTCCAGACTCAGCTCAAGCCCTAGGTCTGCAAAAGCTCTGCACCCAACCCCTTCCATTAGTGCTTTCTCCCAGGCCCCACAGACCACAAGCAGACAGTTTAGAAAACTCCCATGGATGTGCTGTTACATTCCCCTGCCCCTGACACCCACAAAGCGTGGTCCCAGAGGTGGAGGCTTCAAGGATGTACCTTTTCAGTGTCAGTGCAAACTTGGATGGCATTAGGAATGAGCCGTGCTGTTTTTTCCTTGGTCATCGAGCAGATATCCTTCAAGCGAACTGTCAGCTACAGTCAGAGCCATGCAGAAAGGGGAAGGCAGAAAAAGAAAGCAGGTAATGAGAGACACTGGTGAGAAGGACGATGGAAAGAGTGCTTTTTAAAGTAGTCAGTAAATATACTGACATGAAACACATGCTCAGTGTGCCAGTCAGAGCCTTACCAATGTCTCCCAGCGGAAGATGTTGCTGTAAAAGCAGATCCAGTTTTCAGAGAGGTAGAGGCGGCCCTGCAGGAGAATGTCTCTTTGTAGCGCACATGAGTAATCTGCAGGTGAACAACAATCAAGGAGCATCAAGGTGAGAAGGCAGGACAGCCTAAATGTGAGGATAAGCAGCAGCACCAAGAGAAGTTACTCAATGCAATTTTGCAGAAAGTCAAAGCAGAGCCAGAAGGAACTGGGCCATAGCTTCTGCTCTGACCACTAGGTTACAACTGTAGCACACCACAGGCAATCCCTCATAGTGACAGATTATTTTGCCCTATCAGCTGGTCATTCGGTAGCATTCTAGGAAGTATTTCTAGATTTTAACCTGGGTTTTCCTTCTCGCCTTCTAGTGCTGTTGCTCATTTCTCTCCCGGTTTAAGCCTCCTAAACAATTTGCAGTCCTCTGCTAGTATGTGCACATTTGAACAGAATGAGGCGTGGTACGAGATCATCAGTTACATAAGATAAAAGAACAGATGCGATGCACTGGGCTGTCACTAATCAGCTGCAAGGCCAAAGCCTAAAAGGATGTCGGAAAGGCAGTCATGTGTGAGCAGGGAGCATCGGGAATGTACAAAGGAGTTCAAAAAAGGGACACTCAGTGGCATGCACATTGAGACATGCAACCCTGACCAACTGAGGAAAGAGTTCAGATGCTGACAGTCAGGTCTGAGGAGCACTATGGAGGAAAACATGCTCCTCAAATCACAAGGAGACAAGGCAGTAGTTGATACCAATCAGCTCTGCTCTCCCTGAAGCAAAGCAAATGAAACCCATTGGAAATAGCGAGGAGGGGGGACTGTCTGTGGACCAGAAGGAGACAACAGGCTTGCTCCTTGGTGGCTGTGCTCTTGGTGGCATGCACCTATGCTGGACTTCCTCTGAAATCCATAGGCCAGCACAAAATAGCACTGCACACAAGGACTGTCCTTACCTACGATGAGGCGCTCCGTGTCAGGAAGGTGTTTGAAGAGTTTCCTGAAATCTTCATTCCGTTGTTTGTATGTTGGACTCAATACCTGCAAATAACAGAGTGCCTGTTAAAGAGAGGGCAGGCATGAGTACAGAGAAATGGAGTGGGAAAACAGGAACACCTCGGTAAGGAGAAGGGGGATCAGATGCACTTACAAAGCATGAGGCCAGGAGCTCCCATCACAGCAGACACACGGATGGGAAGATGTGGGAATCATTGCATTAAGTGAGAGGAAGAGGAGAACCTGACTTGGAAAAGTACAGCACAGAAGGCCTACACCTTTGTCTGCAATGCAGAATTACACGGAGCTGTGGCTGCAGGGGAAATCTCTCTTTCTGCCACCACAGACCATAGAAGGTGTGACACATGCTCTGCTTGCAGTGCATCAGCTAGCTACCAGTCCCCAGCTGTCCCAGGAACAGCAGAAACCCCAGACAACAGGTGCCTTAGTATAGCTGCAGCCCTGCCAGAGGAGCTTGAATGATCAATGCCATCAAGAGCTCAGGAATAATGCAGTCATTCCCTTTCCTCTCCCCATCAGGTGCTCCACCTGGCAGTCCGTGAGCCCACAGCTACCTGCTAGAGAGGGGGAACACATCTGTGGGGTGCAGAAGGGGCTTGTGTAGGGATTTGACCGTGCTTTTCAACTGTTCTGCAGACATTTGGCCTCACGGAAGGCACCACAGAAAGTCATGCTGCTGGCTGCAGGGAGACCAGGAGCTGGCTTCTCTCTGGTATTTACTGAACTTTAAAGTGATTCTGTCCCTGAACCTCAGTTCTAGCCAAAGACCAACTCCTGCACACCACGCACATGCTGACAGCAGCTCAGAATAGCCACAACATCTTCTGAAGGCAGAGCTGACTGAAATAGAGGCAGGTGCAATTTCAGGAGGCTCGTGTCTCATCCAATCTATCATGCTCTCTCTCATGAATGTAGGGAAGGCAAAGCAACCTGGGGAACAACCTCTTCCCTCCCTTTCCTCTCAACATTTCTTTCCTACCTCTTTCAGCTGCACAATGCAACTCTCCCAATGCAGAATGGTGGGCACACATCAAAGGGACCCCCCCAGTCAGTGTGATTACAGAAGGCAGCTTCTGACTGAGAAAAGGGGGAGGTGGGGCACGCACAGGGATGGGAGAAATACAAACAGTTTAGCATTAGCCTCTCAGGACTGTCAAATGCTGTGAAAGCAAAGAAAGAAAGACAGAATCCCCCTCATAAAAAGCACTCCTTCCTCCATGCAAGGAACTAGAACCAGTATTTTTTAACATTATCTTAGCACTTCAGATATTTGCTCCAGTCCCAGGGGCCCAAAGGTAGGTGTCTTACTTCTGAATAAAATCTACAAAGCAGCAATTGACAGCAATATGATTTCACTTACCAAACTTCTAGCCTGAATATCTAGAAAAGACCTTGGACAGAGATGGGCTCCAGCAAGAGCTTAAACCCAAGATTTCCTGGGACAAGCAGAGAGGATGCAAAAAGCAGGTGGGAATAAGATTATAATCTGCCCTGAGCCTTGGGTTCAATGCAGCATCACAGCCAGACCTAGCAGGATGGTCTGCACGTGGAGGGTGCTCCCCTCCCCTGGGATGTCCTCACCTGCCCAAAGCCTGTCCACGCTTCTGCTGAGCACCACAACTTCTGTTACAGTGACAAACACTTTAGTTTAGAGACACTCACAGCTGGAATTTCATCTGATCCATGGCTGACACTCTCTTGGGATAAGTCGACAAGCCCCTCCAGGTCCCAGTGCAGACAGGGCAGTTCTTCATCCAGCGCAAGGTGCCAGAGAGCCGCGCACTCCAGCAAGGAATCCATAGCGTCACCTCAGCACTCACACAGCTCCCCGTGCTCTCAGCCAAACTCTGCTTTTCCTGTTCCTGCTGTCACCGCTTCTTGTTTAGATTCAAAGTCGAAAGAGATACAGCAGCTTGGCAGGAGTTCATGTGCCTTCCCCTGCTTTCCTGCTCGCATTCAGGTCGTCTGCCCCAGCGGTGTCTGCAGAGCTGAGGGAGGACTGGTCCTCCAGAGCACTTCAGAGAAGCAGCTCATTAGGATAAGAGTGCTGATGGGCAACGTTTGTGCTCCTCTCTTCCAGTCTCACCGACTTGTTGCTGGGGGTATCCCCTGAAGGGCTGCAGGAGTCTGTGCAGTGCTGCAGCCACCACCTCGGAGCCAGCGCCGATGGCCGGGGCAGCCAGAGCTGGGGGCTAGAATGGCTCCGATCGCCAGCACCCGCCGGACCAGCTGTAATTCACAGACCTAGCTGCAGTCTCCTGGACCCAACAGTCAACAGACTCAGAGACTTCTTGTTTTTTTCCTCTTTGAAACCAGAAAAGCAGTTATTCTTCAGTGCCCACCACAGGAACTCCTCTCCTGTCTCTCTCTGCCCTGAAAAGCAGCTTCAGTCTCTGTGAAGGTTTCTCATGGAAGGAGCGGGTGGGGAGATACCAAACGACTCGCTTTAAGTTACTGGGGCTGGGTAAGTCTGTCGGCCAATGCCCTGCAGTAACCCAGGCGCAGCCCTGCCTCCCAGCAGATGTTTCCTGTAATGGAAAGTTGCTGGACTGAGCGTGCTGGGGGAGGCGCAAGGGGGGGCCGGGGTAAGGAGAGACCAGCCTGGAGCACACAGCAGTGACGAAATCAGGCAGCTGAGACCCACTCACTCAGCTGGAACTTCAGGGCTCAGCTACTCCTGCGTGCATCTCTGAGCTCCCGAAAGCACGGGTCTTTCTAGGTTTCACTCATCAGTCAGGTCACTTTGGAAAGGAAGAGCAAGGGCTCCTTCAGGCACCAGCGAACTCCCTGCAGGTCTCAGGAAGGCTGCACGAGCACAGCTCCCTGCATCCCTCTGCCCCTCGTCCCCACCCTGCCCATCCATCTGCTCAAGCACAGAAACACGAAGGGAAGGCCTCTGTCACCTGTTGGAAGGGCACATTCATCTGCCACCCCAAGACATGGGGAGAGTAAATTTCTGCAGCCCAGGAAGGACAAGGTGTTAGCACTGCAGACAGCTGTGAGCTATCTGCTTTGTTTTACTGAACGGCCCTTTTTGCTGGAAACGACTAATGGAGTAACTTTTAAAAAACTCCTCTGCCCACGCACTCACCAAGCCCGTGCCAGATCTGGCTGGCACAGGTGATCAGATGTGCTAACGTGGAGGTGGGGACAGCAAACATTAACTCCTCTGCAAACAGAGAGAGACGGGACAGGATGGCACTGCAAAGGGTGGGGGGAGGCTCAGGACGAAAGAGGAGAATAGGGCCCAGGGTCACATCTCATTGATTTCTCCCAGAGAAACCCTCTGATGGGAAATCTAAAGCAGCTGTTGCTGGGGGATGGGACAGCACAGGGAGATCTGACAAGACAAGAGCTGAGAAAGGAATGCTCTTGTACAGCACGTGGCACAGAAATCAGGCAGGTGAGGAGGAGAGGTGGCGAAAGGCAGGGAGAAAAGGAGGGAGGAAAATCTTGACTGATCTGCACGGCTGATGGACATGCTCCTGACTTTTTATGGAAGATTTACATTGTTCCTGGACAGAACAGAAAAACTACCAGAAAGAACAGGATGCACACTGTGCTCGTGAGGCAGAGTTCAGGCCCACTGACAGCAGCACTGCCACGCTGACAAACGCCAGCAAGGACAGCAGCCACCTGTCCACAGCTTTCCTTCCACACCTGGTCTGCTCTCTGCGGCCTGTTTCCTCTTTTTTTTTTTCCTTTTCTTTTAAAAGTGAATGAACACCAGAAGGAGAAGCTTCAAAGTAATCACTGGCAGTTTGCACTAAAAAGTGAGTTTGAATTCCTCATCTGATGTTGGTCAGAAGCTGCAGGTGCTGCTCGAAGGGCTTCACACAGAAAGGCCCTTTGCTGCAGCACAGTCCACCACGGATTCCCCAATCTCCTGACTCCCAGTGCTGCCTTTGCTGCAGCTCTCCTGAGCCAGGGCTCTCTCCTTGACACAGCTACCTGCCTGCATTTCCCTGGATTTATTTGTGAGACATTTACCTCTGCAAATCAGGCTGAAATTGGTTAGGAAGTTCAGAAGTCACAGAGGATACAGACAGCCTGCACAGTCCCAGAAAGGCCAATTCCGCAGGAGACCACACTGAGGCCTCTCCCCTTCCCTCTCTTCAGCTGCTTCTCCTGCTGCCATTCCTCTTCTGTGCTCCAAAAGGCCTTCTGCCTCCCTTAGTTTGTGATCCTGCTTGTTGCTGTCTGGTACCCTCCTATTGCTTGGAAATTACACCACTATTTTCCTCTATGAACACAAACCTATGTGCAAACACTACTGCATCCATTGAGCATTTTTTCCCACTCACTTTGCAAAGTGACACACAGCACAAAGCTCCTGCACTACAGCTTGAGAGCACCTACAGGTCTGTGAGCAGAGAGAAACACACACTGCTGGGATTGAGGTGAGACCAGAATTTGGCTGTTCAGTTTGTGTGGAGCCACTGCTGGGAAAGCTGCCCTGTGTGCACAGCGTCTGTTTGCAGAGCTGCAGGTGCGGGGCTGCTCGTGGGGCTTGGTCCCACTCAGCGCAATCCTCACCACAGACTTTGCTCTCCCAAAGATAATGGGGTAGAACTGTGCTCCTGTTGAACTTTTCAGACTAACCAGGATAGCAAAGGTCTTTGGTAGTACTCAAGAACAACTGAAAGAGGCAATTAGTGTCTTCTCAGTGTAATTTTTTCCCATTAACTGCTCTGGGACATGAGTGGAGAGGTAGAGACTCAGGTCAGTCATAGGGAGAAGCTGTAAGAAGAAAAGAATTCAAGCATGGTTGCACAAGAGTAAGCAGGTGAAAGGACTGTAAGTAGAAAAACACAAAGGAAAGGAGCACAGAGTAGGGCTGACCTTGGGATCTAAATATTAAACTGGAAACCTCACGGACATGCACAAACCTCTCATCTTCCCCAGCATCAACTGTGTTTACTCATCTTTTCAAGACCATCTCTCTTATTCTCTTTTCTGGGAATATTCTCTGTGGGTTCTCCTGGTGCACGGTGTCTCCCAGCTCAGGGAGCACAGAAGGCAGCTCGCAGAAGCAAGCCTTGCTACAGAGTGGCAGACACAACACTGAAGTGCTCCTCGTCACCCCAAGCCCAGCAAGAAAGAGAAGGACAAAGGAGATGCCTTTTAGGGTCACCAGGGATGTGAGACACAAATTCCCCACCTCTAAGCACAGCAGGTCTGCAGAATAAGCCACATCTCTGTTTTAGCACACAAAACTACAGAGAAAACTTGTTTATAAGCTCTCTTATTTCTTTAAAATTGCAAAAATATTTTAAGAATAATAAATCAATTAATAATAATTCAGCATGCAGACACCCTCAAAGTGCATCCTGACGGATGAGCAGAGATGGGTGAGGCCTAAAGCACCACAGCCCAACAGAGTTGGAGTCTGCACAACAGCAGTTCCTCCAAGCCAGAGGCTCCGTGTCTGACATATGAGAAACACCTCAGGGGACTTTTCCTTGCCACTGCTGGAAAAATGGGAAATGACAGCCAGCCCTGCGGTGTTTGCTTTCCCACCATAAGGGCACAAACACAAAGCAAACCCCCAAAGGTTCAGTGTATTTATTCTGGTGTTGTTTTCTAAATCTCACAGTGAACCTGACCAGCTTGCACTCTTCCTCTGGAGAGCAAAGCACCAAGACCATGGAAGGGCAGGTCTCTTCCCAAATCAGCCCATGACCTTGGTTCACTCCCTTTCTCCCACTTGTCAGTCTGGTAGGGATGCCAATCCCAAAAAGCACTGCTAGGATCAAGAGGAAAACACGCAAGGGTGGAAAAGTTGGCAACATATTAAGGAAAAAAGTAGAGAAAAAGCAATCTAGGAGAGAGAGAAGGAAGGTTTCCAATTGGCAAAGAGGGACATGGTGCTACAAAGACAAAACGACCAGTTAAAAGCAGCAAGAACTGAAGTCATCTCTGAAAACTGGCATTCTGACCACTGATGCTGTGGGAGCTCTGGGGGCCATGTGCTCTTTGAGGAGAGGACTACATCTGTGCTTTGTGTCTGCACACTGACACAAGGAACAACGTGGAGTGTCTGATGCAAGCATAGGGGACTTTATGTAAAATGAAACTGTAAGGCTTCATGATGGAGTCACCTCCACAGGTTCACTATAAATAGAGGAATCAGACTGGCCTAAGTGCCAGAAAAATCCTGCCTGGCAGGAGTTGGCAAGAAAGAGAAACTCTATCAAGGAGACACATTAGTGAATTTTTAGTATTAATACTGCCAATAGGATTTAATGCCTTCCTGGAGTTTGCAGCCCATCTGTGTTTCCACATTGCTGCTTTTATCTGGCCAGAATGTCTCTACTAACTAGAACATGTTTTGTTTTCTTCTCTAAAGGTAAATAATTGTGGGGGGAACCAAACAAAACGCAGCCAGTGCTTACTCTCCGGATGTACTGTCTCTCATGCTGAAAATATATGGAGGAAAAACAAGAGAACAGAAAGATAAGATAGAAAGGACACAAAAACACAAGACACCCACTGAAGCAGACCACAGCGAAGCATCGTGCAGCAGGGTATGCATCTCTGCAGCTACAGCCTGAGCCAGCTCTTGTGCAACAGCAGAAGTCACCTTGAGCCTGGCTGGGCCTGCCTAAGTGCCCCAGCTGCCCCGTTCCACGGTTCCTCTGCCAGCCTGGTCTGCTGTGCTCATCCTTCACTCCTCATGCCATTGCCTCCACCTGCTGTCTGCTTCTGAGGTGACCCCTCTTCCTGTCCTTGCTACTATCTAACCCTCTATCTGATTATCCAGGTTGGCTCTTCCCCTACAACAAAAGGAGTTTATGTCACTGCCAAGAGGACAGCTGTTTTCTGTTCACACATCTCCAAACCTACTGAATTCCCTTCTCTTTTTGTGGGAGACCTGCCCTTTTCCTACCAAAAGTACAAACCAGACACATTTAACACCTTAAATAATCGTCAAACAGGATTTCACCTCCAAGACATAGCAGGCATATCAGTTATTATTAAAGCAGGGCAAGGTAAAAAAAAGAAAAAAGAAGAGAAAAAAGCACCACCTCCTTCACTGGTAACAAAGAAGGAGCACGCTCCATCAGCAGCCCCTCTCTGAGGTGTCTGTGCTGTGAGTCAGGCCCATGGTTCCAGGCAAACAAGAGCTGCTGTTACCACCAGCAGCTACAGACACGCAGCCCCAGGGCCTCAGCCTCCTGCCACAACGCTTCCCAGCCAGGACACAAAATGCCACAGCTACACAGCATGGTCCCCAACCAGCCAAGGAAAGGCCTTTCAGAGAAGGCAGAGAAAGTGAAAAGCCCTGGTGTTGGTTCTTTACAGCAAGTCAGTCTGTCTGCCTCTCAAGCCTTTGTCAGATCTGAGCACGTGGTACCAGCTAAACCCCCTGGTTCTTATGTCCTACGCTGCAGGAAGGCAGGAACTGCTGCTGAACACGGAGCAGCTGCTGTGTTTGGCTACAAAGGCACTGCACTGCTCCGAGCTATGTCAAAGCGCTCAAGGGGTGGGGTTCCACCATGCAAAGGTGACACCAACTGTGGGAATTTGCAAACCACCAGCTTTGTGCCTAAAACACTGCTGCTCGTGCTTGCAGGATAAAAATAAATCGAGGCAGAAGCAAAAGATGGTTTGTGTTTCTGTGAGAACAACAGAAAATGATTCCTCTCTTGTCCCACACCGCCCTGAGGGATGCAAAGGGTTTGCACGGTGGCAGCTCTGTTTGTCACCACGTCAAGACCAACTCTGCCAGGAAACTGGAAGGTATGGGATGCAGGGATCGTCAGAAGAGCAACTAGAGGGACAAAGCTTTTGCTCCTTGTCACTGGCATCCTTTCCTTTAGGATGCCAGGCCTCCTTTGCCAGTTCTGAGCCATTTCCACCTCCTCGTTTCAGAAATGGTCAGTGTGCCCCACTGCCACTGCAAAGCCCCTTTGCACCCTCCCCCCCGCCAGGCACCCAGCCCATTTTCACCCAGGGACAAGAGAAACTGGAGTACTTACATTATACCAACTCTGGCTTTTCTGTAAGGACAAAATAAAAGAGAAGCATTAGTTAGCACAGAGATCTTAGGATCAAAAAGAAAGACGGACAGAGAAACTAGGTCCAATCTGGTTTGCTTAATTAGTGAAGTGAAAGTGAGATTAAACAGAAGATTTCAATGGATTTCACAGCGTGGTCTAACACAGCTACTTCCAGTTACAGAAACAAAGAACAAACCCAGGAGCATGAGTCTCTAACAGGAAACAGTTCAGGCTCATGTGTGCATGTCCACATGCACGCACACACACACAGACTCGCGCGCATGCTGCCATCCTTCCTGCAGAACAGCAGCACCCGCCAGCAGCAGGGAGCCCAGCACAGCCACTGCCAACCACTGCTGTCACTGCTTTCTTTTCCAGGCCTGCTGGCTAGGTTGTAAAAGCCACATGGATTCACATGGACCCTGTGCAAACAAGCCCTTGAAGAACTCTCAGAATGCAGGGACACAGCTTTACTCGCGATGGCCATCAGGCAAAACTTGCAGTGGTATTTTAAATTTTAAAAGGGAGACATATATAGAGACAGGAAAATTGCTGAAGGAAAGCACTAGAAAAGCCGAACAGGAAAAAAAAAAAGACTTTTGCAAAATTTCAGCACACAGTGTTTTGCATCATCTGCACATGTAAATTTTTGTCCTTATGGCATTTCAGACGGTTTGAGGACAGGCCATGTGTCGCACTGGAGCATCTGAAAAAGCTAGCTCGGCTTGGAAAGTCACACTTGGCAATCTTCAGCTGGAGGTGAGATTCATGGCACGGAGGGAGGAAGAAACAACCTTCACACTCCCACTCCAGTGAGGATGGCTTTCCAACGCCAGGACACAGAGCAGAACAGCTTACAGGGTGGATTTGCCCCAGCACAGCGGAGCGTGGGACAGCACACCGCTCGCCATCAGCACTGCTCACCTACAGAGCACAGTGGCAGGCACCTGGGGTGGCAGCAGCCCCACAGCTGTGCCCGTCCCCTCTCCCGACCAGCAGCCACGGGTCCGCACTGCACCCGGGGGAGTGAGTGCTGTGTAACGGACCGGGGCACAAGCAGTGCTTTACTGCATTTCTTTCTTCGAAGCCATCTTGCTTCTCACCTTGGACTGGGAGTATTTTTTGCAGTTTCATACCCCATCCAGGCTAGAATATGAAGGCAAACAAACTTAGTTTCTGACTTTTAACAGAGTTTGTGAAAGTGTCTCTCAGAGACCTGTGTTCATATTCACAGAAACACAGCAGTGAGCTGCATGGGGACAGCCCACAGCAGGACCCGTGACGTTCAGGATGTTTTACCATAGCTCAGTAAGCGCAAAGTGTTAACGAGATCAGATTGGACCAGAGATTTCCATGAAGACATGGTTTGCCTGCACTGTTCTCTCCCTCTCTGCTGTCGGTTTCCTGTGCTCCCTATAAGCCACTCCATCCAGACACCCTGCTAGCACCTGGAGCCCACTGGAGCTAAAAAGAGCAACACCCCTAAGGCCTTTCCCAAACCCAGGGGAAAGGATATGAACTGAGTACACAGCATGGTTCATTAACTGACCAGAGGAATCTTCTCTTAACTTGCTGCTCTGCTCCATACCTGACCATACCCTCCATTCATAAACTCTCCAGCTAAGTCATCCTTCCCTGCAAGCAGGGCATGGAAAAAGGCCTTGTGCAATTCAAGTGATATTAAAAAAATCAGGGGAGTTAAGCTTTATCCTCGTACACACCACCTTGTCCTCAGGAGCACAGGACCTAAGATGAAGTGATTTTCCTGCAGATTTGTTTTGCCATCTGTCTGCCTTAATGAGCAAAATGCATTAACTCAGAAATTCCTGGGGAAATAAAATCCATAATCAAACTGAAATTGGCACAGACAAAACAGAGGCACTGCTGCCACTGTGCCTTCTCAATCAGGGTGCACATGTGGTGGCAGAACGCTGCACTAGGATTTCATTCCCCTCTGTTGCATTAATTGCAGCAACTCCTTTTCCCCTCACAGCTAAATTTCCCCAGCTGTGGCTTCTCTGTAGCTTTATCCCTCTTCCACACAATTAAATGGATACCCAAGCCTCATCTTCTGCTTCCACCAAGTTTTCTAAATGTGAGCAGATTCCTTCCTCCTGTCATCTACACATTCTGCACATGGAGCAGAGCGCAGAGAGTCCAAAGAGGAGTGGAACTAAGCCTCGGTGAAAGTCTGACTCCTTTAATCTAACTTCAATTGTATTTACCTTTAAAAAGAAAAAGAAAAAAAATCACTGAGTGTCAGAACGTAGAGGGATACAAACTGTGAAAATCAAGAGACAGTAGAGAGGAGGGGAAAAGAAAAAGGAAAAACATATTCTTACTTTGAGCAGGTTAAGTCTGTCATACTGGAAAAAGAAACCATAAGCATTAGAACAGAAAAGATCAAATAAATCAGTAACAGAGGAGCTGGCACACCAAAGTGGAAAAGATGTCACTGATTTTCAGAGATGATGCTATGGGAGCTGATACCAGAGTTCACAATTACATGGTGGCTGTAACTAAGAAGAACTTCGGAGAAGTTGAGGAAGGAGAAAAATGGGGATTTTTTTCTCTGAGTCTTTAACAACTGTAGTGCTACCTCTGAATCTTCATAGGTTAATGATCCTGCATCTGCATACACTGCTTTGAAGGAGTACAGCTTCACAGGGCAGATGGGAAGCAGCGGATCACATAAACGAAGTTCAGCCTGCTAGCTTGAAGCCAACAGAAGTTTCCACCTTTTTGGATTACTGGGAGCAGGATCACAACTCACTCCTACACACTGCTGCTTTCAGAGGAGCAGAAACATTTTGCCAAGTGAATGACATGCCGTGGGCTCTAGAAACATCACGAAGTCTCTTCTATAACTGGGGAAACTGAGGCACAGAACCAGGGTGAGGGCCCAGAGCTCTGAACTCCTGATCTACCTACTTCCCAGATCTACACTATTCACTTCTCTACCCCCATGGTTCAAGAACTCAAACAAATTGATGCAGTTTATTCTCAAATTTCTCACCTCGGTCCAAAACGAGCAGAACACCTACAGGGGAATTGTACTACCCAGCAGGAGGAGTAAATGGGAAGACACAGCCAAATTCTTCTCAAAATTGCACACTGAAAGGACAAGGTGCAACAGTCATACGCTGCAGCAAGGGGAATTCTATTTGGATAAAGCCTGTTCACAGCAAGAGTGGTTAAGCACTGGAGCAGGGGCCCAGCAAGGCATCCAAATCCAAACCTCCATCCAAAATGCAGAGAAGACTCTCAGCAGTCTGACCTAACTGAACCAGCCCTGCTTCGAACAGGAGGGTTTGGACCAGACACTTTCACAGATCCCTCCAGACTTAAACTGTTCTACAGTCTTCAGGGTCGACATCAGTAGTAGGTATAGACAGTGGGAAGAATCTTGAAAGATTTGCAACAGAGAGGAAATCACTTTCAGATCTGAGCAAGAGCAAAAGAGTTAAAAATAGGTATTTTGCTGTTGCAGGCAAACAAAAACATTTTATTCCCTGAGCTCAGAAAGCTGTTCCAGGAGCTTTTTTTTCAGGAGTGTTTCCCAGTAAAAGCCTAAGGCTGACACAGGCTTACAGGTGGTCAGGTCCATGCCACACTGGAGGATGGCGTGGAAAAGCAAGCTCCAGGAAAGGCCTCCTACAGATGTAATCCAGTGCTTAAAAACTCCTGGTGAAGCGCTCCCTCTGATGGCAGCACTGCAGCATGACAATTAGCACAACAGACAAAAGAGGGCAAGGGACTTCAAGCAGAACTGTCAGCAATTGTGTAAACACAGTATCAAACTCATGGGCTCAAGCTGCTTCATTTCATCAGCGAGACAGGTTGGAAAATCGAACCGTTTTTCTTCTTGCAGAGGAGGGGTGGGGAGAGGAGTGGGGGCTGAGAAAGGAGATTTCACAGCGTGTGCCCTTCTGGCCTCTGTCCCTCGCCCTTCCCCGCGTGAACAGGGATCTCCACCCATGTGGGGACAACCAGGGAGCTCATTGCACAGATTCTCTCATACCAGAAAAGGGCACTTTGTGGAGCATGGGAAGAGACTCTCGCTGGGGCAGGGGGTCAGGGCAGGAGGCTCTCACATGAGCTGGCAGAGGTTGAGCCCTGGATCCCCTTCTCTGCATCCAGCCTCCTTGCACTGGCACTCACCTCAGGTCCACCTTCCCTTTGCTTCTCTAACTGCCATAAAGCATTTTTTCCCTCTCACAAAAGCACAGGGCTGGCTGCAAGCACATCACAGCACCAGGACAAACATTCTGCACGTACATCACTCCCTACCAAGGCTCTTTCCACCTCTCCTGATGAACCTGGCCAAGCACAGCCTGCCCACACGCCTCTACTCACCAGCAAACCCTTCAGGGCTCTGCTACTGCAGACCTGCATCTTCCACAGAACTGGTTTCACATCTCACCTGAGACTTTAGGCCAATGATCCTCTTTTGTAGCACCCAAGCTACAGTCCAATGCAAAAGACATCACCTGTCTAAAGAAGGACATGAAGTTTCCAGCAGCCACCAGCAATCATGCAAGACAGGGCTGGCTACACAGGGCATTCTGACCGAGGGAAAACAATAAAACAGTACTGTAATCTTCACTGCTTACTAAGAACTTGCCTAGAATCAAATCCAAGACATAACTGGGGAAAAGCCAAGACACTGATTTTGTGGATTACGAAGCCATCCAAGCCATTCTGGACTTAACTTGACCATGTGGAAATGCCAACAGCCTGGCACCTTGTCCAATAAGCATCCCATCAGCGTTTCTGATTTTTACACTCTCTGAGGGTAGCACAGAGATTTGAGATCACATCTCAAATGAGCTTATCCCAATCCAAGCACCCACAGAGGGATTTTCTACTTATTACCTTTCAGAGCGAGCCCATGAATTCTCACAATTCATTTGGGACAAGTCTGTTCTAACAGGTTTAAGCTGGGTTCATTTGAAATCACTGATCTTTAATATTTACATCACACAGAAAAACATGCAGGGTCAGTAAACTGAGATCAATGGCTCCAGATCTCAGATCTCTCATCACAGAAAACAGTCATGAAGTTATAGAGATCCACTTCTAGAAGGCATGAAGAAGAGACGAAAGAGGAGGGATTACGGTACAGTTCAGCCTACCAAAGCCAGCACATCTCTCCCTGTAAAGACAGCAGCTCGTTTTAAGGGAGAGAGAGAGCAAATCTTAGAACTAAGCCTAAAATTACTTGGAAGTAATTGAAGGAGTGTGAGGAACAGGCCAGTTTTCACACCATGTGAGCAAATATTAACGAGATCCCAGTGATATAAGTGAAACCAGCTTCTCAGCTACAGGCATTGGGGTGAGCTCTCGCTGACATTCTCACAGCTGCATCAGGAGAATGCCTTACTGGAGTCACTGCTCAGTACCACGGGGAGGGTTTCTGCATGATGAGACAATTCTACAGCGGGGCACAGGAGAGAAAAAAGAAGGCTTACTTTGGAGAGGCGCTTGTGTGACTTAATCGGAGAGAAAGCATGCAGGAATGAAAAGAGAGAAATTAAGGAAAGAAGAATCATTACCTCACAAATCAAGAGAAGGAAAACCCACAACCCCAATAGAAAGCACTGTATCTCCCCGTTTCCTTGTTAAAAGCACCATGAATTACTACTAAGCTTTGGTAGTCTCTGTGTTGGTAAGAATCACATTCCCACAGCCCTGAATCACATTTTGGGCCAGAGCAATGCAACTCATCTCTGTAACACCCCTTACTGAGGATGCGATTCCCCCGACAGGCTGTCCCACAGTGTGGCTATGAAAACAGTGTGCCCCACCATCCTGCCTGCCCCTCATCTGCACAGCTTCCTTTAGGGGACAGCCTGACATGCACAGGACTGACATTGCCATCACGCCTAAGGGCACCATTCTCCGTCCTGGGGCAGTGGCTGTAGGTTACTGAGTGCTCAGGAAGCAGCCTGACCTCAAGGGCAGCCTCAGAACTGCCTAGTCTCAAACGAATCATCTTGAAAAAACCCCCTGCCCCAACTTTTTAACACAGATACTCCTCCCTTAGAGGTGAGAGAGCAACACAGCCCAGGGAGCATGGGCCAGTGAGCCCTATTTCTTCTACTAATAGTGAACGCAAAGAGGAGTGGATGAAGACTTTGTGTGTGTGTGACACAATCCAGCAATAAATTGGGCAAAGGATAAAACAGCTCCTTTCACACAAGCCATCAGAGTTACGCCATGTAGTCACCTGTGACACCGTGAAGTTGTTCAGGCTGAAATATTTCACTTTGTAACGCTAGAAAAACACAAGTGCTCCTGGCAGCTACAACACACCACCGAGGTTGTGGTTATAATCAAAGGTTACACTTGGTTCCCACGGCTCTTGTGTGCTTCATCAGGTCCCAGTGCCTACAGGAAACCAACAGTCCCCACGCTTTAAAACGTCTTCCTTCCAGCACAGCAAAGACAAGGCTGACACTGGTTCCAATGCTGTCAAAAGACATAACGCTTTCCTAGAGAAAGTATCAGCTACCTGGCCAAGACTTCCACGGAGTTTGTCAGACAGCTGTAATACTGCACCCCTGAGACACACTGTGCAGAGGACTAGCAAACTGCTTCTGTGCAATCTGAACCTCATCTCAGCATGGCTTGGACAGGACTGGAGAGACGCGTGGGCCTCTTACAAGCTGTCTGCACAGAGGAATCTTTATCTGTTCCATGACTCTTCATGATCTAGTTGATAAACAAGTAATTGCAACAGCTCATTTTCAAGGTCTTGCTCAAAATCACAGAGCCTCCCAAGGAAACAAGGCCTTGATTGCAAAAAGATTAGCCTAGAAAAGCCATTTTGAAGCTGCAGTCCAAGCCATCAGCAATTCATGGACTGAGTTCACTGAAAAGATGATAGAGCTGTGCTGAAGTCTGACCTACTCAAATGGCCTCCAGTTACAATTTTTTGAATTACAATGGGGGGAAGAAGGAGGAGAGTTAGCCAGAAATTAAAAATTAAAAAAAAAAGGCACAGGACAAAGCCAGTGTGTCACACTACAGAGTTCAGAGCAGCGGACACGTGTAGATCTTGACCAGAGTTATTTGCTCGCTCCTTACCTTGGAGTTCTTGGCCCCACTGCGGCCTGACTGGGAGGAACAGCTCCGCTGTACACCCTGCTCCGGCGTGGAAGGGGATTTGTCTGACGAGTGGTCTGAGCCTTTTTCCACCATGGTGTCTCCTTGGGAGTCCTGCGGTGTTGGGGACCGGGAGCGTTTGCGCAGGATGGGGGAGCAGGCAGGCGTGCTGCGGTTTGAGTTACTGGCAGTACTGCAAAAAGAAAGAAAGAGCAGAGCTGTCAACCTACAGCTGAAAGAGAAAGCAAATGCACCCTCCCCTGAGGTGAAGCATTACCCACAGACTTCTTCAGGATCACACCAGATAAATCTAGCTGCCTGAAGCAATGTACCCAGTGCCACACTTGGCCTGATTTCCCCAGCACAATTAGGCAGCAGACAGGTATCATTCACTGGTGGCAGAGAGAACTTCAACTGCCTGTCAGTGTCTTTTTCCACCCACTCTGATCTGCCCACAGAGAAATTAAGGGGAGAATGAACTCATTCTCTCCTGTAGGCTCAGAAACTTGAAAACTATGAACTGAGCTTGGAGAACCTAAACTCAAGAATAAGGGAGATGTCAGCATGTTCGCGATACAGTCCCACCCTATCCCTCCTTTATTTTTTATTTCAGCAAGCGTGCCCCTTCTGAACAGCAGGAATGGAATCTTATCTTTTAGGAAATATTCCATTAAAGGTCATCAAAACCCCTGGGGCACTGGGAGGGAGGGGTACGTGACACCAGTCAGACGATGCAGTCATGATTTCCTGCATCAAATCATCCTTTCCCACACCAGTTAGTGTTGGGCACGAAAATGTTTTGCCATAACATAAAAGCTTTCATGACTTAAAAAATAAAAGAACAGAAGTTCCCTTTTCGTAACAAGGCAGAAGTAAGACCTTTCAGAGATTCACAGAAACGACCAAACATTTATGGGAATGGAACTTCTCATCCCATGCCTTCAGCCAATGCCCTGACACCCCGACCAGTTACGTACATATTTACACAGAGCTGAGCAGCAGTCTGAGACAGGAAAACTCAGCTCTCCCCACTGTTCCTTCTCTTTGATGCCTTTCTTCCTGCCAGACTCCTCAAAATACCACACGCTGCATCTATTTTATGCTGCAGTGCCTGCGACATTTTAGGCATATCATGAAGTGAAAATGCTAGGGTCTTTTTGGCTTATTAAAACATGCACAAGTATCAGGTTTCTTCCCAGACTTTCAGCTGATCCAGCTAAAATAGGTCTTTCACTCTCTCTGCCTGCCTGCTGCTGCTTTTCCTGGCTAAACTCAAGAAGCATAGATTTATTTTTTTAAAAACAGCCCAGCACAGCTGCATCTATGTGCACCGACCACAGCCACCATCTACGTGCATGTGCACGAGGTGCTGTGCAAACGGCACGACATCACAGCTCGTTAGCAGCACTTCCAGAGACGGAAATGATCTGAATTGCCATTCCTATGGTTATTAATAATTCCAAACTCTGAGGCTCTATTGCTGCTGTTCATGCTGTGTAATTGCTTATCTGGCATTATAGCAAATTTCCTCAATCATGCCTCAGCACGTTTGACTCAAACTGATGTGAGAGGTCCCCAAAACTGCAAGACAAGAATTTGCATCGAGCACTCCTGAGTCACGTATCACAGACTAGATTTGCCTGAGCAGCCATACTCACTTTCTGCTACACAAAACTGGAGTTTTTCATGCACAACCGCCTTCGCATTTCAGTTCATGGGAGTTTGCACACACAGGTTTCACTTTGAGTTTCAGCTTCAAGCAACTCTATGAAGACCAAGCCAGTTCCAGGCAAGGCTCTGCTTGCTTTCAGATTAAATGATGAAAGAGCACTGAATTTTGCCTGTTTCTAAAGCACAAAATAACCAGCTCAAAACCTGGCTACAGAAGCATCGTGTGCACGTGAACTCAGATGAAACCTGTTAAAATGTTTCGTACTCTTACCAAATTGTAATCAAATGAGAAATGACAAAAACTTTGCCTTTCGTGGGCTGCAATAAATACATTAATACTCACTTTGATACACACTCACACGGAAAACACATTCTCAGATCTTTCAGGCTGGCTTCAGCACGCCGAGCCCAGGCGGTGCTGAGCAGCACGTGGCTGCAGAGCCAGCTCCAGCGGATGGCTCAAGGGCTGCAGAGCTCCTCAGGTGGGTTTTTCGTTCATGCCTGAGTAACGCAAGCTGCAGCAGCTACACAGCAGCAGCAGCACTACCCAGCTTAAAGCTGGCACAGACATGCAGCCCAGGCTCAGCCTGCCCTGCCTTAGTGGTGCGTTCCAGTGCCAAGCGCAACCTCTGAGAGCAGACCTGCCTCTGAGCTTGTTTTCCACTCACTTAGCATCTCCTGCATGCTTTAGAAAACCAAAACCACCCATATATGTTGTGTTAGGTACAGAGGGGCTATCACCTCTGCAGACACAGCTTTAAGGGTGCCTCCTGAGGCTGCCTCCTCAGCCAGCAGCAAAGCTCTGCGATCGGACTGCACAGCGCTGGGTGCTCCACAGGACGGGTGCTGCTGGTGCGTGCCTGATGCAGAAGGCTCTGTGCAGCCTCTCAGCTCTCTGCACAGCACCACAGACCTGCAGCCCCCCGCCCTGAGCCCCTCCAAACTTCCTTACTCCTGCTGCGGCCCCCAGGTTTGAACCCGGCCCAAGGAACAGCCATGACGAACGCTTGCTGCAGTTGCCATGGCGACCGAGGCCTGCAATTGAACCAGGAATCAGCGTCTGAAATGCCAAAACGGCTTGACCCACTTTGACAAAAAAATAATAGTAATAAATAATGCTTTACAGAACTAATTGAGCAGAGAGCATTCAGGGCCCCACACACCCCTGCGGGGCAGCCTGCAGCAGATGCCACAGGCTGAGCACGGGATGGCACAGAGACCAGCAGGCCTGAGCAGCAGCCCCTGCTCCTGGGCGCAATCCCTGGGCACAGTCCCCATGTGCAGCACACACACGAGAGCACCGAGGGCAGAGCACATCGTCCTGCTCTGTGTCTGCAGAGTGCCTAAGAGAAACACCAGTCTTATGGCTGGAGCTGCAGAAGCAACGCAAGCAACAGCCGCACAGCTAGGAGGGAGGCCAAACCCCGCTCACGGAGGACAAGCAGAGTTCCATGCTGACATGAAGGTCCATCCATCCAGCTGGATGCTCTGCAAGAATCACCCTGCCTGCCCCTGCAGCACAGCCACCCTGGGCTGGGACACGTACCTGGGCACAGGCCTCTCCCAGGCAGCCTGCAGGCACGGGGCTGCTGGGCCCCAGCTCGCTGCGCTCCTTGCAGGTAGCGATCAACTGGGATTAAGAGGACGCAGAGCAAATCCATTTCAATCTTGCAGCTGCAGAATGTGAATTTGAACTCAGCCGGTAGTAATCACCGCGTTCGAAGGGTACCCAAGGATTTGTGAGGAGGGCAGCTCGCTGGAACAAGCGGCACTCACACGGTGCTCCCTGTTTCACCGCCATCACCGCCTTCCCCGAAGCGGATCAGTGACACCGTTTCCTGCAGCATATTTCTAACCCCCTCAGACTTCCTGAAGAAAGTCCTCATCTGGAAAGCTAATCGTGGCCTCTGAGAGTGCTGCAGTTCTCAGAGCAACTTGCTCTGCCAGAGTGAAGGAGCTGAAGCTGCCGTACCCCCCTGCAGCGCACGGCACCTACCTGTCTGCAGGCACTGGGGGCCCCAGGCTGGGCAGCAGCACTGCAGCGTTGGGATAATTCTGCAAAGTGCTGAGCACCATGGCCACAAACCAGCAAAGAGCTTAAGCATGCATTTAATTCTGGGTAGAGAGCCACTGAAATCTAGGGTGCAAACAAAGTGCTTACATGCTTTCATGGATGAAGGATATCCTCACACACAAAACAGAAGGGAACTGGTAAAGCCTTGAAAAGAGCAGGAAAAAATGCAAGGTCAAGAAGGCACCTCAGGCCTGGCTGTCGTACAAAAAGAGTTAATTCTCCCCAGGAACAGCCCGCGAGGGGGGTAATTAGACGCCCACAAAGATACTTCTCTGAGATACAGGCTGACATCACTGGAAAAAGATGAGGTTCAGAAACTCCTCATGCAGCCTACCAACAGCACGCAGATGGTAACAGCTTCTGGTCATCGCCAGCCTACACTCACTGCAGATCGATCATCTGAGAATGAAACCCTGCACACAGCCCTTCGTTTGCCACTGTTCCAAAAGCAGTAAGAAAACATTACGCTTACATTGCATCTCCCAGGAAAAAAGACACAAAGAAAGCATCAAAGCATTAAGTGAAAAACCACTGACAACCGTAGGGCTGTGCAGACACTGAGCAGTGTTGCATGACAATTGCTTTACAAACAATACCAAGAGTATCCCTTCTGCCTGCTTTTCAAGCAGCTCGTTTTTAACCCAGAAGTCCATCCTGGTCAAAGAGTTCCTGTGATTATTTTGAAGGTTCACTGAATGGTTTCTTCCTCCTATGAGATTCAATAGCATGCTTACATATTCATGAGATGAAATTAATGCAATTATTATGCTTCGGGGGATAAACAAATCACTGCAAGCATTGGGAAGGAATCTGCCTTCTGCACACAGACAGCACTGCAAGGTTAGTCAAATGCATTATTCACATTGTCATTGTCTTTCTCTGAATCATCTGATACTGGTTACCACTAGAGACAGACTAGCGAGTGATGGACAAACAGCCTCATATCCTATGGAAACTCCCACTGTACTGTGTTTGAAACAATCTCCATTTCCCAAGAAAAGGTTGGAATGTTTTCTAAATACAACAAGACAGATCTTAATAACAATGCACAATATTACAACAGGCGTGTGATGGAGAGGAGCATTCATCTGCAGAGGACAAAAATGTGTTATAAATTATATTCTAAACCCCTTA
Organism: Penelope pileata; assembly: GCA_013396635.1. NCBI lineage: Eukaryota > Metazoa > Chordata > Aves > Galliformes > Cracidae > Penelope > Penelope pileata. The sequence continues at coordinate 359,257 of WBMW01003621.1, forward strand.
ATCCCCCCCCAAATTAATAGTTACATTTGCTCTGAAGGCAGACAAACCACATGGAACAAATTATGATGAATAATAAGATGAATTTTGGGAAGCCATAAAGCGGAAATAACACAAAATAGTGCAAAATAGGACTTGCACATCCCTGTGAAGCTGACAATATGTCTACCCCAGCCCTGCCATGCCCCATGCAGGTCACCCAGCCTGCAGGTGTACACACAGAAGGGAACAGATGAGGCCTTTGTTTCCTCTCCTTCCTATTGCAATGACAATGGCTCCTGTAATTAACAGCAGGAATTGCAGTATCTTTAATGCAATGCACATCTTTTCTCCAGAGAGCTGGAAGAACGCAACGTAGCACTCGATAGCTGCTGACCAGCATCCATATGGGTACTTGGATGAGGGCGTGTGTGTGACACTCCTGCACAAACCTTCTTCCTTCCTGCCCATCTCCTGCTACAGCCTCAGCAGAGCTGAGAGAGGGCTCTATCCCCAGCACAGGCAGTGTCCTCCTGAACGCAACCCAGTCTTGTGGCAGGGCTTTTAGAAATCACAAATTAAACGTCTAATGAAGGCTCACACCGCGCCTCATCAGTGACAAGGTGGGGGTGTGCAGACTGTACATCAGGGCTGGAAGACAAAGCTAGAGCTTTACATCTTCCCACACACTCCTGGCAGTCATCACCGTCAGCTTTCAGGGATTAATGGAAGATGCTATGATCTTCAGCCCTGAGACCAAATTGGTTTATTTTCCTCATCCCTCAATGTTCCATCATTTTACAATTCTGAAAACAACAACCTCCCATCCCCCTCACCCCGATATTCTCCATGCAGTCTCTCTCCTTTGCTCTAACCATGCACTGTCCAGCTGAAAGTTAAAAATAGAGAGGGCCAAGGGCAGCAGCTGGTGCTGAGAGGCATCAGAAACCATCGCAGCAGGGTCACATACATCCTTTGTCCCCAGGACCTGATCCAGGCCTGTCCCCACGTGGCATATTCTCTTGCTTTATCCAGCTCTCTGGTTTCCAGTGGCATGGACAGTTGGAGATTTCCCTTAGCATCTCTCTTAGCATATCTTCTGGGCATCCAGAATTATTGCACTGATGAGATTGAGCTTAAAATTTCCTCCCATTCTACTGAGCCAAAACCACAAGCTCCATTGCAAATCTAACAGCTTTGAAAGGAGCTGTCCTGAAGATGCACGTGGCTTAGAGCAAGGACACAGGCAGACATTCTCTTTACTGAATCAGTAATTTCCACAATGGACAGGATGATGCCAGTCACCAGGAATCCAAGGAAAACGGTATTTGTATAGAACTGAGCTGCATCAAATTCTCCTGCCCATAGATGTGTGCAGTGCAACGAGCCCTTGTTTCCTACTGCTATCCCCTGCCAAAAATAAAAAAATAAAAAACAGCCACCTGTATAGCCCCTGGAGGACGGCCTGACAAAGTGGCACAAAAATTCCACCTCTCCCCATCTCTGCAAATAGATCAACACTGAGAGGAAAGCAAAGCAGAACCAAACAGCGGCGTGCGTGCTCTGAGACCTTGTAAGAGCGAGGGAGCACATGGGCAAACAAAAACACCATCTTCCTGCAGCAGCCCGGCTGCCTCCGGCAAGGTGCCATGGGGCCAGGCCAGCTGCCCCCAGCCCCCCCCAGCCCCATGGGTGGGAGCTGCCCCTCGGCAGTGGGGGTGGGCAGCTGGCAGGACGGGAAAGCAGGAGGGGTGCGGGGAGCGAACGCTGTGAACAACAATCAGATTTGATCCTCGTTGTTGCAAACAATCGAAAAGGCTGTTTGAGCGATTCGGCCGCAGGAGAGGCAGGGAGCACGCGTGGGGGAGAACAAGGGAAAAGGAATCGGTGTGGGGAAGGGAAAAGAAAGGAAGCATCTCTGCAACATGATGTCACACTGTCTGCTTTCAAGTCCCCCAAACAGAAAGGAGCAGCAGCAGCAGCAGCAACCAACATGGACTCCAGATTTAATCTGCCTTGAAAGCGTACGTCTCGGAGGGGTGATCTGCTCAGCAAACCTGTGCTGAGCGTGGCACACACAGCCCTCGGGCTCTGTCTCTCACCCACATACATGCACACACACACGCGTGCACACGGTCGGAGCCGGCAGACGGCACGCACAGGCAGAGCGGAGAGGAAGAGGCATCAGCAAAGAACAGGAGAGGAACACTAACCTGGTAGCCATTAGGGACCGGAGCGCGGCGTGGAGCTGCTAGGAATTCATTCATTCATGCACTCGTGTGTGGCGGGGGCAGAGCAGCGGGGGGAGGCAGCGCAGCTCCTGCACCATCGCCGAGCGCGTGCCCAGGGGACGGGGCGCGGGGCTCCTCACGGGCACCCCCAGCCCTCTCTCCCAGCCGCCCCGCACGCTGCCCGCGCGCCTGCCATGGCTCGGCCCCCCCGCTCCCCCCCCCAGCTCTTTGTGCTGGCGATGATGCTGGGTGAGGGCCGGGCGCTGCTCCCCTCCCGCCGGCTCTTTCACACCCCGCTGCACGCGCACACACGCGCACACGCGTGCGCATGCACGCAGCCTGCGGGCTGCTGCTTTACATAACGCGAGCCCCTTAATGCCTCCTATCCGTCCCTGCCCACGGGAAGGGGGAGGGGGGAGCTCCTGCCATTTTTCCCAAAGTCCCCCCATTGTACCTGGCATTTACGGGTGCTGCTCGTAAAGTTTGGCACAGGCTACAAGAGAAGATCCTACAGGTGACAAATGCTCGTCCTCCCTGCGCACACCCCAGGCCATCCCACGCGTGGGAGAAAGTTTCAAAACCTGCAAGCGAGGAAAATGAAGCCCTAATTATCCGGCAAAGTGGATTATCTAAAGGGAATGAAACACTGTGAGGACACATTCCAAATTAAGGTGACCTCGACTCAATGTAGCTTACTTCACCTACCAAGCTAATTTGGTTTCATTTTCCATGCCTGTCCATGTACAAGCAAGCCTGCCATTGTTCAAAAAAAGAATCAAGGGAAGTTTGCAACTTTGTTGCAGCATCAGTAGGGGAGGTTTCTGGAGGACATACACACCGGCTCCTGGGCTATGCCAGCACAGGAGGAGGGTTTCAGTCCTTCTCAAGGGCTCTTGCAGCTCAGCACACACTCCATAGGCTGAAGAAGAAAGCAAGACAATGAACTAGCTTGCATTTTTCCTCCCAGTGCACAAAATCAGACTTTGTCTGCACGAGGAAACAGCGCAGAGCTGTTCCAGAGCAGCTTCCTGCAGCAGCACCCTTGATCTCAATGTGAGTGTGCACGTGTGAGCGTTCCCTGTTTCTTTTCAGGGCCTTAACCATGCACTCACTTCCCAGCACAGATGAGCCCTGAAGTGTACCAGAGAGGATCCTGGGGGAGTTTGGCTACAGTGGTTAAAAATGCACACCCTGTAACACCGCTGCTCTCACCCCCTGCCAGGGGTGTTTGCTGTCAGAGCTCCCTGCAGTGTCAGCAGGAAGGCAGCTCCACAGCACGATTCAGAGTGCCTAAGTCAGGCATCCACAGCCAAATTTAGGTGCTGCACATGACCCCTTGGGGACTTTTTGCTCCCAATGTACCTTAAGTGATGTAAATACACATTGCTCTGCCCTCTGCTTCCTTGTGCCGCATTTTACCCACCCCAGGCACTGAAACAGAGCTGATGATTTCTCCTTCAGAATCAGGCACAGCTTTCAGTGCTGATGTCCCACGAGCCCACCCCTCCAAACAGCTGACCAGCCCGTGTGTCACATCATCACACCCAGGGGGAGCAGGAGGTGCTCTGCTCCCGTGAACCAATGACCTGCACCAGCAGACACCACCGTGCAATTCAGTGCTGGCCATGACCTTAAGCTGAAAACACTGCCATCATACACCTCCACGGATCAGCACAGTGCTACAGCATCTTCTTAACATTACTGACAGAATGCACACACACACACATCACTGCGTACAAGCCACTGCTTTAACAAATGCACTGAATCATTAAGAGCATCATCAGCTTGATGCTGACTTTGTGACATCCTTCTTGTGAGCAGACTTCTTACTCCACCTTCTCCAATGCTGCCAATCAGGAGCATCCAAAACACATCAACCTCCCAAACATAATGCTGGCTCACAAGACCTAATTCCTAATTTCATGAAAGCAAACCCAGTTTTATTCCCCTAATTTCATTAGTATACATTCATTCAGGTTGTGTTCTCAAGGATTTCTCTGTAGTTAGGGGAAAGACTTCTGTTCAAATGAGACAGTGAAGTTTCTCACATAATTACACGTTTACAAGCATTTGAGATTTACAAAGAGCACCCAAAATAATCCATAACGCAAACACAGAGCTATCTGTCACCTCACCCAGGAACATCTGCCTTCAGGCTTCACTTCTGCACGTCCCCCTGGCTGAAGCTACACAAACTGCCTAGATGAGAGAGGGGCACGTTTGGAAGTCAACAGCACGAGCCACTGGAACTCGATGGAGGCTACATCATCCACCTGTGGGAAGCAATACCAAGCAAGGTCCTATGCTTTTCTAAACTCCATTCTGTACCTCAAACAAAAATCGGTTCAAGCAAGTCTTACACTTTGCATGCCACAGCACTTTGAAGGAGGCAGCTGAATCAAGTGGGATCAGTGAGGACAGTGGGATCGAATGCACCCTCAGCAAGTTTGCAGATGATGCCAAGCTGTGTGGTGCAGTCGACACGCCAGAGGGAAGGGATGCCATCCAGAGGGACCTGGACAGGCTTGAGAGGTGGGCCCATGCCAACCTCATGAAATTCAACAAAGCCAAGTGCAAGGTCCTGCACCTGGGTCGGGGCAATCCCAAGTACACATACAGGCTGGGTGGAGAATGGCTTGAGAGTAGCCCTGAGGAGAGGGACTTGGGGGTGTGTGTTGACGAGAAACTCAACATGAGCCGGCAGCGTGTGCTTGCAGCCCAGAAGGCCAACCGCATCCTGGGCTGCATCAAGAGAAGTGTGGCCAGCAGGTCGAGGGAGGTGATTCTGCCCCTCTACTCTGCTCTCGTGAGACCTCACCTGGAGT
>WBMW01003621.1:364440-379170 GCA_013396635.1 Penelope pileata
TGGGGCTTTGGGCAACCTGGTCTAGTGGGAGGGGTCCTTGCCCATGGCAGGGGGGTTGGAACAAGATGATCTCTAAGGTCCCTTCCAACCTGAACCATTCTATGATTCTATGATTCTATGAATGATCCCACTTTGGTTTACAGTCTGAATTTTTCTTCTTTTTTCGTATGACTTTCAAAGTCATGCATGGAGAGCGTGTCGAGGCTCCAAGCAGGTGATGCAGGGACAGAAAGGTCCAACACCTGAGTGTAAGACTGCCCACTCCTCAGACAGACACGAGGTAAGATGAATCCAAAGGAAGTTGTGCTTCCAAAATCACGGTACGAGCAGTTGCAAAAATGCAAGACTGACTTGGAGAGAAGCCTCTTAGGCCTAGCTGGGGAGGCGTGCAAAAGGCACAGGCATGGGTAATTTGGAAAATCACACAACACCCCAAGCACTTTAAGAACTTATTTATATCTTCAAAACTCAACCAAGAACTCTCAGAAGAAGAAACACTCTTGGTCTGCCTCTGGTTCTTTGGAGAACCATTCATGTCACCAGGAAGACAGCTTGTTTCACAGTGCTCTGGTAACACTGCACCTGGAAGAGGATCTTCGTGGCCCTTAAGGAAGCTCCTAAAGCCTTCTGAAGCTGCCAGTGTGAAGCTACCAGTTCCCATGTGGTTCAAGAGCTGCAGAACTCATTTTAAGTTGGCTAGTTCTGCATGCACATACCTCTCAGCTCTTGCCACAGTGCTAAGCAGCAAGACAAGCACTAGCACAGGATTTCCTGAGGACAGCTTTAGGAGGCTTTGAGTGCAGAGCTGTTCGTGGCATGGAATGGTCTCACACTGCTGCCCCAACACCACAGGACTCGCAGAAGTCCTTCAGAAGGGCAGAAGCTCACATGACAGCAGCACTCCTGCAAGGAGCTCCAGTTCCAAGCACTCATACCTGCAGCAGGCAGCGCTGGGCTCAGTGGCAGGGCTGGCTCTGCTCTGCCCAGCTGTAACACAAGCACGCTAATGCATATTGCATCTCAGGTGGGGGGAAGTGATGCACTGCCCAAGTCACTCAAGCCCAGGGCTGACAATAGATACACAGCCTGAGGCCTGAACGTCCAAGGCCTACAGAGCAACAAGTGGATTTGAGGTGAGCTCTGCATCCAACTGGAACAGTCGTGCTCTCGGTGTGAGCCACACCAGCGGCACAGGAACAAAACACCAGACTCACCCAGTCCATCTGCAAAGGGTGAGCAATGAGCACCTGGATTTGAAAACAGGTAACATTTCTCACTGCCCCATCCCCAACAATTCCTTGCCCATTTTTATCAACCTGTTTTGAACACTGAAAGCCATTGAGTCAGGTTTCCTCAACACCTCCAATGTTCAGCTGAATTCATAGCTACACTTTCACAGCACACCTGATTTCATCTTCAGAAAGGTGTCCCAGAAATCTCAAGAAAGCCTGTCCTCAGGGGATCCTCAGTGTAGCACCACAACCTCAAGATCTGCAAGTAAGATCAGTGTTAATGGGTAACTGACTTACGTGGATGGTAATTAATGTTTTGCTCTTGCTACTGTTGCAGCACTGAAGCTCCTTCACACCCTCTACTACACCTCTGGGCTCTGTTTGGATGCACAGAGCTGGGCAGGCTCAGCTCCACGATTTGGACGTGCAGTGCTGTTTGCTGCCTCCTGCCCATGGAACATCCCTGCAGCCTCCAGCGTACAAAGTGGGTGCTGCACTTCAGACCCCAGTATTCTCACTCTCTTAAGCAATAAGGAGGATTTCCAGAAGTCTTCCTTCTCCCTTTGCCAAAAAAGGGCTCCCAGATGGGTTCCACATCAAGCAAAAGCCTTGTTAGAGTATCTGAACTGACAACAGCATTTTCATGGATGCGGTGGCTGCTAAGAGTGCATGGACTCCTACAGCATGGGGGAGGGAGGAGGCATTCATGTGCTCAAAGGCATGGGGGAGGAGGAGAACAAGGAGAGAGAGAACAAAGTGTCAACATCTTAACTAGGACACACAAAGAGCCAGTTCTTAGTAAGAACTTAATCCAGGATTAACAAGAGGTCAGCTACCTCTGCAAGGAGACTGCACTAAAAGGAGCTAATTAGCTCTCCTTAATTGCACAAAAGGAAGCACACAGAATTCAAGGCCTTCACAGCAGCAGATCCCACCTAACCCAGGAAACAGAGCCCTACCTGGAGTGCTCACAGCATGGGCCGGGGAGCGAGGTTCAGCACCAAGAAATGAGGCACCTGAGGGAGGGCTGGAGGCTGCTTCAAACAGGACGAGGGATTTTAGAGTGACCAGCATCTTTGTAGGCAGTTTTTTCACCAACCACTGCTATCACATGTGGAATTGCCCACAATCCCTGCAGTAATGCTTTCATAAATAGTATTATCCATGAGGATATTTAATGCACATACAGCCCTCTTTAATTCAGTGTGGTATCTGAAAGTGAGGAGGAAGGACGGCAAAAGGGAAACCAGTCCATGTCTCTCTGTAGGCCCAACACTGCTCTATACACTGAAACCAAGAGAATCCCATCCCAACATGGCACCCTGGTGAGGACAAAGGGCCAGAACAAAGCCAACACCCAACTGATGGCACAGAGGCGACAGCTCCTGGCCTGGAACCCACGGGGCTGGGATGAAAGGCTGCCTGAGCTGACCTCCCACAAATTGTCTTGAATTTTTAATGATATATTCCAAAAATTATTTGTGAACTCTGTATTTGCAAGAGTACCCCAACTGGTGATGTGACAGAGAGGTGTTTACGTTCTAAGCTATGCAGCTGTTACATGGCACCAATTTCTCATAGGCCAGATTCTCAATTTCTAATGGTTGGTGCGTTACCAAAGGCAGAACTATAACTTCACAAATACTTTGATGAAAACTTCCACTGAAACATCCATGCACATGCTGATCACCTGCAGAACTGATTGAAATATTTCAGTGAAGGAGAGCTATTCAAAACATTCGAAATGTCGAGCTTTTTCAAACTGAAGACAGGTATAAAAGCAACACATTTCTTAAAAAATTCATTTCCTTAAGCTCCATCTGCATTCCTCTATACCTAAGTCCCTTGCCAACTTCCATTTGATGTTAAGTCCATCTCTTTTTTGCCTCTGAGACCTTTACATGTTCTGTTCCAGTGCGTTGACGATAAGCTGTTGCATATTTTACTCCAGAAGCACTTGTGCCACCCTGACAGATAACACATACAGCAGTCCAGTGTGCTTGGAAATGAAGATTAACGAGCACATCAATAACACTAGCACAAGTCTCTGAGCTCAAGCACTAATCAAAGTAACACCAGCATTTCTTTGTTTCCCAGCACCGTGCTGCGGGCTGGGCACCTTGCAGGCAGAGTCCTTGCTCCCAGTGCCTTCGACCCTGTGCAGAAAGGCACGGGGACAGGAGGCTGTGCTCGGCCCAAAGCTCACTGTGCTCAAGGCAGCACGAGGGTCTGAGGGCATCCCAGCTGCAGGAACCATGCCCAGTTTAATTAAGACAGGATGAAGGGAAAAGCAAAACAACAGGTTAACCAGGGTAATAATATCGTACACACAGGCAGCAGCAGGAACAGGAGATTACCCATTAATTACAGGCTCCTGCAGAAGTGTTACATAATTGCCTTCATTATCAGTGTATTTCTTTTCTTATCCCTCCAGGACAGAGTTAAATATCACACCACTGTACTTGGTTACACTGAGACCACAGCCAACACGGGACAAGCAGCAGCACAATCTCACCTCAAACCCAATGCACACAAATCCCACCCTTTGGATAAGACTCGGTGTGAGAAAGCCACATCCATCCCTGCTCCCAGTAACAGGGCAGCAGCCCTTACAGACACTGCCCTTGGGCAAGCTCAGCACAAAGAGTGAATTCCCTGACATCTGGGTAAAGCTTCAATAGCTGCCATTGGAGAGAGCAGAATGCACATCAGCTGCTCTGTGCCGGCAGCGGGGCTGCAGCAGCCTCCTGGTACAGCCATGCCCCACGCCTTCAGCCCTCCGCTCCCTGTTCCGTGCTGTGCTGAGCAGGAACAGCCCAGACCCATGAGTACATTTATTTAAAAGGAAAGGGGCACTAAAAGGGTGCCATCTCTTTCTTTAGCACTGCCTGGTGCAATGTTTGCTCCTACGTCACATCATACAGCTGCACTTGCAGCAGCTGCTCCGTTTCTCAGGACTGCTCCAACCTCTTTATTCCAACCAAATCAGCCTCCCAAGGCCTTCCCCGATCCCTGCTGTCAGACCCTCCGGAACCACCTCATCTTCTCTCCCGATGCCCATTCAGACACACCGCATCCATCCCCACTCTCACTAATTGACTTTCTTAACCTTGCCTGACCCTTTCCTTCCAGGATGGGCTCAGATTCCTGTAATCTGCTGGCCTCACCCAGACACCCACTGACAGCACTGAACAGCTCCTCGCCCAGTTCAGCCCTCATTCCAGCGCAGCTGCTCTGTCGGAGCCTCGCTCAGCTTCTCCCCCACACTCCCATCCCCTCCATCCTGCCTTCCATTTCTCAGGCAATCCCCTGCATCCCCCTTCCAGCCCCACACTGCCCAGGGCACCTTCATCCAAGGAACTGCCTGGCCTCCCAGCACGCACAGACACACGGGAACCAGCACCCCCAGGGAGAGTCCTGCTGCCTGCCCGGGAGCTGAGGACCGAGCAGCTAACTGCTGCCATCGCCTGTTACCACACCGCCTTTCCCGGGGCACAGCTGGGTGCCTTCCCTGCTCCTCCGCTCTCCGATTCTGGAACCATTCAAACTGCAGACAGACGCCGTGCTGCTGGGGGAGAGGTCGTTAAAGCATGCAAGATTCTCCCTGCTCCGATGCATTTTATATTCTCAAAAGCAGTTGACAAAAAGATTCCTCGGTCTGATAGCAGCTTGGCATAGCTGAAACAAAGCCTTCTTTGCAACTTGCCACCAGCTCTGGCATCTGAGCTGGCTGCTGCCCACTGGAAAGAAACGCACCCACTGTCCCTTTAAGAATGCCCGTAACCCACATCAGCAGGGCCTCCTTAACCCTGCCTGCTCCCTGCTCCCTTCACTGGCCGCAGCTCCAACTGCCTGAACTTCCTCTCTCCTGTCACCCTTAGTCCCACCCACCTGTTCTGCTGCCCCACATCGCTGCACAGCCCTGGCATCCCACGCCATGTCCTCAGCAGAGCTCTAGTAAACAGCCCTGTGCTCTGAAGCACGGGATGTATTCCCATGATAACAAAGGAGCAGTCAGCACTGACCTAAGCATCCTAAATACCTCCAGCTTCCTTACTCCCACAAACCATTCTTCTCCAAGCATGCTGCCGTTCCCACAGACACCCTGACTGCAGGGCACGGAGCCCTGGGCAGCCTCTCCCCACCAGGCACAACCCGAGCTGTCTGCTTCCCTGAGACATCAGCAGGCAACACAGCCAGCAACAGGAGAAATGTTTGCCTTCGAAACATGGGTATTTCCAAATATAAACCCTTGGAAAGGCCAGGAAGGTCATAATATGCAGAAGGTAACAATGTGACTCACACTGAAAGCGTATATAAACACACACACACCAACCTGCATATAAATACCTATAAAAGCCTGTCTCGCTAGAAAAATAAACAGACTGTGACTGATTCTCTTCTGGGCAAAGCATGAAGAAAGCCATCCTGCCCTGTCCTTGAGTTTGTTCCTGCTCCAAACAGGCATCATGGAAGCAGCAGCAAAGCATGCACATGGAGTCAGGAACTGAGAAGGCAATGGAGCAGCACAGCTCGACGTTCCTGTACAGGACTCAGCTCAAAGGAAAGCAACAAAAACATCACATTATTCATGAGGCTCATTTATGAAAAGACTCTTGAAGGTTAAACAAAGCAAAGTAGTCAACAAATATTTGAAGAATGTAAATAGCAAGGAGCAAGAGAAGCCGAATTAAAAGATTTTACAACAATAAGCAATGAGATGAAACTAAACTGAGAGGAAAAAACGAGGCTGAAGGCAAGTCACTGCAGCCCAGAGGATGAGAGAAGTGGTATCACCCTTTCCACTTGCCATGTTCCTAAATAGCATGAGTTAACCACTAATAAAGGCCAAACGGAACCGTGTGGCATCGGCAGGGGCACGGATCAACGACACAAATCCATCCAGCCTTTTTCTGTCTCTCAATTCTGCTTCTCATGATTTTCCTAAGAGGCAGCAACTCAATCCCAGTAACTTTTTGGTCACTGCTGTTTCCTAGTGATATAAGGCTCCTTAAAAGTTTGTGTTCGGTTGAGTTTTACAGATCTTTGAGCATCACGGTTGAGAGAGTGATCTGACTGGCTGTGTTAGAAAGCCACTTGCAAAGCTTTCGGGTGAAACGTTCCCCTATGAATCTGAGTTTCACAAGGGAATTCTTGCTAAGCTCTTTCAAAAATCATCTGAAGTCTTTAAGATTGTGATTCTGAGTTGTGAGCCTTGCAAGAACAAATGTCCATACAACGATTATGGTACTTCCAATTACAGTCGAGACACGGGTTGCTTTTGGGAAGAACAAACAAAAGAATTCCCCTGTGCAACTCAGATTCATAGGGTTGCTTTTCACAGGTTGCTTTTTGGGGTCAGCTTGTGACCTTGGCCACGCCATCCAGGAGAAACGCAGGGGACCTGGTAGGCTGGCTGGCATCCCTCATCAATGCAGTCTGGGCTCTTTAGAGCTCCCATCCATATAGCTGGTTTTAAGCTATAAGAATTTTTTTACTTACCCAAGCCAAACTTCATGTAGGGAACTTTTTTAGCACATCTCTTCTAATAAACATTAAAAATAATAAAAGCCTTTAATCTCTGTGTGTCCCATCTGCAAACCAAGGCTAAGACCACTTTGTTTCTTGCACCCCCTGGCTGCACTGCCAGGAGCGGCTGTAACCCCCTCGGGACTCAGATGTCCCTTGAGCACGAAAATCTCCCAGCACAGCGAAGAGCTATCTGCAAGACCCTCCAACAGAAAAACAACACAACCTTAGATCCGTTTACAGAGTCGGTTCTGTTATTACCCATCATCAAATAGAAACTCAGAAGAATCAGTGGGGAACCTATTCTTCCTGGTGGAAAGTTTGGAAAAATAGTACTGCAGGTGTTAGAACCGGTGATGTAGTTTTATTGCCTCGAAGATTGGTCAGGCTCCCTGAGCTGCAGCTCTGAGACACGTAGAGACCTTCTCTCAAGGCCTACAGCCACGCAGCAGTTCATCTCCCAAACCTCAGTCCTAAAATGTACACCAGATTGAAGGCCACCACGTCAACATACCATTTCTTAATTGCTGAGAGATCTGAAAAAATAAACTGCAGTTCTGAGGGCTGCAAACCCACAACCCAATGTCCCCACAAGCAAAGGACACTTCTTTCAGACCTGCATAGCTGCTTTATTTCTATTCCTATGGGGTCAGAAATACACCAAAATTACAGCTCTAGCTTTCCACCAGCTTTCTAAAATGCCTGTCTCCAGAGCAAGCCTTCTAATTCACAGCACGTCGTGTACCACCCGCACCCGCATCAACCTTCCAAACGGTTCCCTTTCCAAACGTGGGCTCTCCTCCTGCTGCCGTTTAAACCCAGGCTAGTTTCTTTGCTACTTCATTTAAAGAACAAACCTAGTCAAAGAGAGAGCTGTTCTCTACACCAAAGATAAACAAGTTGTTTACCCTCCTCCCCCCACAGCTAATTTGGGGTCTTACATTACGCGCTTATACGGCGAATTTTTCACATTACCACATCTTCGCTGCTCCCGAATATATACCTCCTTCTTTTCCCCTACAATTTTCATTCAACTCTTGTTCTCCTCCATTTTCCTCCTTCAAATTCCAAGGCCTGAAAATAGGTGTGGTGAAGCCACATTCTTCCAAAAATGATATTCCAAGTGGTTTGAAATTATTCAAAATATATACCCCAAAACCATCTCTCTCCCTGCCACCAAAAAATTCCTCCTGTGCTCCCCTGCGATATGCACAGAGTGGCTGTGACACCATCAAACGAGAATGGCACCGTTTTACATCTCGTGTTAGCTGAAAAAAGGCAGAACATCTGTCCCCAGGCCACTTGGCCAGCCACAGACAGCATTCTGCCCAGGAAAAATGGTTATGAAGAGCAAACCACTGCAAAAAGTATAACCTCCAGCACAGACCTAAGCTGGCCAGATGGAAAACTCGAGCAAAGGAGAAGCTCAGAGAGCATTCCACCATCTTGTACTCAGCACGTGGCTCTGAAAGAGCATAACTAAGTTACAGGAGGAAAAGAAAAGCCACAGATTTATGTACAGCATTTGTTTTGGTCTGAAGTAGTTTTCTGAATTTGGATATTTTATACTTGGATACTATTATTGCTATTATATCTCAAGGTATGTAATTTACTTCTCCCAGACTCAACATACTGAAATTAACCGTTACCATGCATAGTTAAGTATCGATTATAAACATAAGGGCCATTAAGTTACACTTTATAACCAGGATTGAAATGAGGGGAATGCAAAGAAAGATTCAAGAATAGGCATAGCAGCTGCTTAATAGGCCAAGGGAACGGCACTAGCAGGTTTAGAGCTGGGAGTGAGGAGCACTGCCCCCAAGGGGACTTCCAGTTGGCAAAGGTGATTAACCAGAAGAGATCTTGACCAGGACTCCCTGCCACAGGAGCTTTGATGGCAAAGTTTGGCTCTTTTGGGCCTTCATCTCGATCACTTATGGAGCAGAACAGCCCTGATTGAGCAGAAATTTTAAATATGTGAGTGTTGCCGTTTACTTCAATAGAACTATTAACACGCAGGATGAATCACACACAAATTGCTGAACAGCGGTCTCCATGCCCCTTCCAGCACTCGTCACACGTAAAAACCAAACGGCTTCAGCAGGAGGGAGCATGAAGGGGGAAGAGGGAGGAATGGCAGGCCCCACTGTGCAGACAGGGAAAGCAGGGCAGAGGCGAGATCATGGTACCCAGGGACAGACCTGAGCATAAAGCGGCCTCTCCCAACTTCCAGCTCCCATAGCCAGGGCCTCACTTCTCATATGGAGGAGCCAAGCAGTCAAATAGCACACCAAGAGTCTCAGCTCCATAGTTGTGCCTTGACAGAGATAACCAGTACCTGCTACACGTTATCCATCACCACTTGCTTACTGCATTTACCCCTTTCCATGCTTTTTCCTCTTGCAGACATGAGGAGAGGGATGTCAGAAGCAGCCACCTTGCAGCCCCATCCAGCTCAGCCTCAGGCCCTGAGCAAGCAGTGGCTGCAGAGCTGCAGGGTGGTTCTGAGCAGCGTGCCCTTCACTTGACATTTGCGAGGCTGCTGAAGGGCTACACAGACTGCAAGGTGATTTCACCATCTGATAAGCAGAAAAGGCAATTTTAGAGTGAAACAAATGATTGGGATTCAATCAGTCAAGATAAACTGCAGCCCAAGGAGAAATCTGAGGGTGCTGGCAGCACAGCTCTGTGACGTGCAGCATCGTCACAGCCCAAGCCACGCTGTCCTCAGAGAGGTTTCAGTCAGCACATGTATATTAGAGAATAAAATGTTGGCTGCTCGTCTAGTTTTGAGTCAAAATCCGATGCCAAAAGCGTACCACACCGCAAACAAAAAACACTGACGGGTAGTTCTGCCAGCCTGTCATCACACAGAGCAAACCAAACCTCAGAGCAGGGGTTCGCAATGACTCAGTCAGTTTTTCTCCAAATAGTCTACATGCACTGTAATTTCTTTTACTCAAATAGTGCCTTCACTTGTACCTTATCCTGTATTACCACTGAAGGTATCAATGCAGTGTGGCAGTGTGCAGCCCGGGACAAGAACTGGCAATGAGCCCATCTGGGTTCTATTTCTGGCTTGGGTACCGCCTGAGTGCAGCCTGGCCATGTGAATGGCATGCGAGCTTCTTCCTTGACATTGGTGCACTTGGAGCAGGCTCTCAGCTGCTTACTATCACCTCCTGCCCCTGAAAGGCCCGGATAAATTAGCACAAAACTTGCTGCTAATCACTTTATTGTACCATGAAACCCTTGACAAAATTAATCTACCAAAACTGTTTGAAGTTCTTCTTTGAGTCATCTGACACAGCATCCTAACATCTGCTCCTGTTCAGAGAGAAAGGAGAGAGACTGTACCTGTCAGAGGTTCAGTCAAACGTCCAGAACGTTCTGGATGCAGGGAGTGATGACCCATTAATGAGGTTCCCTCTTCCTACCATGCCGACAGCAAACAGGAACGTTCTCATTCCCAAGATCCATTTGCAGAATTTATAAAGAGGCAAAGCATCTTCTTTCCAAACGTTAGAGCCAGATTTATAACCTACATGTATGTGGGTCATCTTTGATGGCTGTTAGGGGAGGATTAGCAGCATCTATTTCTTGTGAATAAAAAGCAAAGGAAAAAAAAAAGATGTAGAGGCAGAAGAGCTGGTTAACAGCATGCTGACACATTCAACTTGTAGCAGGAAGGTCAAACACACACAATGTGCACAACAGCACCATTACGTAATTTCAGCTGAGCACTTTTGCTAGCCTCCTCCAAAATATTTGAGGAAGAAGGGATTTGAAAATTCATCTTTTGTCGGCAACGCAACAGAACCAAGCTCACTTTCCCTGCACGGGGCAGCTCCTTAACTCTCTGCAGAATCAATGCAAAGTTAAAAATTATTCATGCAGCATCATGGTTTCCCTATGTAATCCTGGACACCCATACCCACATTTGTCACTTCACTGTGTTACAGCGAGCATAAATCCTCTGTAACCGAGGGGAGAACGCATTCCTGCTTTCTCTGTTTCACTCTGCTGTTATTTCAGGCTCCAAAGAAGAAGATAGGTGAGGCTATGGGGACAAAGGCTGTGCAGGCTGATGGAGCCCCGCGTCCCTCTCCTGAACACCCATGGCCCTGAGACCCTGCCACAGCCCCAGGAAGGACAGGAGCCCTCAGCCAGGTCTGGACACAAAGGAGCCCTGAGGTCGCTGCCTTGCAGCACGCATAGCTGTAACCACCTCGCGTTAATCTTCCCTGCTCCCTGACATCAAACAACTGCTAATTTTAGCGCTGCTGTTCTGTAACCCTACCTAGTTCCCAGCCCACCCCCACAACTCCATAATAGATCCTTCCTTCAGATAAGTAGGGTGTTGGAACATTCACAGTTTTTTTCTCACCCACAGGCACTTGCAGAAAAATGAATTACAGATTTATTTTTAGGAAGAGCCTTTGGCCTTTATTTTCTCCATCAGTTCCACACGGCGGGTCCTGAGGCTCAGAAGTATTCCACCCAACAAACCAGCACAAGCAATGCCAAAGGAACCACAAAAGAAGGCAGATTTTTGCTCAGCATCCAATTTATGGGACATCAAGTTCAGCTACAAGCTTGCTTTGTCCCTGGAAGACTTCTTCAGCCATTTGATTCTAACTTTTTCATAAAAGATGCAAATCAGTACTCACCTATGCTGGGTTATGAGCTCCCAAACACCCCAGGAAGGAGCACACCTGAGCAAGCAGCGCTGCCCAATGTGAGAATGGAGAGACAGCAGAAGTTCTCTCTCACAGCACTGTCACAACACACATGGGCGGTCCTGGAGTACTGTGATGGTGGCTTTAAATCAAGACATGAGGTCCTGGTGGGACAAACATCCATTGCAGCATGGTATCTGTGCACAGGGAACTGTGAGATCGCTGTGGACAGCAGGATGCTGTGCCCTAACAGCGAGATGCTGCATGGGTACAGCAGGGCCTTGCACCGTGACACAGTGCTGCCACATCTCGATGCCACCAGGGTTACACAGCAGGACTGTGCTGTGCTGCAGAGTGCTGGGACAGCCCAGTGACTCCGCAGCACGCAGCTTCGCTCTGATGTGACACCAGATGGCGATGAGATCACTTTGGGCAAAATTAGGTGGCGGACTGCAAAACGCATGACATTGTACTGGAGCTCAGCACATGGTCCTGTGCCAAAATAAGCTCACAGCAAGACACAGAGGTGGCCAAAGGCTCCCGGTAAAATGCCCGACGTCACCCTGAGCAGTCCCAGAGCACAGAACGAGCGGGTGGGCTAAGCACAGGCACGCACACATCCTAATGGCTGGAGAGGGCTGCTCCTGCTGACAGCGTTCTGTCCCTGCCCTTCCCGGTACAGCAGGACATCATGTGGCTTTTGGAGAATTTCCATGCGGAAATCTGCATTAACCCCAGCAGTGCCACCTAGAACTGGAATCACTGCTTCTAAAGTGAGGACCAACAGATCTGTTTGACACGCTTTTTTCCTTTAGACAAATGCTAACCCTATAAAGCAATTTCATTACAAATATTTGAGGGCATCCAACCCACATCAAGACATCTAACCAAGTCAGAGCAGCAGCAGAAAACTCTGCAGTCTCTGTTCAGCCTGTGCTCCTCTGGAACCACACCGAGCAGCCCAGCAGCGACACACACATCCACGCAGGTGAACCAGGACTTAACACCATCCTCAACTCACCCTTTGGTGCCTGGATACTGCAGAACAATAAAGTAAATAAAACTGTGGGTAAACACAGTCATCCTCGAGGAGGAACACAGCAACTGCTGCGAAGGTTCAAAACGCTGGATGCTTTTATTCAATGAGGCAAACGATCAGAACAGCTCACCTGTTTCCCTTTAGGATTCTGAGGAGGATGAAGGGGGTGCTGGGGTTTCATTTGCACTCTCCAAGCACTCCCAGGAGAGCCAGGGGAACTGCATGGGGCAGCTGCTGCACCTCCCTGCTGAAGGCAGCCCCAGGGCAGCCCCACGCAGGGACAGCTCGGAGGGAAGAGCATCACCTGCTGCAACACCGCGACCGTTCCAGCGGGTGCACGAGTGGTCTCACGGCCCCATCCAGCTCCTGCGCTGCTCAGCTCCGAGCTCTGGCAAAATTAACAGATTGCCTTCAATATTCATCAGTGCAAACGCCACGATAGAACCGGGTGTGCAAAGCACCCCAGCTCCATGGCGAGCAGGAGCTCCCGGCGCTGCTCAGGGACGGGCAGAGACGAATGCAGCAGGGTGCCATGTTCTTGCAGAGCCACAGCACCATGGCACTCCTAACACAACCCAGCTTTCCTGGTAGTACGCTGAGCTATTATGCAACTCAGCAGCCCAACTGCATGCCACACAAAGCAGCAAATCAGTGCAGGAGTTGGACTTCTTTTTTAATTAAAAAAAAAGGGGGGAGGGGATGATAACAAAAAAAATGTGTATAACTTTCAGCTGCTAATAGCTATATCTTTTGTATACTCTGTCTAACATACAGTCGTGTACACACAGGAAAACTCTAAAGGCTCTAACTGTAATGAAATAAAAGACAAAATTACAGAAATTAGGAAAAGAGATGACCTATTGAGTCATCCCTGGCTCCCGCCCGTCCCCTGGGGCCCAGCACAAGATGCTTCCGACTGCTGTGCCGTAGTGCTGCTTTTTTTTTTTTTTTTTTTTTTACGCAGCAAAAAAATAAAAATAGAAACAATAAATAAAACAACAAATGAAAAAGAACTTCACTGCTTTCTCACACTGTCCAGGCAAGGATCTCAAAGCACTACATTCAAAGTGCCGTGAAACAGCATACTGCAGGAAGAGGCTGATGTCCCTGTGATTACTGCCTTATAATTACGGAGAAGGACGAAGAGGCAGGCCTGCACGCTGCTCCTGTCACCCACTTTGCAGTTTCAGTCCAAATTACAAAGTCACATTCCATTATTCCACTATGGAACCGTTCCCATCTGATAAAGTTCTAATGAAACTGATTTCATCTCCGTAATTCAAAGATCATTTACTGCAACTAAGGAGTTTTGACGTACTCAAGATTTTATATAGATCTTTGCTGGTCAAGCTTTACCAGATCTATTAGATGCATAATTGTATCTGTATATATCCCATACACATACGTTTACCTACCCACCTAAAATACCCATCCTCATAAAAAACTGACCAATAAAAATATTCACGTGCAAACACTTCAGATACACACACACAGCTTTGTTAATAACTTTCACCCACACCACCCTCGCTTTTGCTCTGCCCCGGTCCGAGCACGGAGCTCCCCCCCGGCCCCGGAGGAGCCGAGCGCTGCGGTCCCCGCGGTACCTGCAGGAGCCGGCAGCTCCCCGGCTCCCAGCTCCCGGCCGTTATTGCAAGAAGATGCCGACGAGGTGCATCCCCAGGAGCAGCTATTGAAAGGACAAGCCTAGCAGAAGCCATTCCGTGCACAGAGGACGCATGCCATATTCGCCACCTTTCTTCCGAAAAAGCTCTACACGCTCGTTTTCTCTATATAAATACGCACAGTCCCGGCTCTCAGGTGCGCGGACGCGATGTGCGCGCATCCAGGGATGCAAATTCATGCACAACCCCGGCGAAACCGCTCAGAGGAGGAGAAGGGGTGGCGGCAGCGGGGAGGAAGATGCGCGGAGCAGGGGACGGCGCAGGGCACCGCGGCGCTGACGCGGAGCTGCCCGGGCAGCAGCCGCAGCCGCGGACTCGGGCTCCCCCCGCGCTCGGCTCCCCGCGGGGCTGCGGCGCCGGAGCGGCATTCGGGGAGCGGCCCCCGCCCCGGCGCTCCGCTTACCAGGCGAGCTTGAAGCCTTTCATCAGTACAGTCACGAGAAGCCGCTGCCCGCGTCCTTGCGTGCCCACCGCCAGCTCCGGAGCTCCCAGGACATATTGGAGCAGAGCCGGCCGCCGAGCGCGCCGAGCCCCATGCACCGAGCGCCCCGCGGCGCGGCCCCGCC